>ML675700.1:9842748-9879580 GCA_007922155.1 Mesoclemmys tuberculata
GGCTCTCCCCCTCCCCCTGGCTGCGGCAATCAACGGATAAACAGGGGGCGATAACGCCAACCCCCTCCCGATTGGTTGGGCTCACGTGACCAATCCCCTCAGGCGGGAGGCGGGGCCGGCGTTCTGCCGGGGCCCGCCCTCTCCGAGCGCTGATTGGCGGAGCCGGGCCGAGGGCGCGGCGCTGCCTGGCGGCGGGGGGCGGGGCTCCGGGCGCGGATTGGCAGAGCCGGGCGGGCGAGGCCTGGGCGGGCCGGTGAGGCGGGGCCGTTGCCATGACTTGGGGCCGCCTGGGCGGGCGGGCGCTGCTGTGCGGGGTGCTGGCGGCGAGAGGCCTGAGCCGGAGCATGGTGAGCGCGGGGGGGGACCCCCTCCCCCTCCCCCCACCCCCCTCAGCGGGCGCGCGGGTCGCCCCTCCCCCACCCCCCTCAGCGGGCGCGCGCGGGACGGTCCTACCAGCGAGTCGGCCGGGCCGGCGGCTAGAGAGGACCCCCAACGGCCCCTCCGGGAGGGCCTGGTCCGGAGGGAGGGGCCTGGGGCTCCCCGGCCCGGGCTGCGGACCCGAGCTATGAGGGCGGCCGCCCCTCCCCCCCCCGTCCCACCCCTGTGGCGAATCTGCGGTAGCCGCCCCCCGCCAAGGGCATCGCTGGTGCCCCTCCCCCCCCGCGGAGCCAGGCCGGCTCCGTCCGGGCCCCCCCGGCCCGGGCTTGAGCAGGGCTGGCCGGGGGGGGCGGGGGCAGCCCCGGGGGCTGGGGGGGGAGGTGGGAGGCCGGCCCTGGGCCCCAGGGACGGGCCGCTTGTGAGTCACGGTCACAAGACGCCGGCTTAGGGCCGCGCGCGCCAAGGGAGATGGGGCCGCGCTTTGTACTGAGGGGGGCCCCCCCCGGGTGCACGGCCCCCCCCCCCGGGGGGCCGGCCCCCCCCCCGGGTGCACGGACCCCCTGATGCCGCTGCAGGGCGGGGGGGCTTTTGTGTCACTGAGCCTGCAGCGAGCCCTGCCCCAGCTGCTAAGGGGGGGGTGCAGACCCTTGCGTAAAGGGGGTTATCAGGGGCCTAGTTCCCCGCTTTGGGGCGAGTGGAAGAGCCGCCAGGTGCTGAGCAGGGCACAGGGAGGGACGGAGCTGTCTGAAAAGGGGAGCTTGGCTGGGAGTGGGAGACGAGCCTCTCCCCAATGGCGGCTGGTGCCCTTCCCTGGCACGCTGTGTACCTGACTTCTGTGCTGAAAGACTGGGATGAGAGAGTGTTTATTGGGAAACTGACCATGGGCCCTGGCTGTCTTGCAGTGTGCCCAGGTGGACGACTGGCAATCTGCCAAATCGATCTATGAATTCCATGCGAAGGACATCGATGGCAATGATGTTTCATTGGAGAAGTACAGGTAAGTGGTGAGGAGCCCAGGTGCTGTGAGCCTGCACCCAAAGCACAAGCATTGCGGGTGCCCTGTAGATAGGATGTTAATATTTCAGCCTCCTCCAATCTCTTCTAGCCAATGCCAAGAAAATTGTTAATGTTCCCAGCCCAGGGAGGAGTACAGGGGGAGGAGGGATGCCCAAAAGAGACTACACTAGGCAACCGAACTAAGCAATTGCAGCTTGACTCTTGATGGTGAGGTTCAGAAGATCTGTGACTTGCACCTGATGGGAATGATTCCCAGGAAAGCGGTGTGGAGAAGTCTGTGACTTGCAACTGATACAAATGAGTCTGGGGAAGGGGCGCATGTGGGGAACCAGTTAGCAGGTTGCAGCCAACAGGGAAGAAAACCAATGGCCGTGATATAGGTAGGATCTCTTGCTGAATATATGATGTCTACCTCTGTGGGGTAGATCAACCCCAACCCTTTGTGGTAACTGCCAGTGAATCTTGCTTCTTTCCAGGGGGTTTGTCTGCATCATCGCCAATGTAGCATCCAAATGAGGAAAAACTGACGTAAACTACACTCAGCTTGTCGATATGTACGCCAGATACGCTGACAAGGGTTTACGCATCCTGGGCTTCCCCTGCAACCAGTTTGGAAACCAGGTGGGTGGCACCACTGCCTTCTTGCACCCATCCTAAGGAAAGGGGGTTCCTCTAGGGCCTTCCTCCAGAAGCTCTGGAAAAGCAGCTCTTTCTCCCTAGCAAAAGTCGCTGACTCAGCAGCCCTGGAGACTGAAGGATCCCTGTAGTTAGCATGGGCCTGGCAAGCATCTGTGGTGTATAAGCCTTTGAGTACTAGCATCAGATAAACAATTAACAGCTGCCTTCCTAGCATATGAGAGAATGCATTTTGGTCTCTGGCCTGTACACTTCTTGATGTGCCCGCTGAGAATTGGTTATGATTTCAGTGGTGTACACACTTGGTGTTAAAGAACTGGGCTATTGCCACCACTCGGGGGTAATGCTCCATCTTGCTGAGCTCCTGTGGGCTCTACCCATCTTCACCTGGGCTGCCTGAGGCACAAAGAGGCTGTGGGTGGCTCTGTGCTTTAGAACATGGAGCCATAGATCTGCCAGGCGTCCAGGGGGTCCATGTGCCTTTGGTAATCTCCTGATCCCTGTGGTACTCCAGTAACTGCTCCCTGCCAGCTTGTGGCCTAGCACTATGTGGGACAGATCAAACAAACCATTTTGGATGTTTGAGAAGCAGGCCGCTCACGCCTCCTTCATCACCCAGCCAACCCGACTTCATTACCTCCATGTACACACATCTTGCCCTAAGAATGAGTCTGTAGCTGTGCTTAATCCAAATGGCATTGGGTTCTGGGTCATCAGTCATTGCCTAATGATGCAAGACCACTTGCTTCAACAACAACCCTTTTCTTTGCTTCTTAGGAACCTGGGAATGAGTCTCAGATCAAAGAGTTTGCTGCACACTATGGGGTGAAGTTTGACATGTTTAGTAAGATAGAGGTCAACGGGAACAGCGCCCTTCCTCTCTGGAAATGGATGAAAGATCAGCCTAAAGGAAAGGGAACCCTGGGAAAGTGAGTGCAAATGCGGAGCAGTAAGACGTGGAAGGAAGTCCTAGCACTGGAGAAACAGCCTGGCTCATCGGTGCCGTTGGAATGGGGTGGGGGGAACCAAAAGAGGAGACGTAGGCCTGGGGAGCTGTTAGGAATAGTGGCAGAGCAGACTGGGGGGTAGGCATGGGGTGAGCGCTCCTGTCAGTGCTGGGAATGCTTTATAACAGCTGCTGTCTCACTGCTGTTCTCTCTCTTTCCTAGTGCAATAAAATGGAACTTCACAAAGGTAAGATTCTGCTGTCTTCTCACTGGGGTTTTAGCCTCTAAAATGGCCCGATCACTTGCGGTGTGATTCTGTAAGATCCTGGGAGCTACGCAAGGTTGTTTGGGAGGCTCCAAGAAACACTTAAGAGCTGCTGGAAGTGGTATTGGAGGTGGAGGGGAATCTAGTAAGATTCTCCTGAGCAGGCACTGACCCACTGCACTGCAGCTCCTAGACCTAAACCTGTTTGTGGGTCCTAGATCAAGGTCTCTTAAGGGACAGGGGCGTCATGGCCGGACTCCAGTTTGGCTGACTACATTCTACCTCACCAGTTTCACTGGGATTCATCAGTCTTCGCTGCGTGCATTGAATCGTTGGGTGGTGGTGGTGAAGAATAGCTTGCCTCGTACTAGAGGTGGCTGCATTTCAGCATTTGGGGAATGGAAGCCTTGGACATCAGTAGTTCAGAAGATTTCCAAGCAGTCAATCTCCACCTTCCAGGAGCTGCAGTTCTTCTAAGTGATGTGGGGAGCGATAGTGCTGTTGCCATGTGCCCCTAAAGCTGCTTCTCTAACCACATCCTCCCTGCTGCCCAGGGGAGTTACCCATAATAGCAGAACCTGGCCTCGAAGCACATCTCCTATATTGCTGTGTAGCAACACATGGAGTGACTTGAGTGTTGGGCTCCAGTGGGGCAGAGCACTCGTGGGTCCAGGATTATTCACATTGGTCTCTTTAACTCCACAGTTCCTCATTAACCGGGAGGGCCAGGTGGCAAAGAGATACAGCCCCATGGATGATCCTTATGTAAGTCAGCCAGTCTGCTGTGCATCAGTGACCGGCCATAACCTCAGGGGCTAGCTCTGCTGGAACTGAACAGCCATGCTGTGTCATAAAGTGTGGATTCAAACGTGGGGGGTGTTACACTCACTATTAGTCATGTGTCCAAACCTAGTTAATGCAGCTTCATGACTCTGGCCGAGGCCCTTGTTTCGCCCCAGCCTGCACATCTCTTCGGTGAACATGTAAGAAGGAAGCTGCTGGGTTTTCTTCCACTCTACAGCTAGTGGAAATCAAGCTGCAGTTGCACCCTGTGGTGGGCTGGCAATTGCCTCGGGGGGAGTGTAATGGTGAGATTTAAGTAGCTGGGAAGCAGTGTCCATAGCTGGTGGGGATGACTCATGGGGAGGTGTGTCTAGAGCTCTGGGTACAGCAGGCCCTCAAGACAAACAGACCTGACTCCCTCCTCTCTGCAGGTGATCGAGAAGGACCTGCCCACTTTCCTGTAGACCTGTTCACTTAAGACGATGGACCATTCCCTCTGCTTAGCAGCTGCTCTCACCTGCTCTTGTGGTGTCTTCCCACCCAGCCCCAATGACGGCCTGCCTTCAAGCCAGCCTGCTGGTTAGGCAGACCCGAAAGCTTGGCGTGCATCTGCGGGAGGAAGGCTTCGCTGGACAGGTGACTGGAGCTGGGCAGAGCTTTCACAGTCTTGACCTGAGCCCTGTCAGCTTTGTTGCAATAAAAGTTTATGCTGAAAGTGACAAATGTCTCGTCTGAGTCTGTGTTGGGAGCAGCTGTGTGCAACATGGAGCAGAATGGGAAGCTCCAGTGACACTTCCAAGCAGGTACAATCTCTGGGGGAGAGGGTGCCTTGTTCCATGTAAGGCAAGGGAACAGCTGCAGGAAAAAAAGCTCTGGTTGTACTCACAACTCTTGGCCATGGTTGGAGTGGAAAGCAATCGACTCTGCTGCCGGGAGTTGGAAACAGGCTAGCTAGATCCTGGGGAAGTAATCTAACCCCAGGAACCACTATTCTGCCCCAGCTGCTGCCAAACATGAATGTATGTCACTAATGGTGGCCAGCAGCTGGGTCTGAGAGGGACACTCCTTGTTAATGCCACTAGGAATTAAGCACTAGGCATTAAGCCTAGGCCTTCCCCAGAGCTATTTTTATAGATCTCCACCTAGACTCATAGACTTCAAGGTCAGAAGGGACCATCTAGTCTGACCTGCACAATGCAGGCCACAGCACCTCACCCACCCACTCCTGTAAAAGACCCCTGACCTGTGACTGAGTTATTGAAGTCCTCAAATCATGGTTTTTAAAGACTTCAAGGTACAGAGAATCAACCAGCAAGTGACACATGCCCCATGTTAGAGGTGAAAACCCCTAGGGCCAATCTGTCCTGGGGGGAAACTGCCGTATTTGGGGTCCAGAAGGAATCAGCTAAGCCCCAAGCATGCAGGTAAGACTCACGAGCCAGACACCCAAGACAGAATTCTCTAAACTCAAAACCCACCCCCCTGAATGTCCCCTCACAGGCCATTGGCATATTTACCACTAGTGGTCAAAGAGCTGTTTAACGAGGCCAATGCTGCATCTTTGCCCAGCTCAGCTACAGCCTGAGGTGAGCAGCGGGCTGCCTGCAGGCCTAATCCCTGTCAGACACTGCAGCTGGGAGCAGAGGGGGGCTGTAGCATGGACCAGCCACAGGTGACCTGGATCTTGTGTGGCTGAATTCAGTTGTCAGCAATAGGCCAGATCCTCAGCTGCTCTGTAGGGCACAGCTCCCTTGTTGTTAGGGGACTGACGGTGACTTTATACCAGCTGTGAATGTCATTCCTTGACTCCAATGAACAGGCATTCTGCATTTGCAATCAAAGGGGAGCTGCAATGTAGAGAATTCTCTGCTGCAGGAGTCTGTCTCTACAGGTTGCAGGGTAAAGTAGCACGAGAGCTGGCAGCTCCCCAGAAGAGCCAAATGTGATGAACGAGGCAAACCAGGGCCCTTATTCACAAATGCAGCTGCCCACTCACGCAATGTCCTCAAACAAACCTCCCCAACCTGTCTGCACTAATGAGGCAGCAAAGCCAGCTGCAGTGACAGTCATTGCTGGATCCTTGACAGTCCCTTGGCCCTAGCATGCTGTCCTCAGGTGCAAACAGGGATGTGAGGAAGTTGTAGGAAAAGTACCATAAACCAGGGCGTGGCTGTTAATAGGATGGCCCTAGGCATTCTCAGCTCTCAAACTAGCATGAGGCACGCAGACAGTGCATTACAAACAACCCCGCCCTGGTGAGCTCTCTACAGTCCTCCTGTCACATTGTATAATGTCTTCAGGAGGGTTTCACAGATTCTAAGTCTAGAAGGGACCAGGGCGAGCAGACTGTGTGACACAGGCCACAGCACTTCCACAGAGTGATGCCTAGAGTAGAGCTTTTAGAAAAACATCCTGTTTTAATTT
This sequence comes from Mesoclemmys tuberculata, assembly GCA_007922155.1. Taxonomy (NCBI): domain Eukaryota; kingdom Metazoa; phylum Chordata; order Testudines; family Chelidae; genus Mesoclemmys; species Mesoclemmys tuberculata. Next base: position 9,849,199 of record ML675700.1, read on the forward strand.
AAAATTTCTCATTGCTGGGAGAATCCACCATGACTTTTTGATAGTGTTTCAGTGGTTAATTACTCAGTTAAATTGCACCTCATTTCTCATCTGAACTTGTTTAGCATCAACTTCCAGCCTTTGGCCTGTTGTACCTTTCTTTGCTCAATGGAAGAGCCTATTGTTAAATATTTGTTCCCTAGGTAAGTACTTTTAGCCTATAATCAAGTCACCCCTTAAACAACTTCTTGTGAAGCTAAATAGAGTGGGCTTCTTAACGTCTATCACTATAAGGGTGGTTTTCTAATCTTGTATTTGCATAGCTCTTCTCTGGACCATCTCCAGTTTATCAACATCCTTGAAATGTAGACACCACAACTGGACACAGTATTCCAGCAGTGGTCACAACACAGCCAACTACAGAGGGAAAACAACCTCTGCTCCTACTTAAGATTCCCTTGTTTATGCACCCCAGTATAACATTAGCTCTTTTGACCACAGTGTTGCACTGGGCGCTCAGGTTCAGCTGGTTATCTACCATGACCCCTAGACAGGAACAGAAGAGGTGCAGGTGCAGGTCCCTGGCTAAGGAAGTGGGCTGAGCCGTGCAGTTCTACAGAGTTCAACTTCTTGCCCTTTTGGTAAGAGTATCTTGGTATCTGTGATGACAGGGATTGAGAGGAGAGCAAGGAAGGGTAAATGGAAGGTAACTGGTAGAGAAGATGAAAAGGTCTGGAATACCCAACAGCACAAGTTAAAGCCAGAAGCAATTAACTAATGAAAAACGTATGAGCATAAGCAATTGTTTTATAGATGCAATTAAATACATCTACAGAGCCAGAGCAGGAGTCCTCGCTAGCAGGGAGAACAAGCACGCACAAAAATCTGAACCCGCTGGGATCTAATCTGAGCAGTAACTCAAGGCTTATTACAAACCAATTGGGCCTTACAGGGCTTCCCCTTCATGCAGCTCAGTGCCTTAAAAAGGAGACGGGGCAGGACGTCTCATTTCCTACAGCACGAAGCTGAAGTGCACAGCTGAGAAGCAAGGCAGCAGGCATCTTTGCGCTGTTTACAGCCATCAAATGAGCTCCGTTTGCAAACTAAAAGGAGAGAGGATTTAACTGCAGCTTGGCTTGCCGAGGCCAGTTGCGTCAAGTCTAGTTCATCACTGGAAACTGCCCCCTCTCCTCTCCACGGATGCAGTGAAAAGTGCCCCCCTTACAAACCACTGTTGTGCAAGGAGACTTGGAGCTGCCCTACTGTGCAAGCAGGGTCCACCTTCACCCAGAGTCTTGCCAAGGGGGAGGCAACAGCCAGTGGAAGCCAGCTGCTGCCACGGCACAGTGCCCAGGAACTCCTCCCCCGTTGGCAGGTTTGGGTGCCATGGGGATTTCCTTGCTCTGAATTCGACTTGGGTGGTGCTGAAATGAGACTGAGCCCAGATCCCTGTGGACGAACACAGCGTAACGCTCAGCACAAGTGGCGTGGGCAGACACGGCAGAGGCCAAGGACCGAACACATGGTGCCTGTGGGTGTACTCCAATAGGCCCCGACCCAGGCCCACGGGAGGCTTGTGCTGCCAACAGGGGCCCAGTGTAGGGCAGTCTCCCAGGACGAGTCCAGCCCTCCCAAACATTTATTGCAGGAGGGTGCGGAAGGAAGCCCTTTTCCGCCTTTGCCTGGTCCTTTCTCTCCTGCTATGGCGCATTATACATTGGACAAGAGGATCTCTGATGCCACCACAGTCAGGTGAGTCGTGACAGCCCTACGAGCTGCCCAGGGAGGGGAATCCACTGTACAGGGGCCCAGCTGACACAGCAGAGCTCTGCTGGGATTAGTGGCAGAGCTGCACCCCAAGGGAACTTTGCTGCCTTTCAAGAGCTGCCTCCCCCTTAACGGGAGGTGCTAAAGCGACAGCTTCCTGTGATGTTAACAAAGGACACAAGGACGTCAAGCAGCGTCCCCTCCCCAGAGCCAGAGCAAACAGCCTGTGTGCAGCCTCCAGCAGGAGCAGCATTCGGAGCACTTGGGAGGGGTGCACAACCCAGCAAGCCCTCCAAAGCAGGCTGCTCTCTGTGCTTCTGGCAGCCACACAGCCAGCCAACGTGTACCAAACATAGTGGCTGCCACCACGACTTCCTGGCCAGTGTGCAGCCTTATTCAGAGGATGACACTAGAAATGTTTTAGGGAGGTGCTGGATGTAAACATGGTGAGGCAGAGTAATTTCCTGAAATATCTTGGGGAGATTTTATTGAATTAAGGTTAAGTAGCTGTGGAGTCCTTGGTATTATAAATGCAAAATGTATGCAATGCGGTGGGATGGTGTGGAACTTCTCTAAAGGGCGATATGGCCAGTGTAAGCGCTGGGAAGCGTCAAAGGGCTATTTGAACAATGTGCCAGACACGAAGGAACTTGCAGGAGCATCAAAGTTAAATGGTTTTCCCAGGAAATACGTGGCAGAAGGGGAATACAAATTCTTACCTCCAGACTCCATCTTTTGGAGCTACGCCCTGAGTAGAGAACCACTGGCTGGCTGGTTAGCTAGGCACAGTCTTTGCCTGGGAAAGCAAAGGGCCTGACTACACAAAGAAGGGAGACTGAAATACATAGGGGTTCTTGCTCTGAGCAAAAGGTGTGATGAACATGTAACCCCAGAAAACCCCATGGGGGGTTTGAAGGACTGACTCCTACTAGAGCTCTGGCCGGAGTTGGGGCGATCGCTATTGAATTTATCAGCAGGCATGTAGGTTCTTTTACTGTATGAATGTGTTTTCTCTGTTACGTTTTCACCTTAAGAATAAATGTGCTTGCTTGGAAAGGGCTGGGTGGTACCTTCATGATGGGTAATTACGCTGTTTATAGCTGTGAGGGGCAGGCAAAGCAGAGATGTTGGCCTTTTAGGCATTTGGACTTGCTGGGAAGTTCATGCTGTAGGCAGTGAACTGTACAGCCTGGAAAATCCCGATCAGGTGGGAAAGAGACATGAGTCTCTGCCCAAGAGATGATGGCCGAGGAGCCAGGAGCTTAGGGTGGGTGGCCTTGGTGGACCAGGAGGAGGAAATATAGGTGCAGTTGCCCTGAACTGAGACACATGGCACAGGAAAAAAAAGCCACTCACGATCAGAGAAATAATGCTGCAGACGATGGGGGATGTGCACACAGCTGCAGGAATTGTTTCCACTACCATGGACAGGCTGGGAATTTACGTAGAGTAGAAACGCGCCCCTCCTCCAACCGCTCTCACACTCCTACCATTGGTTCAAGGTAAGGCAGTTCGAATTGTCCCGACTGACGCTGGGGCCTCCTGCCACTAAGGCTTGTTCGCCTTAGGCTACCAGTCGCCTCGGTATTTTAAGCCCCATGTCATTTAGTCGACTGGCTGTACTAGGGCTTCCCACACTGCTATTGGCATAGTCCCTAACAGACAAGGTCTTAGATACTGCAGCGAGCTATTGTCAAAAGGGCCCAGAAGGTGATTTGGGGTCAGAAATCCATGCATCTACCTGGGGAGGGCTTTTCAAAAACAGGTGACACAAGAGCATACATCACATCCCCTTTCAGTGGGACTTGGGCACTTCTGGAAGTCTCACCCCCAGGCTTTTCTAAGTGTGCCCATCACCATGGTATGCCTAACCTAGCTCCCAGACAGGTGATCTTTGGGTGAGTATAAATCTACAGACACACACACACAGAGCTGGGACTTACACAGATCTCACGTGTGGCTTCCTTTCCATCTTTACTGAGCAGAATGCAAAAATTATCCTTCTGATGCAAGTAGAAAATTTAGGAATTAGTCAAAGGCACATATTCTAAAAAAAAATCTCTTTACATATATACATCTCAATTAATTATAAATACACATAGAAAAACAAAGGCAGACAAACAAGCGGATTAAAAAGTGCTAACAAAAATGTGTAAAGGGGGGAAAAGGGATTCATTTAAAAAAATACACACAATCAGTAGGACGACTGCATAATAATTTAGTTAAAAGATACTGTTACATATTATTAACCCTGACAAAAACACAGGATCGGGGCAGGGGAAGTATTTTCTCAAAGGTGCCCTGTCTTTTCCAGAGGTTGGGGAGATAATTGCATATATCTTATAATTAAAACAGCAACAAAACCACCACATAAAACTCCAGGTAATATTTTTGAGGGGACCCATTAGAAGGGGTGGATAGAAAGAGAGCACCTGATTATTATTCCTGAGTTTAAGCCTGTTTGAAATTGGTTTTCTTGGGCGTGTTTTATTCCTTTTGCTGAGAGTTTGACAGGTGCCCAAATGAATGACAAAGAAGTTAAATAAGAACTCAGGGGTTCCAGGGAAATAAAAGCATTTTCAAAGATTCTCTGAGTGTCATGAATCCAGGGTGCATTATAAATAGAGGGGGAGTGTATTCAATAGAACCATGTTGAAAGGGAGGTCCTGCCTCTAGCCGAGGAGTGGGCAAAGGATGTTCTCTGTGATCACCAGAAAGGGACATCTTTCCCATCGGCTTGCAGAAGGGCAACCAGGCGGAATTGCTTCTTCCTTGGCAATTCGGGCGAATGCGTGTGTGGAAATGCCTGCGAGAGACTGGCTAGGACAGGACTCTATTGAACACACGCAGCGTAACGCAGGGCTCGCCAGCAGCTCAGCGCAGAGGCGTGTTAGTGCAATTCGGTGGTAAGCCAGGAACGAAACTAAAGCGACTCCTGGGGGTTGGAAATGCACAGATCCCTGTCTGGAAAGTGCACCAACAGGGACAGGAGCATTCTCCTCCCCTTTCCCCCCACAGGGTGGACCATGTGATCTGTATTTCACAGTTTGGGCTTCCAGTTTTAGGGGCTATTTTTTCTGATCTTTGGTGTTTAGTTGGAGGCGAGGGGTTGTGCAGGATTCCTTGAATTCTACTCAGAACTGGCCCCCGCAAAGCCCCTGGCCCCAGGCAAGCGGGGGATTAGCAGAGCCTGCCCGGCACATAACGGGCAGTGCCGCAACGTAAATAAATAAACCTCCACCTCCTTCCTGGCTGGGTGGGGGTGTACAAGACACAGGACCCCTGAAGGAAGGGGTGGAGACCACACCTGGACTGGCCTAGCGAGCAGGACCTAGAGTGTGTGGGGGGGGGGGGGATGGAGGAGTAGGAGAGAGTGAGGTGGGAAGAGAGGGAGCCCAGGGTCCAATGCCTTGGGAGACTAGGTGCTTCCCTGTCCCACAGGCAGGAAGTGCTAACAATATTTTGCACTGGTACAGAGTTCAAAGCACTTTACAAATACAGGTATCATATCTGTGTGTTACAGATGGGGAAACTGAGTCACGCGGGGGTGGCAGGAATTCAGGCAACTGGTTGCTACACCCTTCGGTGAGACAGATCAGGCCACAACCCACAAAATCCCCACGTGGATGGGACCCTCTCTCCAGGTGGCAAAAACCAACTGGAAACTTGTACAAGAACATCCCACTCCATCGTTAACTCCTCTGACAGCTTTGGGCAGATCTCAATGACTGCCCCCCCTCCACACCCCGCAGGGACTTGCTGCTCGCTTGTAAGGATTGGCCAAGCAAGGGTGAATGATGGGCAATGGGAATTATGCATGGAAAACTGGGTGGAGGGGCAGGACTAGTCGCACTGGTCCACTTCCTCCCCTCATCGCCCCTGGCGTGTGCTCAGGATGACTCAACTCAGAGACAGGAGGAACACGGGAACAGCTGCCAGTGCTGAGACAGCCACGCACACGCTGCGGGCAGGCAAGGGCAGGCCGAGACTCCCTGCCCCCGGACTGACAAGGACACGCTACAAAGGAAACACACCTTTGTCCAAGGACATAAAAAGCAGATTGACTACAGAGCAGCCCAACTCAGAGATGGCTGCAATGTCCGAGCGCGCTTGCAACAGGGGGGCAGCCCTAGGAGCAGCGAGGCTGTGCTGTCTGGGTGCTCAGAGCGCATCCGTTCTGTAAAAAGCTAGCATCCTCTGCACCACAGCTTAGCAAGCTACTGGTCCAACTGGCAGAGGGGCTCCTGCGGGGTGCGGAGTGTCCTGGAGGGACCGCTGGGGGTGCGGAGGGGGACTCTGCTTAGCAGGAGTTTGCTCTTTGGTATTAGATGTGGTGCCCCCTGTGACAGCTGTGTGTGAACACAGCTGCTCCAAGGCCCTGGATCGCTCGTTGTTGACCTCTCCCCTTCTGTGGGGCCTGGCAGTGGTTCTTAGTGGAGAAGTCATTGACAGCAGCAGCCACCTGGCCTGGCCAATTTCAGTGCTCCTCCCGCTTTCCCGGAGCTGGTCTGGCCTCCACCCCAGCTGCAAAGGAGCCCACTGGAACGGTGGCTCCAGAAAGCAAGGGTCAGAAAGCAGGGCCACGATGGAGCGGCAGCACTTCCAGGAGGCCTGGGGCCGGGCATGCAGGCTGGCCAGCAGCCGTCAGACAGCACAGGATGATGGAAAGCCTGACCAAGCCGCAGCTGGGCCCCAGGCTAAGGAGTTCACTGCAGAATACTGATAAAGTGGGTGTTTTAGTGCAGAAGAGCTGTGCCCCCTCCCAGTGGGGAACTCAGGGCAGCCCAAAGCATGTCAGTTTCCCTTCCCAAGAGAAAGGGAGTGAATGGACTACGGAGAGCAGCGAACGAGGTGCAGGCAGTTGAACGTCTCCCCAGCTGACCCCACACAGCTGCTTTAGCTTGCTGGGCCTTCGGACACGTCTCCCTCGGTCCCTGCCTCTGCATTAGGCCCAGGTGCCTGCCCCATTCCCACGAAGGTCTGGCGTTTAGAGAGGCAGCAAGCTCCATGGCTGGATGGAAGAGCCTAAGTGCGAAGCTGGCTCCGGCCGAGGGCTGGTGAACTCTCAGCTGCCCATGATGGCTGGGAACCCCGGCTTTGGTAACAGGATCACCTGGCGGCCAGACCCCAGCTGCTAAGCGGACAGTGCAGGTAGCAGCTGCCGCGTATACCCCTGGGTGGCGGGATCTCAGCCTTTCAACTCAGTAGTCGGTGTGGAGATGGGTGCGAGGAGGGACTGGGGCTGTCGTTGCCTCCACTCTCTGTCCTGCCTGGGCACTGGTTGAGCCCACAGCGGAGGACGTCAGTCCTGCTCAGCTGAGCTCTGTGACAAAAGCGCTCTGCCATCCCCCTTTATACATACTGTATGTACAAATCTATACATGTGTGACTGTATATTCTATATAAATAAACTTTGCTGTAAGGAATAATAGACCTCCCCGCCCCCAGACTGACAAATACGGGTCATTGCAAACCGATAAAAGAGCCAGGGCTCCCTCCACTCCAGCCGTCCCATCAAAGGCTCCCCGACGCCACAGCAGGCGAAAGGCTACGGAGGTGCACAGTGAGCCTCCGCCCCGGCCCCCAGCTGGCATCTCAGAAGTCCGCATAGTGCCTGCTGAAGTGGATGACGCTCTGGCGCTCCTGGGAGAGCGCATTGTCCTGGGGGGCCACATACAGCGTCCTCAGCATGTCCTCCAGGACCTCCTTGAAATTGATGTTCTCCTGCTGGGCAAAGTCTTCCTGTGGCGGTGGCAGTGTCTGCAGGTGGTCGTTAGGGGGGGGAGGCAAGTGGTCGTGCAGAGGAGGATTGAGAGGCACAGGCCCCCCCAGGACCGGGTTCTCAAAGGCAGGAGGGAGGCTGAAATGCAAGGGCAGCCTGTGCTGCTGGTGTGGCTGGAGAGCAGGTTCCGGGGCGAAGCGTAAAGCGCCCAGCTCCGGCTTCAGCACCATGTCGGCGATCCTGTCACCGGGAGGGCTGTAGGTTAAGTCCAGGATCTCATCCTGGTGCAGGGAGTGTCTGGGCAGGGGGAGCCCTGGCATCGTCTGGTGGAGATCAAGGGGTTGCTGCAGGACATGCTGTGGCATGGGGTATGGCAGGCTCCGGTCCTGGGCCAGAAGGGCCCGATTATGCTTCTGCTTCACATTCTCATCCATCCGCTTCAGCTCCTCCCGAACCCTAGGGACGCAGCTCTCGGGGATCTTTATCCCTGGGAGACGGAACATGCTGTGTCAGCCCCCAAAGCACCCGAGCTCCTGGGAGTGGGACCCAGAGTCCGGACTAAGCGCATCCTCCGAGGCTGCCAGTATCCCAGCTCCCCTGCCTATGCGGCAAGCTGCATCCCTCGTGCTCTGCGGCCCTGCCCCAGGAACTGGCCATGCCTGGGCTTGGCAGCAGAGGAGAGAACAGGAGGTCCCCAGCCTTCGCCAAGCGTGTTCCCAGCCTGCGCTCGCTCCCTGCCAAGCTGCTGGCTAGTGTGCTTGCCAGGGGGTGCCCCGTGCCTGGGTCATGTCCTGATGCTGGGCTAATCCCTCTTCACCGCTGCCCCCCAGGGATACAGTTCCCCAGCTCCACGCCGAGGCCAGGGCCGGAGCAGGAAAGGTGAACGGGCCAGGAGTTACATGCATCTCCTGCTCCCGTCCCACTGCTTCAACACAAGATCTCCCTGAGTCACAGGCACTGACACGCTGCCCAGCCAGGGACAGGAGAGAGAGACCGAGCCCTGCTTTGAAAAGGAACACAGCCACCTTTCCTCTCCCCTCGCTGACAGCAGCCACCACCCCCCGCTCCTGACCCCCTTCACTCACCAACTTGTTTCTTCTTCTCCTTGGTCTTGAGGCGGACGATTTGCAGGTAGCTGGTGTTGGTGATGTCCGATATGATGCTGGCGATCTTGCTCCAGACCTGCAGCAGCGCTCCACAGAGCATGTAGTAACGGCGCAGGCGCATGCCCTGGAAACACTCCGTTCCCTCTTGGATTAGTTTGCAGTTTCTGTTCCTGCGGGTTTGCAGAGAGGAAGAGTTACCAGCAGCCCCTGTCCCCGGGACCTGTCCCCCCCATCGCATGAACTTGTTGGGGGTGGGGAGGATGCCCCCCCAGGTGGCTGATCCCAGACGTTGGACAGCAGGGGGCAAGTTCTGCCAGTATTAGTGAGGACTCCCGGGCCAGCGCTCGGTGCTGCAGATCTCCACAGCCAGGGCGCTGAAGTCCCTTTAATGCAGCAGCTACCCCCGTTTCATCCAAGGACAGGGCTCTGTCTCTGGAGAGGACAGGGCTCCGGGCTCCCCAAGCAGAGAACCCAGGAGAGGCCAGGCCCTCAGGCACTGGGCATCACGTACCAGACAGCATGGTTACATTTTGTGAGGGAGAAATGATAGCTGCTCTCCCAGTGTTCCTTGGCTTCCTCGGCCAACACCTGCAAGTGACACAACCAGAGACAGACTTAGACTTTTCCACTCTCCTCAGGGTGGTGGAGGTTTGAGGCCTAGCCCTGGGAGTCAGGACCCCTGGGTTCTAGCCCCAGCTCTGCCAGACGCAAGGTGGCCTTGGATAAGTCACAGCACCTGGGTACCTCAGTTTTCCCAGCTGTAAATTGGGAATAGCGATTCCTCCCAGGAGTGCCGAGAGGCTCTACTGATCAGTGTGTCTGGCATGCTGCGGTGTTCACATGGCAGCAAGACGAGGGCCCGGAAGGCAAGGATGATTTTCCCTTTCCCCCAGCGCTGATGGCAGTGTTGGTGTCAGAACAGAAGGGGGCAAACTATCCCCAGACACAGACTGCAGGGCAGGGAGCAAAGTGCTGATCTGCCAAGTCTGATACCCTGAGTCCAACCCTGGCCGAGGGCGCCCAGCCCCCTCATGCCCCTTGAGACCCTCATCCCAGCACTCCTCCGCCGGTGCCTGCTGCACCCCTCCTGAGCGCCAGCATTGTGTCTAATGAACACTAACCTGCTGAGAATTTGGATGGGTGGACGCAGGTCACAGCTCAGCCCCGTGCTGGCACCGGGCAGAGATTTGCTGAGCATGCCTCGGGGAAGGCAGAGCCCATCTCTACATCTGTGCCTACAGAGCTTTGCTCCCAGGGGAACATTCAGCCCCAAGGACCCTCCCTCTGCCCCCTCTGCGGCTGGGTCACAGTTCCCTTGCTGATCAGCGGCAATTCCCATGCTGCAGAGGCCAGCCGGGCACAGGCAAGTTCCAGCCCCCTGGCCGGCCTTCAGGGGGATGGAGGAATGTGCAACAGCAGGCCCCCTGCCTCCCACGGCTCCCACCTACCCGGCGGTACTTCCTGCAGAGGCTGTCGAGGCTTTCAGGCTGGCTCTGCTTGCCGATGTTGGGCTTGTAGAGGATGAAGTTCTTCCCGCGGCCCTGCTCTGCCAGCAGGCAGGTGTATTTACAGCCCCGCATCTGGGGACACAAGACTCGGGGTTACACTTGTGTACGTCACGGGCAGATCAGACGCGGCGTATCCACAGAGGGACCTCGCTTCTGCGCCCCTGCTTCTGAGAGCAGGGTGGCTAATGGGGCTGCTGGCTCTACAGTGGCTGTACATGGGGTGGGAGAGGGCAGGGGAATTCCAGCCGGTACCCTCTTTACACCAGGCCTATTCCCTCCTCCTGCCATGAGCCCTGCTCACTCCCTGGTTGAGAATGCGCTGTCCGAGCTGAGATGGCTCCAGGAAGAAGGACATTCTTGTTACTCCCATTACAATTCCCTTCTTCCCCCATCCTCGGCCTTTTAAAGTAAGCTCCTCTCCCCCACACTGGGCAAAATGAAACCGCAGCTTGTCGGAGGCTTTTCTGGGCCCCTGGTGACCAGGCGGCGAGGCACCAATCACTGCCACTGGCCTCTCGCTGGCTGCCGACAAATCAGATGCCACCCCCCATCTCAGAACCTTGGGGCAAGCAGCCCTGGAGAACTCGCCTTGTAGGAGAGGTAGAAGCCGTCATGGGAGCCTGTCAGTTTGAGCGATTTCTCGTAAGCCTCCTCCCACTTCAGGCCTCTGTCGACGCTGATCTAACGGGACAAACAAGAGCCCCGTGTTCTATGGATGGCAAGTGTCAGAGCATCCCCCTCCTCCACAAAGCCGTTGCCACAGACGCGCTGCCTCCTTGGCCTAGATATGTGCAGCAACGGCTTCCAAGGGGCCGAACCAGAGCCAGAGGACGCCTGGTCCACGGGAGCATGTGGCTCTGGCCAGAGCAGCTGTGCTCTGTGGGCATCTAGTTCCAGTTCCCTAGTTCTAGCTGCTAAGTTGCATTAGAGAAGCCAGCGCCTTCCCTGGGGTGATTTTCCATGGAAGCAATTGCTGTAGTTGCCATAGGGATGGTGTGAGATGGGAAACAGGTGAATGCAGGGTCTATGTAAAGGTGTGTGGGATGGTCAGAGCGCTACCGAGATCTCTGCCAGAACACGTCCCATGGGATGGGAGCGTCTGGGAAGTGCCACACTAGAGACCCAGCAGGAAAGCCTGCCAGATCGCTCAGCTTGGGAACAGCCAGGGGAACTGGGGCTGGGCACAGTGATGCCCTCTGATGCCCAGGAGAGGGAAGAGGGCACGTTAGCTGCTGAAACATCCAGTGGGGTGAGCTGACTGATGGGTGCAACCAAAGCCACCCTTGCTGCGACCTTGTCCCCTCTGTCTGGCTCTCCACATGAGCGCTCTGTGGCAGGGACTGTCCCTGGTTCCTAGGTACAGTGCTTGGCACAACCGACCCTGATCCCTGCCTGGGATCTCTAATACCGGACAGTGAGACAGAATGTCCTTCCCGCATCTGCACAGGCTTACACCTGGGGAGGGAGCACTATGAGGCAGGTCAGGAACAACAGCTGAGCGAGGGCTGCCCACGAGCGGCTGTGTGCGGCACGGACAGGCTGCTTTGGCAGAGACTGTACCTCATAAAGCACCACCTGCCCGTCTTGGGGATGCCCCGGGGTCAGGTAAACTTCCTTGCTCTCCTCGTAAATTTCATCCACTCCAGGGGCTAAGTCTGTGGAGGCAGCAGAAAGAAACACAGTCCTTAGAGCACCTCTGGGGAGTGACAAAGCTCCACGTCTCAGCCCGGCCACATCCCCAAACCACCTGCATTCATGGCTGGGGGTCCCCGCCCCACCCTCCCGGGAGCCCTGCAGTGGTTCAGCCATTCCCTACGGTGCAGCAGCTCTTTCCCATTCCTTGCAGGGCAGGGAACCAGGCACAGGCCCTGTAGCTGGGGATGGAGGCGCTGCTGGGGAAGCTGAGAGTCCTCAATCACACAGGCTCCTTAGCTGCATCAAGGCCTGCTTGTCTCTTGGGGCGTGGCCTGCTCTACAAGAACCACCCAAGGTGTGTACATCAGATTAGCCTGGGGCTTCAACATGGGGACGCCGTTCCGCCCAGCCCATCCCGAGCATCCTTCCTACGTGGGACAGACCCAGCACAGGCTTGTTCCTAGCCAGGGCGCCCCACCTTCCTTGCGTGCGTCCATCCCCTCCAATTTAGAGCAGGCCCGGAGCCCTTCTCCCTTCCCCTGGATTAGCCAGGGAAGTCCCTTTGTGCTGCTGTCATGGCACCACCATCCTCTCCCCCAGCAACCCACCCGGTAGGCACATGGGCAACGTTCCCAGCACTTGAAAGCCTGGGGAGGGAGAGAGGGGCTGGGATTTGAACCCTGCTCTCCTGATGGGCGCTGACCGAGCCTGGAAGGGCACCAGCCTCTCTAGACCTGGGTGCGGGGGGGTCACCTTAGTGTGAAGACAGACCAGGTCAAGAGCTAAAGGGGACAAGGAGTGTAGGATGCACATGGAATTGTTCCAGCCACTGGCAGGATGGGCACACCCAGCCTCTCACGGAAGCAATGAGCAGCTGGCACAGAAAGCCGCTGGCCACTGAAGAAGTGCCTGGTTGGAAGGGTGCAGGTAGGGAAGCTGGGCAGCGGGGGACAGGACACCAGTGGGCTCCCAGCAGGGAAGAGTTTGCCCCCCTGTGCCTTCTCCTACCTAAGATGCCCATGTCGTATTTGCCTTCCTTCTTGTCCTTCTCAATCAGGTGGTCGAAGGTGTCGGTGAAGTACTGGAAGAGCATGTTCTGCTTGTGCACCTCCAGGCCCAGGATGCGGTTCAGGAACTTGGTGATGGAGCAGTCTGCAATGGCAACGGTGAGAGCAGCTCAGGCCAGGGAATCCGAGCAGCTCAGTGACAACTCCCCCTCCCAACCCAGAGAGCAGCGAGGCACCTCTGACTTCACCAGGGGCGCAGGCAGGACGGCCCACCGCAAGCCAACACTTCAGTGCCCTCAGGGCTTGGTTAGTAGTCAGGTGGGGCCCCGCAGAACAAGGACTGGAGAAGATGCTCTGCTTCTGCTGGCCAAGACCCGCAGAACTTCCCAAGTGCTGTGTCCCGCGCCGGCTACGGGGCTAGTTTGCCACGGGCCAGGACAGCGGCAGTAAACATGCGCTGTGGTAACGGCATCTCTCGGCATCATCTACCCCTCCATCAGCCAGGGAGGAAAGGCTCCAAGGCTTACCCTTCTCCACCGACACGGAGTCGTATTTCTTGCAGCAGATCCCGACGGAGATGAGACCCTGTTTCATTTCTGGAATGACAGAAGGGGAAGCACATGCCTTGAAGGTTCTGAGTGGTCATGTTGTGCTCCCCACTTGCCACAAAGTCCCTTCTCTCAGCAGTCCTGCGGCAGGGCTGCTTCCACGAGATGACCACTCCCCCGGTGACAGATAGGGCATCTCCTTGCAAAGCCTTACTGAATGAAGGCGAAGCAGTTCTGGAGTCCATTGTATTTAAAAGGCAAAGTTGTTGTATTAGGGTAGGATTGTGTGCAACTTCTCTGGGGAGAGACGTGACCAAAGTAAACCCCAGGAAGCGTCTGAGTTTCAAAGGATTATTTGAAACAAAAGGTGCCAGACAAGAATGAGCTCTGGGGACAAACAAGGTAAGTGGATTTCCCAGGAAATGTACCACCCCTAGTTGTGCCAAAGCCTCGCCCTTTTGACGCTATACCCTGCAGAGACAGCAATTGTTCACCTGTTACACAAGAACAAGATCAGAGGCCCAAGCTGCATAAAGAAACAGGCAGATCGGCGCAGGCTGCATGCTTGTTCAGAGCTAACAGTTGCTGCAAACTTGTAGCCACAGAAGATCCCCTCGGTGGTGCTAGGGGGACTGCCTCCTACCAGTGGGAACTGGGATCATGTCTGGTAATCTCTGAGCAGGCGTGTAAGGTCTGGTACAACACTGAGGGCTTTTGCCGTTATGAGGATAAATGGGCTTGCTCAGAAAGGGCTGGGTGGTACCTGCTAACCATGGGCCGTTCCGCTGTTTATAGCTCGGAGGGGAAGGCAAAGCAGACCTGGACAGGCAGTTTGGCTTACGTGGGAATTCACAGTGTAGGCAGCAAACTGTGCAGCCAATCTGGAAATACTCCGGTCAGGAGGGAGGGAGGGAGACAGGGGTCTCCACCCAAGAGAGGTGGCAACTGGGAACCTGAAGCGGGCGCCTTTGCTTGCCCATGAGGGGGAAATACCGGTGCTGCTGCCCTAAGCCGTGACATCCCCGTAAGAAAAGATCCCACATCTGCACTCTCCCATGTCTGGGGAGGGGCACTCTCATCTGACTCACCCCAGCTACCACAGAGCGCTGCCTCTTCCCCCGCCTCTGTCTCTAGCTATCCACGCCAGCCTGCTGTTGGCCCTTGGTCCGTCTCCACCAGGAGGAGGACAACGAATTGGTCAGCGTGCCCTCTCCAGCTTTCCTGGCAGCGATCTATCCCCGCTGCACGCCAGCTAGCTTGCAAGGAACACTTTCAGGTAGAAACCCCACAGGTAACCGTCTTCTCACCTTCAAAAAATGCGGCCTCTCCTCCCGGGTAGTACTTGGGCAGCGGCACCTTGCTCTTAGTCTGGTTGAGGATGGTGGTGAGGACCCTGTCTAGTGCTCTGGTCCCGTACTGTGGAAAGGAGAGAACAGTCACACGGGAGATGAGGAGAGTCCTGAACTCTGATTTCAACACGCTTTAGGGGATGGAGAAGGGATCTGGACATAATGTTTTCCCCAGCAATGGTGGGAAGCACATAGAACATCCTGCCAGATGCTGAGGTAGATACAGCCACCAGAGGCACATCCTTCCAGAACCTGACCGGTACTTAATGCGTTTGGGTACAGACACGAATTGGGTAGCTGGTATGACCCATGAGTCTTCTTCCAGCTCCTCTGAGAGAGAGGCCCAAGCACAGGAGGGAGAGGCAGTGTGTCCTAGGGGATGGATCACTGGACTGGCGCTCAGGCAACCTGGGTTCTCTTTCTATCTCTGCTACTGGTTTGCTGGGTGAACTTGTGCAAGTCACCCCCTCTCTGTGCCTTAGTTTCCCCACCTGTAAAATGGGGATAATGGTACCAACCTCCCTTGGAGATCTGCTGATGAAAAAGGTGTGACCAGACAACAAGCAAACTTACCACAGACAATAAAGGGGAAGGGATGCAGATCAGGATAAGTAAAGAACACATCAGAGATCTTCTGACCAATTTGAATGAACTTAAGTAAGTGGGGCCTGAGGCTGTTCACCCCAGGACACTGAAGGAATAAGTTTAAGAAATCTCAGCACCACTGGCAATAATGTTTGCAAAGAGAAAGAGGTCACGGAAGACTGGAGAAAAGATAACACAGTGCCCATCTTTAAAAAGGGGAAAAAGGAGGCGCTAGGGAACTATAGACCAGTCAGCCGGACTTCAATACCTGGGAAGCTACTAGAGCAATGTATAAAACATTCAATTTGTGAATGCCTGGCAGATGAAGGGGTTACATAAGACTGGGTGTTCCTATTATTAGGAGCTTGTGGGGGCCTGGCCCTGACACAAACTTTGTGCCTGTGGGCAAGATATGCAACATCTCTGCCTCCGTTTTTCTGTACATGAGACCAGGACACATCTATCTCCTTCCCACAGGGCATTACAAGGAGTGAGGTCTCTAAAGCTCTCTTATGTCACTCGCCGTATGTTTGTATTTTGTGCCAAAACAAAGGGCCATGTGCCCTGTGTTCCCAAGCTTGATCCTAGCTTGCCATCACCCACGGAGCCCAGCACTAGCTCTTTGCCATGCTGAGCGTCCTACCAAAGGGTGTGCTGGTTATTTTAAGCTTGCTAAGATACCATGCAGAATTGTTAAAGCTCACCTTATTCTCAAAGTTGTACTTGCTGAGGTCTCTGGATTCAGTGGCTCGTCTGTCTCCATGAGTTAAGGCACCCTGGAAGGAGAAACAAAGCTGTTCAGAAAGGCTGGGCAGAGACTCACTGGGAAAAGCAACTGCATCCATCACGAAACTCAGTTAACCCCAGATTAAAGACTGACTCCTAAGGCAAGCTGTCCTGGGCCCATCAGAGGGCTGTATCTGAACAGCCCCAGGATTTGGCGGATTGTTGGAGATCACCGCAAACCAGCTCTGAGGCACCATGTGACACATGGCTCTCAAACAAAACATGACGTTAAACCCCAACACAGCAGGTAGATTATATGCCACATGTCTTTTCATGTGTGTTCCTTTTTCTTAATTTGAGCTGTTGCAAATGATCTGGGAAGGATGATCTAAAAGTAAAGCAAGTTTCACAGAAGCTGGTACCCAAAAACACTACGGCAGCAACGATGCGCTAGTATACTAACATTCACAGATACTCATGGACTCATTAGAAATGACGACACATGGAACTGGGGCAATGATAGTTTATGGTCATTAAAGAGCCTATTTCCTTTCTGGGAAAGAATGGGCGTTAACTCTTGTCTGTTGGGAAAATTCTAGCATCCAGTTACATTCCACCTCTTTGAAATTCCCCTGCCGTCCCGATTACGCAGTGCTTCCTTCATTTCCTGTTCTGTGGGCTGTTAAACAGCTTCCTCATTTCACAGCAGAGGTGGCTGCACGTCAGCCGAGGGTGACAATCCCTCATCTGCATTCTACTGGGGACCAGAGAAGCCCCGGAAGTAGTCACATGTGGGTTTTATTTCTAGCCACCCTGCAGATCACTTACGAGGCTCTCCAGGCGTTTCGCTACGATGGACGCGAACCTCCTCTCCCCTGCCAGCTCAGAGATAAGGAAGACGTACTCCGGAGCAGAGACCTGGTTCGATCGGTGCGTTCGACCTGGAGAGAGATGTGGGAGCAAAGGGAGTGAATGATGGGGGAGCTGCCTAAGGCCCACGAACCTGGGGAACAGTTGCTGAGCAGGAAGTTGGGGAACAGTGTTTCACAAGGAACAAACTGAAAACATCTTCCCCTAGTGAAGAAACAGAACCCAAATCTTCTCTTCTGGGGAGGGGGGAGACCATTTCTTTTATCGCCATTGTGCTGCCCAGACCTTCCCTCCTGGGCTGCTGCCCTGACCTCTCCAGGATCACAGCAGCTTGGCCAGTCACAAAATTGCTCCAGTTTTAAAGTGGGGCCGTACATTCATTTCCGCGAACGCTCTCATGATGAGAGGCTTGTCTCCCCCCAGGCTCAGAAGGTGGCCAGGTGCCATGCTAGCTTCACACACACGCAGCTCTGCTAATGCACCCCAATCCTGGACTGCGCCGTGACTCAGTCCAGCTCCTCACATCCCCATACACGTGCAGTACCCCTAGTTATTTCAGTGCAGAGCCTTTCAAACAGACACTTCTGGTTGTGGAGAGGTTCTCTAGCATTGACAAGTGTCTCCTAGGCACCACTATGGGACCTAGAGCTCTGCTCTGCTCCCACAGACAAGCCATCCTTTCCCTCATTATAAACTCCCTCCCTCCCGCTCTCCCCGGATCAGCACTGCATCTTTCCCTGACGGGAAGTTCATCACTGCTGCCTTGTGCCTGGACTGGCCTCCTGGCAGGATGCGGGAGCCCCATGTGTCTGGGGCTGGCACTTTGTGCCGCAGAACACAACCGGGCTCCCTGTGGCTGCTGAACAAGGTGTTCATTTGCAGGGCTGCCAAAAAACCAAACAACCGAACCCTTCAGCCAATGAACAGAGAGAGAAGGAGACAGTGAGAAGAACGCCCGGCACTCACCAAACTGCTGAATGGCCCGGTCTGCACTCCAGGGCAGTTCCAGTGTCATGTGGACCCGGCGCTTCTGGTTCCTCACCCGCCTGTCTGCTTGGAGAGAGATCCCTGAGCTGGAGGCCTCGGAGATTATTGCTACGAGCTGAGACAGACATGGCACAATTGAGAAGGCAACGCAGTGGTATGCCCAGAGACCTGAGAGCTCTGCTATTCAGCATTCAGGGGCAGGCCCTTGCGCAGAGAAATCCCAGGATACAATCAGGCCTGATCCATGGAAGGTCCCTTATTTTGTCACTTCCCGGCAGGTTAAGCCTGCACAATATGTATTTGTTTTATGGGCCTAAGGGGCTGGCACAGCTGTCTAACGCTCTGCCCCCTTCATGTGTGAGACCTGCATCCCTGGCCTCCATCCTAAGGCCTGCAGGGTGTTCAGACCCTGGGGCAGGCCATGGCACAGGACTTTCTGCAGCGCCCCCCTCTGGCCAGGGCAAGAGCAGCATTTCTAGGTTCCAGGTCATGCCCAGCTCTCCTCTGCTGGAAAGCCAGTGGTCACTGACAGCACAAAGAGACTGACTGGGACGAGCACAGGCAATGCCTACAACGTCCCATCATGCATCTGGGGTAGCTGCCCATAAGCCTGTGCCAATCCACGTACTCTCAAGTGTGCAGCTGCTGGGGTCCCTGGTTCAGTCTCACTCACCTTTTCCCCACTCATAAAACGTTCCTTCTCCTTCAGGTTGACGTGGTCTATGGAGAGACCTTGCTCAGCCCGGGATTCATACATGACAGCGCCGTCAGGTCTGCACACCACCCGGCCTTTCCGGCCAGTCATCTACGTGGCCCGCCAGGGCAGAAACAGGATGTTAATGGGACAGACAGAAACAGGGGCACGCAAGGGTGAAATGGGGCATTTGGGAAGTAAATGATGTGCAGCTCACTGTGGCAGGCACATGGGCAGTGACTATCCTGGACAGGTCTGGAGCAATAAACTGCTTCCAATGGGAGTTTTTGCCCTGGAGACTGTTTTTTACCATTAGGGAAACTGAGGCAGTGAAGTAACTAGTCCAAGATTACAGTAGTAGGGAGTCCAGGCCAGGCCATGTCGGAAGGAAGAGGGCTGCAACCCAGGGCCTCAAGACGAGGAAGATTATGCAGAAAGCATGAAAGGAGGGATCACTCAGGGAGCTCCCTCAACCCCGCCATCACACACTGGACAGGAACTACATCTCAGGTGCTACGGCGTTAGCTGCCACACGCTCAGCTGTGAACCTCAGCGCCCAGATGTGCCCGTGGAGCTGGGAGCAGGCCCCAAGCTCTCCAAGGGATGGCGTTACCCTACCCCCTGGTGGCCACAGAGGTGAACAGCAGGTCAGGTCTTCGCTCCTGAGGCTAGCCAGACAACCATATTTTTGACATACCTCTGCCACATGCTCTGGACCCCCAAGGTGATTAATGAGCTCATCCAAGGTATTGAGAGGTAGCTCTTTGCCCAGTGCTTTTACTTTCGATAGGAGGTCCTGTTTCATTTTCTCCACGTGTTCTAGGACTCCCGGGCCATGCACATCCTTCTGGGACCCTAGCAAGTGCAAACTGCCTACAATGTAGAAATGCATATGCTTGGAGTCCAGCCAGGGGATTGCAAGGCTGGGACCCCAGCGTGAACAAGAACCATAGAGCGACCCAGATTGATTCTTGAGAGGGGAGGGGTCTGTTTGATTTAAAGAGTAAGGACTGCTGTGTGTGTGTGCTGATGGCTCGCCCATCCTCACTGCAGGAAAGGAGTGCACAGCACGACAGATCTCTCTACAGCCTGGTATTTGACACTCCACCTCAAACCCCAATTCCAAACCTGACCACAACCAGTTATAAACCAACTGTTCTACTATACAAACACATTAGTTTGCTTTGAACATGGGAGCTGGGGCTCCCTCACACCATGCTCTTCCAGCTTGGGCAATGCAGGCTGGACAAGCAAATCTGCATTAGCCTGGAAATACATGGAGGGTAGGAAATCTGCAGGTAGCATTTCATCAATCTCCCTAGAGATACAAGGAAGAGCTCTGAGCTGGTGGGTGAGACAGCCAGCCACTCCCTGTCAAGGAAGCACGGCCGCTCCCAAACACAACTGGACCCTCCCTTTCCCTGGGGAGACACCAAGAGAGGTGCCTTTGTCTCAGCTCTTCAGCACTGTTGTCCCACGTGGGACGCTAAGCAAAGCCCTGGTCAGACCCATTCGGAACGTTATTCTGCACAGAACAGAGAGAGCCCAGACAGGTGTTCCCTGACCTCCCCCAAATGCCTGGCTTGTCCCTGGATGGGGAAGGAAGTAACCCCAGCTCACCAGCCTGGCTCACCTCTGTCTTCGGATGCAAAGCCGTTGTAGGTGCGATCAACGAAGATGACATCGTCATTGTCAAACAGGGACTCCGGGGAGGAGTTGAAGTCGCTGTCCAGCCCCACCTCGGAATCAGTGCTGCTGTCATCACTGATCTTGATCACGCCCGCCATGTCATACATGCCCTTCAGGGCCTTGGCACAGCGGCCCTTCTGCTTCCCTGTGAGGGAGAGTGAGCCACGTCAGCGGGCAGGAGAGTGCCCACTGGGCGTATCAGCACAGAATAGCAGGCACTGGCTCAGAGCATGGAGGAGAGGTCGCAAGGGAGCTGACGTTGCCCCAAGCGAAAGGCAGATCAGAGAAAGGGGCAGCCTTTTGGGCATGAGGGAAAAAGAGGGAAAGGAAGAATAAGCCAGTCGTTTGCCACGGCTGAAGACGGCCACATCGTGATGTGCAAAACTGTGCCTTCCTCTCACCTGGCAATGTGTTAGCAAAGCAAACTGCAACTACTTTCCTCTCCTCCCCTCTATTTTTGTGGGGGGAAAGAATTCACAGGCTTAACTAACTCTAAAGGGAAATCTGCAGGCAAAAGGACGGAGTGTTTGAGGCAGAAAAATCAATTACATCAGGATTTAATTCCCAGCACAGATTTACATGCAAGATTTACAGATCAGTTTGTCTCAGCTGGCAGGGAAGTCCAGCAGTTGGCACTCATGAAGCAATCTGCCTGGGTAATCTCTGTAAATCGGCCTTTACCACTCTCTCTTTTTCCCGGTTTTGCCACTTCCCACATGTAACCATGGGCACCAGAGCTAGGGACCAACCTGCTTGCAGAGAACCCCAGCACAGAGGGAACACAGGTTGTACAGGAGAGAGTTCTTACCTGTAGCTGCAGCCAGGAAGAGGGGAGGTAACTGGGTATTTTCCAGGGCACCTGCCACCCTACATGTAAGGGGGAGAGGAGAAAAACCCCTTGCTCCAAGGGGCCTCAGTTGTCCAACTGTGACTCTAGCAAAATCTGCCTGTCAGTCTAGCAGTCTGCATTCCAGGGTGAAAGGGAAAGGGATGGCTACTGGGGCTAGGAAGTATTTTGGTGGAAGGGAAATGAGTTGCAGGGGAAAAAGATGACATGGAGAGCTGTATCTAGCGACATGCCTATGGTGAGAGACTGCAACGAGGGCTCTAAGAGAGGGCAAACCCAAAACAAGGCAACGCAGGAAAAGCATGAAGTAGGGAAGGGAAAAGGAAAAGAAAAGGCTGAGTAGCTGGGGCCAGGCAGAAAGGCAGGAGGTCAGACGTTGGGCGGTGGAAGGTGGTCTTACGTTTTCTTTTAATGCCAGTTCCTTTTTCTCTCTTTCTTTTGGTTGAAGGAAAGTGCTTCTGAATTAGTGATAGAAAGACGCCTCTGAAAGTAAGATGCAAAATTTATTCTAGCTACCAGGAGTAGGAATATCTGCTGGTTATAATGTATCAATGGGTATTTAAGAGCTCCATATATTTAATAGGAAATGGGCTAAATCTAGCATTCTGTAACTGTTAGTGAGTCTGACCGATTATCGATTAGTACAGCCTGGATCTGAGGAACAACATGAACTCGCATGGAGAGGAGCAGGCGGCTGTGTTTCACCAGAGGGTTCTGATGGCAAACTGTGCAAATGAAGCAAGAGCGCTTGGTTCACTCCGGCATGACCTCAGCCTTACAACATGAACGCCGAGGGAATGCTGTGTGTTACAATACCAAGGGAGAAATGCTCTCTGATTTAGACTCCCTGCTACTCCTGCTGAACAGGGGGAGCACAGACAAGCCAGGGCGCTGTTGCAATATAAGCGCAGACTGCCACACATCGCACTGCCATGAGACAGGCCATAATGACGCCGTCTTTAAAGAGTAACTGAGAACGTGGTTTAAGCGTGACACTCTATGTTTGGAGTTTGTTACATTGGTACTGCAAAATCCAGTAAATTCCAACATCCAAAGCCTCTCCTCCAGGTGTTATGTGGCTCAGTGTTTCCAACCTTGGGCCTTGTAATGAACTTGCCTGAAATGGTAGAGACTCTGGGTCACTGTTAGCTAATGAACGTGCTTTGATTAATCTGATGCGGAAACGCTTGCCCGCAAGATAAAGGCCAGTGATAAAACATGGAACACACTGTGGGTCTAGGTGGATGGAAAAATCAGAAGAGGTGGAAATCAAACGGATGCTTTTGTGGCTTTACTGCAAACGAAAGAGTAAATGCTTCAATGCTGGCTGGACTGGGCGGGGCAGAGCCCATGTGCAATGAGGAGGCAGCGTTCAATGAGCTTGGGCTGAGACAAATGTTGAAAGCAACAGCTGAGAGGTATGGACATGATTCCCACCTGGTGTGAGACGGATACTGGGGGAATAGAGGATGGGCTCTAAGACCAGACTGGTCAACTAGAAGAGGTGCTACAGGGAGAGAGACACACCACCATACCCTGGCGGAACATAGGGGGTAGGAGTTAAACCATAGTTATTATGTGGTCCTGGAAATGCCTTTTGCCCTCAATGCTGGCGCTGAGACACAGAGAAGGCTTAGAGTCGCAGTGCTTCCTTCAAGCCAGGATTCCCATTCTGAGTCTCCTTGCCATGAAATCCAGCTTGCTACTCTTCTGACCATCTGTGTTTTCCCCTCTCCTCCATTGGAATCCCCATGAACAAAGTTGTTTATAAGCCTTCACCACTCCACTGAGCAAACAGCTTTTCCCTTCTGGGTTTGTCAGCATCATTTAAACAACTGCTCCTTTGCAAACACTCTCCCCTAAGAACACCCCCTTATCACTGAAGGTCTTCAGAACCAGGAAGCTGCAATCGGACACCGTGAAGTAGACACATTAAGTGACAGTACAATCCAGCAAGTAAACTCCTGGCCCACAGGAAAAGAAACAGAGCTGGCCAGCACAGGTGGTCACTAACAGCACCCTTCCACCTTTGAAAGGCTGAACAGATTTTTAAGGCCAGAAGGGACCACTGAGATCCTCAAGTATGACCTCCTCCGGCCTGAGTTATGCAGATGCCCAACTCAAGTATGAAATCAACGTGGCTGTTGGAACCTGGCTTGCTTCAATACAACAGCACCAGTTAACAAGCGAGTGTTTGCTTTGAGGAAGTGGAACCACACCTGGACTGGTGCCGCTGGGGTGGAATAGGCCAAAACTGAGATGCCCTGGAGGAGCAGGGATGTTTTGCACTTCAATAGCACATTCCAAGTCTAGCTCACACCAGTTGTTTTCACCAGCAATAAAAACTGATGCAAACAAAAATAATCTTAACGGCAGCCCCACTGATTGCACAGGCCCTAAGGAAACATAACTCAGCTGGGGCGTGTCCCAGTTAGCAGTTTGGTTTCCTGCCACCTGATGTGCAGGGGTGGCTGTGTTCATGGAATAGGGAGCCATCTTCAAAAACACCTAAGTGAGTTAGGTGCCTAAGTCTCATTGAAAGATGGGGTTTTAGGCTCCTAAAGTGCCTCGGCTACTTTTGAAAATGGGACTCAGTGCTTTTTGTGTTCCCATCATCCTCAGCTGACTTTGCATTGGGTACAACAGATCTCAAATTAACTGAGGTAGAAATATATACAATCAAGCCATCACAAACGAGTGATTTATTGGGACACGGCAATCTAATGCTATGAACTGATGCTGAAAGACGACGTTCTTGAAACCAGGATTTTTGGTGGGATGGTAGGAGATCATACAAAATCTCAGTGGTGCCACCATCTGACAGCACATTTGCTAGCTCTCAATATCTGTTGCTGAACCAGACTGTTTTGCTCATTTACTTTTAATCCTGTGCCTTTAAAAATATGTTTGGTCTTTTCACAGTTTTGAGGGCTATGATTTCCAGAAGGGGTGAGATGGAAGTTCCAAGAGAAATGCATGTGCACCTGTTGTGCCCATGCAAACCTGCATCTGGGTGCACAAATCAGGCTACTGCACATCTGGCTGGCCTCATGTGCACACAATTACTAAATCTGCATGTGCAAGAGCAGGCAATGCTGTTGCATTCAGATTTAAAGGGCCTTAGCACAGTCACTTTTGGAAACACACCATTTCAAAACAGCCCAACAAAGTGTCCTCTTCATGTAAAGCTCGTTTAGGACTCAAGGTTTAAAGGATCTGCATTCACAGGACCATAAAGTGCAAGCAGCCCTGGTACAGTGCCCTCTTCACGGTACCTTTGAGCCTCCCATGCTTCCTCCCCTTCAAAGCACAAGGGTGTTAACTCACTCTGCAGCAGAGACAAAACAGTTTAGGTGCCCGTCATTCTCATCCAAGACCTCCCTGGTGCGAGCTTCGCCAGTGGACTGGAGCCCAATGACAATACACTAGGGAGAAATCAAAAGGGCAGCACGGCCATGTGTCAGCGAGATGAAGTCACACTCTATTTTACTGTGCAGCAACACTCCCGGCAAAGCATTATAAGTTCGAGAAGAGATTCCATTTCGCAGTTTGCTAGCATCTTCTACACTGAACCCCAACTCCCCCATACACACAGTAATAACTTGGCCCTAAAACTGGGTGCCTACTGAGCACCCCCTCTCTCAATGCCTGAAGCTGTTACATGCACCCTCAATGTTAAGATGCTTTATTATTGCGACCAATTGATTTCCCAACATTTCTCTGAAATGTCCAAAGCCCATTCAAATGAATGGAATGCCAGGTGCATTCAACCATGCAGCGCTGGAGAATCCAGTACACCTTTCAGCACTAGCTTGACTCAGAATGCTATTTCCAGTACATTTGCTCATGTTTACCATAAAGCAATGCCAAGAACCAATCAGCATTCATTCTGAGCTGCTGGAAATCAGACATCTGAAATCCTGGTTTCACCTGTGGAGGCTAGCTGCCTTTAGGTCAATGATATACTAAGGTATGCGCTGCCTTTTCATGGCGCACATTCACAGATTAGTATCAAAGTGCATGAAAATACCCTCCTTCCAGTTTTTTACCCTACCCTCCTCAGTTTGTACCAAGGTTGTTTTCTATGCAATGCACGTCTGGACTTCAACATTCAAAGCGGTTTTATTCTGCAGGAAGACAACAGGCATCAAAGATGACTATCACCAGTGATGATTCACCCAAATGCCCAGGCGAGACATTGAGGGATGCACTAGTGCATGTTGTGGCACTAGTGAATTCTGACCCTTTGTGGTTTTAATACCACACCTTGTCCTTTGCCAGCTCCTCCTTGGCAAGCTCAACGAGGCGTCGGACTTTAGCAGCAATGCAGAGATATTTGAAGAAGCGCTGATGAGCGGACCAGAACTGACCCCACAAGGACTTCCGAGACTCTAAGCCAATGAAGTCAGCCGCCTGCTGGAACACCACCATTGCCTCTGCCCACTGAAAGCGTAGACAAGAGACAAGAGGTTAGTACTCAAATCCCTAACTCATGTCACGGTAGTGCACAAGGTTATTAAAACTATCAGGACTCTGAATATCTAATTCATTTTCCCTATTTATGCTCTTTGTTTACATGTGCTTCATTTAGCTAGGGCAATGAAAAGACTGTCAATTTCCTGTCTCCACCTCCTGTCTTAGCCCAGTGCTGCAATGTTTGGGTTGCAAACACTGTAAGGAAATTGTCTTTAAATTTTATAAGCTAACCCCATACGCCCCTTTTTAAAAATCCAAACCAAAGTTTTGAATTGCAGCTATTCTAATGTCCCCTTACATCCACCCATGTGCTATTAAGGAGCATGATTAAAAACTCTGTTCTGCATCTGTACAGCATCTAGCACAAAGGGATCATGGTCCAAGACGGGGGCTCTTAGGAGCTACAGCCATACAAATAATAATTAATTTTAATGAGACTCTGCCATGTTCAACACTTAATGTTTGAAACACACTAGAAAGTTGCTCAAAAATCAAAAAGAGTAAAAAAAGAACAAGTCAGCTGTTCTCACCTACAGGGAGACCCGGTCCTATATATACACATGCATATTTCATATATACAGACAACAGCAAAAGTAAACACCCTTGACTGGGTCTCACATATAACCCCAAACTAAAATCAACCCACACCAATAACTCCTCTGCCACAATATCAGCTGAGCTGACCAAATAACTGAATGCTCTTGTTAATGATGGATAATGCAGTGGATAAACGGACTCAACTTCTTGAGTAAAATATTTGTCTTCAAACCCCTCCACCCATCCAAAAACACAGGGTTAGACAGTAACCCTCTGGAGAGGAATGAGGGATGCTGGGGAAGCACAGAGAAATACTAGCTCACCAGCTGTGCTGCTTTGTTGTAGACAAGCTCGTACTGCCGATCCAGTGGGATCTCCTCTATCCTGAAAGTGACTCCAGAGAAACTGAGCTGCCTGGCAATATACATTCCACTCACTTTCATGTCCATTGCCACGATTTCCATTGCCCCAACACCCCTATGCAGGAAAGGAGAAAGGGGGGGAAAGAGGTCCAGCTGGTTAATGAAATCCCTTTCCTCTGCACAGTTGCAGGAAGGAGTAGGCATGTCTGGAGATTCCGCCCCTCGTGGAGGTTTTGCTTTGGCATCTTGGTTAAATTGTCTTCAAATTGTAATAAAACTCACAACCCATCCTGGCATTTACAGAGCAGGCCTTATCCCCATTTCACAGGTGGGTTAGTCGCGTCACCTTTCTGTTTTCCCAAGCCCTACGGAGTCTGTGGCAGATCCAGACACAGAGTCAGGTGGCCTGACTGTAAACCCCCTCCTCTAACCATTAGACAGCATTGCTTTCCTCACTGCCTGGCCCAATAAAAAAATCATTTTTCCTTTTATTCTGAAGAGATGTTGGCAGTTACCTTGGCATTTAACACCTGCCGTTCAGTAGGTACAAAGTGTCCGCTGTAAGATTTGTGGGATGGCTCAGAACGTACTAGCCAGATACATTGCATATCACAAGGGCGCAAAAATGGCAGAGCTGGCAAGCCACTGGCAGGGAGCATTGGTTCAAAGCCAGTGGTTTTTCCCCCAACCCAAATGAAGGCAGTTACCAAATACAGTATTAGTGGTAAGGGAAACCAGAAAGGTCTCCCATGACATACCTCTTTTCAATTGCATGGAGGAACTCATCAAACGCTCTGAAGGGGGTTCCCTCCCCCCAGATTCCTAGCCGGCTCATGTAAATCATGTTTTTTGGCTCAGAGGCACCTGTTTGAATAGAATGTGCTGTTAGCAAAGACACAGCAACTATAAATAGTTTGCTTTGAGCAGGGGGTTGGACTGGATACCTCCTGAGGGCCTTTCCAACTCTAATATTCTATGATTCTATGTCTTAGGCAACCTCTGCAAGTGAGGGACAACAGGCCTCAAGTGAACCCTCACTCTGGAGAGCTTAAAAACATATGGAAGCATTTCAAAAAGGAGAGTTATTGTTATTCTTCACACCTCTATAGTGCCTTTCAACAGAGACCTCATAAACCCTAACCCTCACAATGCACCCATCAGGCCAGTGTCACTAGACAGATGAATAAAGAGGCAGAGGGAAGTTCAAGTGACGTGCCCAAAGTTCAAAAGGCATTCAGTGGCAGAGCTGGGAACAGAATCTAGGAGTCCTGCCCTTGCAGTCCTTTGTGTTAAGATGAAACACGGGACTAGCCTATCTGATGCTTCATTACACCCTCTGTGCATGTCCATTTCTGCTGTTAAAAATTAAATTTTACGGTTTGTGTGTTTTGATCAGCACCTTAGCAGCTCACCTGGGCTCCAGAACCAATTCCACACGGGGAGGGTGGAGCACTGGGCTGCTTATGTACGTTTACAGCCGGGGTCTCGGAAATCACATGTGTAGGCTCTTACCTGTGGCACTGGCATAGACGACCCTAGCTAGAGGCAGTTTGTTCTGAAGGTCCAATACTGCTTTGCCCATTTTAGTGGAGCTGGCATTTTTGGCTTTGTGGCATTCATCAAACACGATCTACAAGGGAATGTTAGTTAAGGAAAAAGGACACGCATTCTGCTATGGCAGTACAAATACATACTCATGCCAACAATGACTGGGTGAAAAGAGAAAAATATGATCCATCTCCTTCCAGGGGAACTGAACCACCATCAAGCATCCAGCACGTAGACCAGCTCCCCAGCTGCATGAAGCCTTTTACTCCATTCTCCCCTAGCCCCTGGCTTTCCAAATTCTGTGGTAAATCTCCCCCTCCCTCAGTTATTTCCTACTGAATGATGCCGCATGCCCAAAGCACATCAAGGGGGACGAATGCTGAAAATGTTTTTTACTCACAAATACACCCTGACTGTCCCATGCCAACTCGCTTTTATTCTCATTGATGGCATTTTCAGATGGGCCTCAGTAGCACAAATTCTAGTGACTTTTAACAGGAACTATGCTCCTAAATCACCTAGGTTTTTCTGACATGCCCACCCATTCCACAGCTCCACTGATTTCTGGAGAACCGAGGGCATTTTTTTGGCTTATACCATTGGAACATCCACCACAAGCCCCAAGCTGGTACCAGGGCTCTCGGTGATTTTTGTTCGCTTTGGAAGCACAATGACAAGCATATTGCTCTTTCTCTAGGATACAACTCCATCAAAGTTCTCCCTGCACCAGTCCAAAATCTGCTTTAACCGCGTCCTGTGCTGTCCGCCTGCCTGGCTTTCACCAATCAGAGCAGAGTAAGTGGCGAATAGGACTCCTTCTGAGGTAGCTGTGTCACCATATTTAATCTACAGAGGAAAGGAAAAAGAAAAAGGACACTTACAATGCTATTTGTAGCTCATTTTATTCCACCCCCTGCCCGAACCCAATACAGATCTGGTGAAGGCAGATGACATTTTTCATGTGAAGCTGTGCACATCTGCTGTATAAGCAATCGCTGTATCACAGAGCCCATATGGGAAGAATGGTGAAGAAAGCCAGTTAATAACTGACTTCTTTAAAGCTAGTATTTGGCATAGAGATTCCATGATGATGGGGACTTTAAATTTTAGAGTTATCCATCCAATCATCAGCATGTGGGCACATCTGCAAGCATGTTAATGAAGTGTTGAAACTTTACTTGGACATCAATTTCTTGGCTGACCAAAGTCGCTTAATTTTTTTTAATCAACAGCTTAGAATATTTAAAATGTTTTTATATTAAATATCCTCTCCTCTAGTTTGTTTCCTTTTTTAGGAGATGGCTTCCTGTTTGACTGAAGGGGACATTATTGTTTAGCTTACAGCATCATTAGTCTTCATCTGTAACAAAGTTAAGTATAGGAAGGAAAAAAATACATCTCAATTTAAAGAAAGTGCTATTCAAAGCCCTTTTGATTCTGAGGACACAGTTGTTTCAATGGACTAATGGTCTGAAAATCAAGCCAGATGTGTTCTGATAAGCTAGCAAACAGCTTGGCAGGTTCAAGCTGGCTGTGAATGATCTGGAGACTAGAACAGGGGTACAGAAGATCTTGCTGAACAATTGCTACTCAGTACTGGTAGTTTCCTTTAAGAGGCCATTTAATGTTCATGTCTGCTCGACACTGAAGCTTGAAATGAGACTGTTAAGAGATGCACTAACTCAGATGGACTGAGATTAGATGCATGTTTAGAGAGCACACAGTACTGCATGCGTGGCAGTGCCTGCAGGGAGAAAGCTTGGACGTGTACATCCCTCTTCCCCAAAAAGATCAGAAAAGGGTCCCCATTGAAGCAGCTCTGGAAGGTGTGGATTTAGGCCCACTTCAGACGTGGCCTCTGAATAAGGAGCGGTCTTAACAATACAGCTATATCAGGTCAACATTCACCATTAAAAAACCCACAGATGGAACAATGAACACAATGCATGTGCCCGTGGCCCTGCCTCGAGAGGTTGCATTTGCATTGAGCCATTACTTACTATTCCTGAAGAAAGTCAAGTACCCAGAACTGCTACATCCTTGTGATGCAACACTGGAGCATTCACAAGTATGTAACTGCAGGGGGGGAATCTAGAGTGGAAACAGTACAGTGCAATGAGGATAATAGTAACCAGGCCACCTGTCTGTACCATTAACATGACCAAATGCCAGGACATACGAGTTGCATGCTTTGCTGAGAACTATTTTATCCATTGGCTGCCACTGGCAGGCTTTTTTTCTGGAAAGAGGTCTTGAATTCTCTGCCCTACCTTGTTTAAAGCATGCACAGGAATGTTGGGGGCATCAATGTCCTTCAGGTCTCTCTCAGCATCATACTTGAGATCATTGGAGACGCTGAACCTAAAAGAAAGCAGAGGATCTGGTTGTCGAGGAGGAGACTGCTTGCGTAGAATTTAGTGCATGTGCAAGTAAGAGATCA
>ML675700.1:9879980-9891622 GCA_007922155.1 Mesoclemmys tuberculata
AGATCAATAGTTCTGACTACGGAACTGCAGGTGCAGCAAAGCCAGTTGCTATTCAAACTTCCCATACACCACTACAACAGCCTCAAGTCCTGAACAGGAACTGCTGTTTGTGAGAAGACGTGCCATGATTCCGCACCATCTCCCATCGACTTCAAAGGGAGCAGGGCTAGGCTCTGGAGTCCTCTCCACCTGGTGTGTGATTTGCCTCTCCAAAGTATTGTACTAACGATAATCACATCACCCTGCAGCGTGAATATTTTCAGCAGACAGGCAGAGAGAGAGAAATGACTTGCCCAAGGCCACAGAGTGAGTCAGCTTCAAAGCTGGCACTGGCGCTCAGGAATTCCTGGCTCCTGGCCTCAGGTTAACTCTTCAGGCTCTTACAGTAAAGAAGGGAAACTTACCACAGAGATTTTTTCCTCCCCTTCAGATAATTTTCAAAGATGATCCCGGCAACTGTCCTGCCCTTTCCAACCCCAGCGCCATCCCCAATGAGGAACCCAGCTCGCTGCCCGTTGGGAAGTAAAACTTCATGTTGCTGCAAATTCAAAACCAGAATTAGGAATTAACACTGATTTGTCCTTTGCTAGGCCTTCCATCATAGGGTCCCAGAGCACCTCACCAATTAACCCTCGCAGCTCCTAGAGATGCAGATGTTGCACAGGTCTCAAAGTTAGGTAAACTGAAACATGGGGAGGTTAAGTGACTTACCCAAGGTCACACAGTGGCAGAGCAGGGAATAGGCACCCAGGTCCTGATTGTCATAAGTGCCAAGCACCCACAATGCTGGCTGAAGTCAACAGAAGCTGAGGGCACTTGGCACCTTTGAAAATCAGGACCCATGAGTCTTCATTCCCAGTCCCGTTGCTTTAGACAACACTCCCTTACCAGACATTTAAAATCTGTGTCAAGATCCAAATCTTCCAAGCTTTATTTTCTATACAAGAGGCTATTTTAAAACTCAATTGAACATCTTACCGAAGAATGCCACTGTGTATTTTTATTACTATCTACACATGAAAGAGAGCTTAGCAAGGTGGGTTTGGCGTACCTGGCAGGCATAAACGATGGCCTCCAGCTGTAGTGCAGAGAGTAACCCATTGTCAGCAATTGAGCTTGGAAGGGAAAGGGTATAGGTAACGTCAGGCGGGGGAACGCTGGAGAGAGTGCTTGTTTCTACCACGCGGTCTGGGTGCTGCTTCCCAATCTTAGCTGGAAGGGAGACACAGAAAACAGTCAAAGAACTGATATTTGCACTTCTATGGAGCATTTCACCCCAGGACCTCAAGGCACTTCACAAATATACATCAAACCTCCCAACACCTGAGTGCTAAGTATTAACCCACTCTGGAAGATGGGCAACTGACGCAAAGAAATTAAGTGACTTCCCCAAGACCAAAGTCAGCCAGCAGCGAGGTTGGGACTAGAACAAAGAGGTCCTGACTGTACATTTTGTCTAACTGGTGCTCTTTGCTACCTTTGGTGAAAGGATCCCTGGGAATCCCCAGTATCGTCATCCCCTTTCTTCAGGACAAAACACAGACTGCTGAAAATCTGCTCATCCCCTACTCCCAATAAAAAGCAACAGCTAGGTCTGCTGCTAAGCCAGGGAGACCACAGAGACTGGAACCGCATACAGGCCCATGTAAACAGGCCTGCGAAACTTATCTCCAGGAATAGGCGTGTAGGGGACTGCACTGCGAACACCCCTGGCCTCAGCTGCAGAAAACAGTGACAACTTGGCCAAGCAGCAATGGCTCCAAGCCAGCTTCCCGCAGCTAAGTGACAGCAAGGCAAAATGAAAAGGCTGCCCTGCAACTCACATTTTGAAGGTACGTAATCTGCATAGGTCTCTGTGTGCCCCAGCTCCTCCGTTTCTTCCTCGTCACCTTCTTCTTCGTCCTCTGCCTGAGTCTGCGACTGAAATTAAACGTGATGTCGACTGAACGTTAATATTGCCACAGAGTTTTGGACACGTGTGGTATTAGCTACATGGCAAGTGCCAGCATTTAAAACAACCCATCCCAAACACACAAACTTGCCTCTCAACTTCAACTCGTCTCATTGATATAACACAACAGCACAGGGCAAATCGACTGAGGGCCGTCTCCCGTGTGGTCCAGCAAGTGCACCATTAGCCACGTTCAGAGCCCAGTCCATGCTGGACTCGGGAGCAGTGAGCAGAGCAGTTTCTAAGATGGTTTGGCTGACCAGTGTGAGCACGACCCAACTGTGCTCTAATTTAAGCTACAACAAGGGATTGAAACCAGTTTAGAACACAGCCTGGTCCCACTGACCCTGGGTGGCAAAACAGCATCATTTTTAACCAGAATAGTTTTTAAATACTGTTTGCTAATGTGGTTTAAGAGCTCAGTGTAGAGGAAGCAGAGATCACTCCCTCAAACCAGTGAGGCTCCAAGAGGGAAAAATAAGACTCTGTAGGGGAAAGGTGATGGCTGGAGACACAGCTGACTGATTCTTCGGCTTTTCCAGGGGAGGCCTTTAGCCAGATCTTTTTTTTTTCATATCTGGGTAAGAGCCTCATGCCTGTTCCCGCAGAGTCAGATGCTCTTCCTCACCTGATAGCTTATGAGGAGTGGGGTGTTTGGGGCAGCAGCAACATGGTCTTCCAAACTTTCTAAGCCTGTGAACGGTCTGCTGGGAGAGAACAGCTGGAACAGAAAACACGCAACTGAGAATCAGCCTTAATACCCGTCCATCCAAACCCAACAGTGACACGTCGCGAGAGGAAAGCACAAATATGATTCACTTTTGCCCTTGATTCAGGAAGTAAATGAATCTTTCCAACACTCTGCACGCCTCCGCCAAGTTGTGCATGTCACTCACACACTGGAGAGTTAGCCAAGATGGAGTGAGAATGATTTGCTTGTGCAAGCAGACGTGAAGAGAGTGTGCACGTGTTTCCTTCCATGACATGAATATGCCTGTCCTTCCTACAAAGTCATCCTGAAACCACGTTTGCCCTCAAACACTGAACACCTCAGGGCGTAGCCTCATCTTTGACATGTTGTGTTTATTCACCCGCCTTCTGCTAATGTTACTGAATTACGTGTACAAATCCTGCCTCTTTAGGGTTTATAAGCCAAGTATCCTTTTCAACATCTGACTGGTGTTCTCCAGGGGGTAATGAAATCTCTCTGCAGTGGGAATGAGGAAGGCTGATCTGCATTCGTGAACAGAGGGCTGGTTTCCTATCTGTCCTGGAAGCAGCTCAGTAGAACCCTGCTGTGCCATCCCTGAAACATTCTGGTTTAAGACTCAGAAGTAGTGTTGCAGGTTTTCTCAGTGCTTCCTGCTCAGTGGGATCGGTGGCTTCCTTCTGCACTGGGGAACTCAACCAGGAACCCTGAGAATCATCAACCAATGGATCACATGGAAGCCTCGGATAGCTGGAGATCTCTGGATGAAAAGTGCTGTGTTAGAGCTACTTATTGTCATAACATCTGCAAGAACTAAACCACAACCAGTAAAAAGGGCTCCCAAGACACTTCTAGCTGGGAAGACACAATTGATGAGAGACTTTTTCTGGCTCCACATAATCCAAATCATACTGGAATTTCCCAAAAGGAAGAACAAGGTCAAGGCAGCAAACCAGGGAATCCAAAACTAATCAACTAGTCCACAAGGACCATTACTTCAAATTTACAGCTGGAGATGGGTGCCAAGCCTGTACAGACAGACACCCTCCAAAGATAGCAGTGAACCATGGGACAGCCATAAACAAACACTGTAATTATTTACTTTTAAAAAAATAATCATCCTCCATTACTGGAAGTCTGAGTCAGAATTACCAGAAAAAAGCTGGAAGAGATGTTTTCAGTGCCAATGAATCTGATGAGCAGGTGTAACACCTTAACCTACAATCCTAACGCCATACAAAAGTTTCTACTCAGATGCTAGAAAAGACCCAGATCTCCCCATTCCTTTGGAATGGAAGGGCCGAATAACCTCAGCTCTGGCAAGGAAAGATGATTCTTTATGGCAAAGATAATCCACATCTTTCCTTGACTGATGGCATCTTCATTGTAAGCTTAGATATACCAAGTGTGGCAGTTGTGCACAGCTCCCATTGGCACCCCTAGATCTTCATCTTAGGCAAAACAGTGTCCTAAAGAAAGTGATAGAAGTCCCACTGCTTGGGGCATTTAATAATAACTGGTTGACGCATTAGCAAATGTACTCCAGAGAACAATCCTGCAGTGACAAGGAGTTGGACCGGTTGATCTAACAGGCCAGTTCCAACTTTAACTTCTGCAATTCCTTGTCTTTTCTATTCTGTTCAACCCACTAGTACACTCCTCCCCTTTAACATATGTTCCATGTAAGAGAACATAATGTGTAAAAGACACACATTCTACAGATAAGAACAGGGGGAAGAATTCAGGAGAGACACTCGCTTAATAAAGCAACTGACAATTCCATGATCATTTTATTCAATTTTTTCCCTCACGGCCTTATATTATTTCTCTTTTTGTGCCTGTCTCACTGACACTACAAGGAAAAATGAAACTGTCAGACTTAGCTGACAGGTTGATTCCTCTCTATATAAATATTCCTCCTGGAGGAATTCTGAGCCAAAAAAATTAAAAATTCTGTGTACAATATTTTAAAATTCTGCATATTTCATTTGTCCAAACAACATAATATAATCATGTCACTTTCAATTACATGGGTCATTTATTTCAAAATACCTGTCAGCAAGTATGCCTGTAAGAATATAGACAACAAAAAAGATTCAGGAAATATTTTTTGACAAATAGTTTCCTTACTAGGCATCTTTGAGTAATAATTCATTTAAACTACAATACAGAAACACATTTCCCAAGTCCCTCAGAAGCAATGCAAAGGCTTGGGGGAGTCAGGGATAAAAGAGGAGCTGCGGGAGAGAGAAATAATAGTTGGGAAAGAGCCTGGAAGTGAATCTAGAGGGTTGTTGGGCGTAGGTTGGAGAAGTATGGAACAGTTGGTTTTGGGGGGTTGGGAGGGGCAGGGATTCTTAGGGTGTTGGGGAGCCTCCCTCATGCAGACCCTGGCTGATCCCTAGCTTCTCCCATTCAATCAGACACATCTGTCCGCATCCCCATGTGTCCCTGCACCCCATCCCGTCCCAAAATGTTCTTGCACCCTCATTCCCATTCAGCCCCTGGCTCAATGCTGTCACCCCACTAGCTCCTGTGCCCCTGCTCCAGTCTAGCCCCTCTATTCCTCCTTCTGAACCCCACTCTATGTGACCCCCCCATCAGCCCTATATGCCCCACTCTCCTCCATATCCCGTGCCTCATCACCTGGCCCCAGGGACAGGGTGCTGCGAGGAAGGCAGCCACGGCCCCCTCCCTCTCTGCGGCTGGCTGCTCTGGCTCTGAGCCGGCCCCCTCTCATCTGGTACCACAGCAGCCTTTGGTGGGCAAAAGATGCAATTGCAGCACCTCCCCAGCAGAATCTATTTTGTGCGGGGTGCGGGGGCATCTGAGGGGAACACGAATTTTGCGAATGGACAGTGGCACAGAATTCCCCCAGGAGTAAATTATCACTCCTCTGGATCTGGCTGGAAGGAAGGTTCTCAGTTTTAAAAAGGCACCTTGAATGATCAACATTACTAAAATGCATTGACAGGTCAAGAAAACTCCAACCACAGACTTCCAAGAGTTAATCGTTGCTTTACTGATTTGAAGAACACTGGGGGTTCTTTTGAGATGGTCGTGAGAAAACATATTAGATTGCAATAAGTGTTTTTAAATGACATTTCACAATCCCATTACAAATTATGCAACTGTGTTTTGTGTCTGCTGACTGCCTAAAACATTTTGCTGGATGATTTTCCTTCCCACTGTGCCTGTTCCCAAAATGACAAAACAGAACTAACATGTTGTTATAAAAGCTTTTGCCCCGTTAGTTTTAACATCTCATCTGGGATGAGCAAATGAGGTCTGTCATGGAGTCCATCTATTCCCTTCTCAAGGGTGTAGTCACTCACATTCTGAATGGAGGCTGTATATATAGTATATGGGATCAGAGTTTATCAGTGAGGCTTAGAAATGCAGTCTAATTGTGAAATGTTTCCCAAATTCTCTTCCTCTAACACTTTGTAAACACCCTCCCCCACTTAAAAGCCAAAAAATATAAAACTGAGAAAAGGAAATTATCTTTATTATCATTGGCTTGTGGAACTCACTGCCAAATGACATGATCGGCGAAGAGAGTTTAGTAAGATTTTAAAGAGCATTAAATATAATGAGAAATTTTACTGCTATGTCAATAGGATAAAAAATAAAGGTCAAATCCTCAAGTTTCAGGGCACAAACTAACCACTAACTGATAGGAGTTAGGAAGAATGGATCCTCTATCGGGAGCTTATTCCAGAACTGTCCACCAGAGGTCTTTTTGCATCTGCTCTTTAGCCACCATCTGAGATAGGATCCTGGGTAGAAGATCCAGCAATGCAATGCCTATTAGCAGAGTGCACGCTGGAGCCTGGGACACATCAAAGCAGAATGGTGGCTGGACTGCCTCACTAGCCTTCACTTATACAAACTTCCAAAGTTAGCACATCAGTCATTAGAAAGTTAGATCGTGAAATTTACAAGCGTGCTAACAATGTTTCATGGCACTTCCTTGCTTCTAAGGAAACAGATATTTGATCAGCCAAGATGGAATAAAATCACTGTATCAAAACTGATTAGGGTCATGTCAGCCTGAGTTATTCCTGACTTCGCACAACCGACAGGTCATTTTTATACTGCAGCTCTGCAGAAGCAGCATCCGGCTATGCAAAAGCAAAAACATCTGCAACCTTATGGAATATTAATATCGCGGTGGCATGATTACATGGGGGAGATTATTCACATGCAACAATCATACACGCAATGTAAAAATCTCACATCATCATATGCTGAATGTGAAAATTAGATCTTTTGCCTCATGATCTTGCAATACATCACACACTTCTTTAACATAATGAAAACTGTGTACTGAAAAGTCAGATGATAAATCTATACCACTCGGTGCTCTCTATCAGGTGTACCATTTTGCCAGTAATGCTGCGAATTACAGCCACCCATGCAAAAATGAAACTGAAATCCCAGTGCTACGTGTACTAAATTAACGCATTCTGTAAAGAAATACTGGGAACAATCAATATAAAAACTCACAATACAGAGAGCAAATATAAGACACTATTTTCCAAAAGGAAGTCACTGACAGACGGAACTCCACTGAACTAATTATCCTGGTATGAACCCAATCAGTGTAAAGGAAGGTGATGGGTCGGGGAGGTAATTTTAGTTGGCAGACAGGAAGATATAAATAAATGGCAGCATCCAGCAGTAAAAGTGGCTCTCGTTCTGCTGTGCCAAAGTGAATTAATTTCACACGCCCACGAAACATTACCCATTTCTCTCTTGCTCTCTTTGTGCTGCTCAGCATGTTGTTCTTGTATATTCTTTACATATAAAACTGAAGGTTTTTCACATGTGAAATCCAGAATTTAGCTTATGTGTTTAGAACACGCACTGTAAGGAGCTACATTCTTAACTGAGTTTTAAGCTTCCACGTAAACACAAATGAAAGCATGGGCATAATATGGCGTCAGCAGCTTCAATGTATCCAGACCAGAAGCCTGTGATCCCTTCAGACATTTCTTTGATTAAAACAGCTCAGTTCCTTTCCCCTCAACCTTCTTGTGCTCCAGGTTCAAACTTGTACAGAATTATCACCCTATCTAGCTTAGGCTATTTACACACTAGGGCTGTGATTCTCTTCCTTGTATATGCATCCTGAGCTCACTTTCACTAAGCTAGCCTGAGTGTAAACGGCAGCGTACACATGGCAGCAGTGAATGCAATCCACCTATGACTAGAGGGTATGGTCAAAGAGAGCATGTCAGAGTTCACAGTTTAAGCCCAGAAGAGACCACCTGATCATCTAGTGTAACCTCCTGTATATCGCAGGCCACCAACATCACCCACCATCCGCACACTCAACCCGAGACCGAGCATAGGAGTCCCACCCTTAGCTCGTATTGTAGACATAGCCTGAGACGCTTATCTGGCTCCCATTATTGCAGTATCTGACAGCCTCACAACCTTTTATGTATTTACCCTCACAATCCCTCTGTGGGGTAGGGCACTGCTATTATCCCCACTTTACAGACGTGACACTGAGGCACAGAGAGACTGAGTCTCATGCCCTCTTTGACAGAGTAGGGAATTGAACCCAGGTCTCCCGGCTAGCACCTCAATCACTGGGCCATCCTTCCTCAAGCGACATTAAGTTACACAGCATCATCATTCAGTAACGGAATCCCAACCCAGTCCCAATTTCCGAGTTGTGCTAAACAATCGCCTTTTCTTCAAGGGTATTTACATCAGTCACTAAGCAGATGTGAGACAGCCAGCCACTCTGAGAGGCTGCCAGTTTAATAAAATACTTATAAGAGTATCTGAACATACCTACCTTAGCAGGCTGTTGGGGAGGATTCGCTAATGTTTGTACAGTGCTTTGAAAGGATGCAAAGCATTAATTACAGGTGTGTCCTAACATTCCATTGATTTCAATGGACTATGGCAGCGCAAGCAGTACAACGGAGGACAAGGAATGAAGAGGTTCAAAATCAGGGACCAAACCTATTCTAAGTAGGAGCCCTTTGAAACAGCATTAGAATGAGTGTCCATAACCCTCCCTGAGACACTGAATCAGCCTTGCTGGTGGCAGCACTTCCTTTAGCTACCCCTAATGGGTACTGGAGAGATTTCCTAATTGCTGGGGCAGGTCTTTGGTGAGAGAGCTGCAGGACCAGGCCTGGAGGTTTTAATTTCTGAGTGGGGAGGAAAGAAAAGGGACTTTCACTGACCTCTGTTTGGTTCTGTTGTGACGTGTTTATATCCCATATTGTTGGCACATGATTCAGGCTGTCGGCGGGCAGGAATTCCTGAGCATCAGCGATGTCAGAGAGAGAGTCCGCGGGGGATGAGAAGAGGGAGTTATTGGAGAGCTCATCGAGGTATGAAGAATCCTGAAATGTAAAAAAAGCCATTGGTTACAGGAGATGGTACAAAGGTGCCTCAAACGTTCCTTTCTGGATTCATGTGCACAGGTCAAGTTTAATTTCATGATATTATGTGCACAGCTTTGTTACATCCATGCTCCATGTTGCTTAGAAATTAGTTGGTAAACCAAAACATCTAATCAGAGCAGCTGGGTTAAAATCTATAATCCCAGTTTCTTGACTCAATAGGAAAAAATCACCAAAGCGCTGATGCAGTATACAGGAAACCAAGTTAGACTAAACACTTAGATTGTGACTCTCCAAATGCAGAGCAGTAAGAGAGAGGACCAAGGGACACGACAGCACCAGTAACTCTGATCTTCATATTTAATTAAAAAACTGAGCACTAGTGAAAGGTGCCAGATCTAAAGTCCAAGAGACTAAAGTTCTCTTTGTATCCACAAAGCAGGTAGAGCATAGACAGCAATCACACTAACTATTCTCCCATCCCAACATGATACCTCCTATTTATTATTATTATTTATATTGCAATAGCACTTAGAGGCCTCAGCCAAGATCAGGACCTCATCGTGCCAGGTGCTGCACCAAAATGTAGCTCCTGTGGCTGCTTTTTGGGTCACCCAGCACCAGACGTTTTCAAAACCTGAATTCAACGTCTGGGTTTGTCACGTTGGAATAAAGCAGTCTCCAGAAACAAGAGACATGTTCTGGGGTAACACCAAGGCAAGTATCTGGCCAGTTAGCACCGTTGATCTCCTCCT
The DNA here is from genome assembly GCA_007922155.1 of Mesoclemmys tuberculata. Classification (NCBI taxonomy): domain Eukaryota; kingdom Metazoa; phylum Chordata; order Testudines; family Chelidae; genus Mesoclemmys; species Mesoclemmys tuberculata. The sequence continues at coordinate 9,889,767 of ML675700.1, forward strand.
CCTTGACAGCGTCAACGTGTCCCTTCATACCACGGGATTTGGCCTCCTCTGTGCACTGATGTACGGAAGTGTTCTGGGCCTGCCAACTCTGCTCCTACCAGAATGGGAACTAGCTGAGCGATACAAGGCAGCGTCACCCCGGTCCACGCAGAGGGCGCGCCATCATCAGTGCACCCAGCTAAAAGGATCATGAGGCCAGGTTCAAGAGTGGCTCCCAGTTTCCCCACGACAGCAAAAAGCCCTGCCCATCCTGTAACACAGCATGTGGCTTAACTAAAGAACTGCAGGACAGTTGATATTGAATTGAAGCTAGAGTGGTTCATACAATTATGATATTTTTAAAGTAACCTTCCATCTCCCAAGATCTGTTACCTTCAAACATTCCCCCCTAATTCTAATCCTCAAAATGACACCTGCTGAGCACCAAAACCTTCCATACTGTCGAAATATGTCATCAAGTCACCTTGCTGGCCATCACCATTTTCCTTTTTCCCAACGTTCACTTCCAAGAACAAATGCCAGGGGAGTGGAATAGCCTGCTAACCTCCTACTTGGGACCACCATCAAAATCTAGCCTCCTGCACTAGATCTGCAACCCTGGAAAGAGCAAGGATGTGGACCATGTCCAATTTAATTTATGGAAGTGAACCCCTCCCAGCGCAATAATTGTTCTGTCCATTCTGAGGCACAAAAACAAGTTTATGTATCAGTTACTGCAGTTCCAGGTATTTAATGCATTAGGGCTTATATAATGAACGAAGAAGCTAGGGTTAGACAAAACGTCAAAGAAGTAGCTCCCACAGTGCCATTAAGTTATACTGTTCAAAAAGTAAAAGTGCACCAATTTTATGAGGCTCAATGATTTTGCAAAAGTTACTCTCAGAGCACAAGCTGAATGGGCAGCAATTGTGCTTCCCTATGACAGCATCTAGCATATTTGGGCGCTGTGGTAAGATGAATAAGTGAGGGGAGAAATTTTTCTCCTAGAACTTTCCAGTCCAGAAATCCATAGCTATAGTGGCTGGCTCTGCCTTTGCTCAGTCCACATGCAGTAGAACAGTCACGGCTAAAATGGCCAGTCCTGAAACACAGCTGTGTTATTTTCAGTAAGATCAGATTCTTTAAAAGATCCTGAATGCGAAAACAGAAGAGCTCAATTCAGGACTGGTCATTTCAGGTGAATCACATGGTATCTGACTGTCAGGAAGAAAAGCAGACACCTGCTCCTGTAATCTTTTATAGCTCAGGGCTTGTTTACATGGCAAGTTACTGAGCGGGTGTGAATCTGCAGCAATCCAGCTTGCCTTGGAGTAACATCCTGCGGTAACATGCAGACACTGCTATAGCATAGTGAAAGTCCCTGAGTGCAGCTTAGCATATTGCTTCAATGCGCAGTATGCTATGGTGCACTCTGGGATTTTCACTGAAGTATAGCGGTGTCTACACAGGATGTTACCGTGGAGCAAGCTGGTGCGCTGAAGATTCACACCCTGGCTTGCCTCACGTTAATTTGTTGAGCCTCAGCTGAGGCAAGGAGGTGCAACAAAGAGTTCACGTCCACATTACACAACGTGAGAACAAGATCAACATTACAACCCCTGATTTGGTATAAGGGAGTTGGACGGGCATTTGCGGAAAGCTGCAGAGCTAAGTGATAACCATCCGGGTTTGTGTTCCCAGAAGGAGAGTGGGCATAGGGGAAACCTCACCTCAGATGAGAAAGGGCGAAGGCAAAAAGGACAGGAGCTATAGGGCACAAGATGTAAGAACTATTTAATTTAGATAGTGGTTCTCCAATACTTTATTCTGAAGACCCCTTCATAGCCCCTCTCACAGATGGATCCAGCTCAGTGATG
>ML675700.1:9891632-10056536 GCA_007922155.1 Mesoclemmys tuberculata
CCTCTTCCTTGATCTTCTCAGACTGTAGCTCTTGCGGGCAGGGAACATGTTTTTGGTCAGATATGGTGCTGAGCACAGGGTAAACACTTCAGAGGTACACTCATGCCTTTTGCCATTGACTTCAACGGAACAGAAACAGAGCCCTTCTTGTTTCTTGCACGTACTCTAGAAGTGCGGCTCCTGCCCCTCAGCAATCTACTCATCAAGACTAACTTATCAGAGAAGTTAGCAATGGAGTCAGATTTCAATCCTTTCTCTTGTTCCACCCAGTGCAGACGGTTCCCATCCCTAACGGATTCTCTCCAAGGGTTGGTCTAACAGTCTAGCTTTAAATATCGCATGATCAGACTTATTCTATTTAGATGATCAAAATGAATCATAAAAAGAAAAGGAATACACAGAAAAGTTCAATTCACAAGAGTAAAAGTATCCTTTGGGGACAGCCCTTATTGGCTAGTCAATAACCACCCTGAATCTGATTGCCCTAGCCACTTAACGAGGGTATAAATCAGCAGTGATAATAGAGGACTATATATTACATAAAGAAAACTGATAATTGCCAATGAACTCTAGGACATGTCCTCAATCTTCAAACAAAAGCCCTGCTAATAGCAATCACACAGGGGACTTGCTCCAGCAAGCAGGACACGACAGCAAACACCATGGTCACATGCCAACCATACCAGGGCCAAGGGCCCAACCCAGCTCTGAGAGTTTTATTAATTTGTTTTTCCTCCAGAAGGGGATCAGTTCAGGAGCAAACATTTGCAAACACGTGGTGGAAGGGGGCAGAAAAGGAAGGGTGAGGAGGAAGCAGCAGCGAGGTCTGAGGAGGGCTGAAGCTGGAAAGGAGAATAGAGTCGTCACTGTCCACTAGTCCTGATGGAGCAGAGTGACAGGTGGCCATTCACCATGTGATCTGCTCAATGCATTAACCTGCAGTAGCACAAACACCAGGCACGAGTGAGCTCATTAAGTCTTCCTGAAGTGACCGCCTTTGCTCAGCCTCTGGTGACTCCAACCTACCCATCTCTTTACTTGTCACATTGGGAATAGGAAATTAACCCCAATGTTAGAAATATTAGTGTTGAAAATGACCTTTTGGCACATGCTAGTTTCCTACCCCCAGGTGCTCACAATATAATTCAGGCAGATGGAATACACCAGTTTGTTTAAATGCAAACAGACCCACAAACTTTCTGTGTGCACCTTCAGTACCAACAATTCCGCAACCTGTCTTGGCAGGTTACTCCACTGTGTCATATGGAACTCAGGGAGTTATCTGAGTTTCCAGGGACAGAAAGCAAAGGAAAGGATACCAGTTAACTACGCCAACAGCTTGTGAAAAGGAGAGACATGTAGCCCCCCTCATGAAAGGGCACTATCATCTGGTAACGATACAGAGTTTAATCTGTGCTGGCTATGTGGAGATCTTTAGTAGAAAGGTGCCAAATCCGGAATAAGCAGCTGGGGAAAGCTGGAAATGGGAGGGTGGTGAGGCAGACATAGGTGGCTAAATTGACAGCGGAGGGTGAAGTCTGTGTAAGAGAAGTGTAGCAAGGAAGGACTGAAAAGAGAAGAAGGCTCCAAGCTTCTGTGACACAAAATCCCTGTGCTGCCTTTTGCACCTCTGGCTATGGGTAGCGGCTAAGGCACTGTAGTCCTTTTGCTGGTGAAATGGCCTATCACCATCTGGACAAGGTGTTCTGGAGAGAGAAGCCCATTGAATCCTCCAGGACTTAGAAGGGTGGTTATTTTGTCCTGCTCAAGGCTGATTCAAGCTGTGTCTACACTAGCACTTATGTCAGCAAAGCTTTTGTCACTCAGGGTGTGGAAAAAACCCACTCCTGAGTGACATAAGTTTTGCTAGCATAAGCGCTTGTGTGCACAGTGCTATGCTGGGGGAAAATGCTCTCCTGCCAACACCGCTCACTGAGCTGGTTTTATTATGTTGACGGGAGAGCTCTCTCCCATCGGCATAATGCAGCTACACAGGTGCTCTTACAGCGGCACAGTTGTATTGGTACAGCTGTGCTGCTGTAAACTCACTAGAGTGGACATGGCCCAATAGTAGTTAGTCCCTCCCATCAGAGTAGATCAAAGCTTCTTACAGAGATAGCTACTTTCCATTTTACACAGAGCAACTGAAGCTGATGGAATTCTTAGGGCTCATCTAACGCAGGGAAGTTGTGTTGGAATAATTCCCCGTGTGGTCAGTTTTATTGAGGAATAAAAGTGCCTTTTTCTGATTTAGCTTAATCCACTTCCAGAGTCTGGACTGCAAATTCTGGATGTACACTTAAGAGTGGGCCTTTTGGCAAGATGTTATGAGGGAGAAAGGCAGGAAAGCCTGTCCCTAATCTCTACACTGTGGCATTACAGACTCACAAGCTCATTCTGGACAAGCATGTCTGTGTCAGAATCTAATTTCTGAACCCACTGCCTCCTGGCACAGATTTTTCCTATAGCAACGGCTGGAGGATGGAAACGGAAACAAAAGCATTTAAGTCTTTTCTGGTGACAATAAAGTTCAGAACTAACAGTTCTGCAAGTTACACAAGAAGTGGGAGTTTAAAGAAGTGCATTATAAAATGGCCACAGGGCTGACTATTTAATAGAGTTTATAAGGTGAGAACAGTAAGTCAGTGAGGGAAATACAGCTATATAAATGCTGACCATGGAATCTCTCCAACATGTTCTATATTTACTACAAAGCTCAGATAGGAACAATTCACTGTTTTATTAATGTTCACAAAATGCTTGGAGCAACTCAGAAGATGGTGTGAAAGGATGATTTTATCCACAGGTTAGTTATTTAACTGCCTTCTGATTATTTCGGATTCCCAGTTCAGCTGTGGAAGGTATACTGATGTGCTGCATTCTGGCTTGTTTCTGACATTTTCCCAAAATAGAAAAGTTATTGAAAGCAAGAACTGATTCACTCCTGAGAAAGTGATCAGAGGAAACAAGGGTAAAAGAAATGTAAGTACACATTGTTCTCCTCGCCACTAGAGCTATGGCTTCTCCGTTGGTCAAAACAAATGTTTGTTAAAATAAATGAAAGAACAGGTGAAGTCTAAATAGAGAAAGTGTGTGTATCTAAAAATATTTTTGGCCACAAATCCATTGGTATGAATGGTTTATTTACTGGCAATCCCTCCCCACAGACAGAGGAAACACTTCTTTTGCACTTCTATACTAAGACAGCACAACACCTGTTCCATTTGGTCTTTCAAAATAATAATAATTAAAAAAAAGCACAACACAAAAGCTAAAAAGACAACAGCTAAAATGATGTTTCTAAAGAACAACAAACCGGGTTTCACGTTACTTTTTAATTTCTCTTTCCAAGTTAACTGCACATGCAAGCTTCAGCTCAGTTAGAGGAAGTTTTCTAGCCATGAAAATCAAAGTCCTTCCAACCATAACGCTATAAACTCGCAGTCCTGACTCGATTGAAAAGTGTTTCTCTGCCCTTCTTTATAAATTCCTTGAATTTGGAATACAATTCTTAAAGCGTTCAGAGTTACAAAAACATAGATTTATCTTCCACACTGCTTCCCTTCCTCAAAGTTTCTCAGTTAAGGACAGAATTCTGACTGGTTAGGAGTAATCTGTGTGTCTTGGAAGTTTAAGCATGATATAGAGTGCCACTTAACAATAGTAACCCTTTTCTTATTCCTTTACATCAAGAGTTTACCTCTGAAGTTCCACTATCTACATATAATTGGGCACAACCCACCATAACAGCTAAAAGCTACCTACCCCTGCAAACAAAACACAAACTGTCAAGTAAAACAGAGTAAAATGTTACCTTGTAGAGAGATGAGAACTTTAGCCAAAATTGCATTTGGGACATTTTAAAATAGCATTCAACTCGTTGCAAGAAGAGCAGAACTTGGGCAAAACAGTGAGACGTGCTTTTTCAGTACATAATGGAGAAAGATCCTCATTCATGACAGCAGCAACGGCAGCAGCCAGAGAAAGATCTCACGGAGGTTTAAAAAAAAATTTTACATGCCAAAGGAAGGAGTGAAAATGGTGGAAAAAGCCAGTCCATACAGTGCAGCTGTCCTAAGCCTGTAGAAATTTGCATACAGTGTTTAGTCATGAACCAGAGTGCTCTTACTTCCTCTAAGTATGGGAGCTGACTTTCAGGAAATGATGCCTGCTTGGTAAGTCAGTGAAATTACTGGCAGTGCGATGAGAATTACTGTATGTGGTGTAATTCAACCACAGATACACTGTAAACAAAGCTGAGCTCCTCGATAGGTTGTTTGACTTTGGAGAGAAGCAAAGTCTATGTCAAGTATCTATCTGTTCAATAAGTCAGTGCATAGCTCATTTCTTCCCCCTTCAATCCTAGTCTGAGAAAAAATGCTAGCTTCTACAAAAGAAAAACATCTGCCGTCTTTATTTGTTTTCTCTTTTTGGGGCGATTTAGGGGTTCAGATAAACCTATCAGCTGTGTTCCCTTCCTTCCTTTCCAGCTTGGCTCTCAACAAAAATAAGGAAAGGATCCCCTAATTAACACTATGCTCTAAATGGTTATAGTTTTACACACACAAACACCCCCTCTTCCCTTTTCAAATACTTCATTTGGAACTTTCTGCATCTTTGCTGATTAACTAAAGATATCTATTTCTGCTGCAGGGTGGAGAAAGCAGAGAAGGGAAATGGACTAGAAGGAGGCATCTAAACAGGATTTAACAACAACTTTAACAGGAGACCGCTCTAAAGGTAGATGCCAAAAAGAGAAGTAAAATGTTACTTGATAAGTTTTGTGGTAGGAGGAACCTGCCATTTGAATGTATCTGTTCAGTTTTGGGGAACAGAACGGGATACATCTGTGTGCTTCTCCCCAGAGAGATTAACAACATTATGACAGATCAAACTCTGGAGCAAGCGACAATATTATAACTTCTTCTAGTCAGTGACATGCAAAGTGGGAGTGAACCACTTCACTTCCTCCAAATTGAGATCCGCTCCTGATTAACTCTACCTTGCCCACATCCGCTTTATTGTTCTGGCTCGCTGTGTGGGAACTGAATTCCATGTGGGTCAAAAGCCAGAGACACAGATCCAGCAGCGATAGTGCATTCATTAGATATGCAATCTCTACTAACTGCTCTTACAGCTGTGCCAGTAAGGGAGTTTAAGTTACCTGGCTGAACAAGCTGTGTACACAGCATGTATCTCAGCCTGATGGGCGCTGTAGCCAATGGCAGATATTCTGGCTGGAAATCCCCTCATCCTTCCCATCACTGGCCTATCCACTCAAGAAAGACACTTTTCAGAACTGTATCAGACTCAAATAGGGCTAATGGTTTTGCTGCACTGGATTTGGAGGTTCAGAAACTGTTCGGCAAAGGTGAAAGAGAAACACCTGACAAAAATTTCCTGACTCTGTGGTAAACAGAAGTATATGGTTTGTAGACACATGCAAGAAACTCCTGGAAAAGCCTACCTTACTGAAATGGCACTTATCACAAAAGCAAACAGCCAAGGGGTTGTGTGTCTGTGTTTGGAATGAAGGGCTCCCGGGTCAAGAGGTTGGCAGAAGAAGCAAATTATCTGGGGGACCTGTGGAAGAGGGGAAGTGTGTCTGAAACCTGCAACCTGAAAAGCTTATGATGGATTGGTCTCCTCTATCCCACGAATGATTTTGAGAATTGGGAGGACACATGCTATATGGAACAGATTCTTTTCTGTGGAGGATCCTCCACTACAGAACATCCTGCCACTGGAGATCCCCAATGACAGAGGTGCACTACAATCCAAGCCTGGAAAATGCCTATAGGACGTCCACTGGAGAAGGCACCTTAAAATAGGAAGAATTGTTTGGGTATGTAATTGTGAAACATATATGATGCATAGGTGCCTATGGGGGCAGGTGCATTAGAATTGCATTTAGAATAGAGATTCATGCCCTACTGTACAAAATGCCTGGCCTGGAATACTTTTCTCCATTAACTAGGTAGGAAAGGAAAATGTCTTTCTTTGGTGCTCTGTGACACCAGATCTCTGGTTGTAGTCTCAGCCAGGAGAGCTGGTGACGAGGAAAAGAACAGGAGGGGGTTGCTGGAGATTGCAATAGGTGCCTTAGTGATGACATGCTGGAATAGAGATGGATCAAATACATTTAAAAGAAAGGGTCCTAATTACTGAGAGACTTGCTGCCGGTAACTGAATTGCTCTATGCCCTAGATTAAACCACTACCTCCTGACTAATAAGTGAAGCTACAGACCACCAAAGCCCTGCTACTTACACAACCCTTGAAAAGCAGGTGGGCTATTTCCGGTTTCTTTTCGCTCAGTGGACAACTGAGGCAAAATGGAACCTGCAAAAGTTTAGCATCAAAATGAAGAGAGACTGTTCTGAGGAAATGTGGTATTGCACTAGTGTTTTGATAAACATTCACCTCACCCACCACCTTCCAGTGAAAAACAGAATGTAAAACCATGTTAACTGCACACACTTTCAGCTCAACTAAACATCATCCCTCAATAATTAAAACACTTTCATTTATTTGATCTACTTCCACTCCAACATCAACATTACTCTCATCCATCAGTTGATTGGGTTACAGCACAGAACACTACTGGCGTGTATAGAATTTGCTGTCATCTTCTGGATTTTTAGTAAACAAGTTTTAATATGACAAAAATCAAATAAAAGCAGAGAAGCTGAAGATGAAAAGACCTGGTAGCTAGTTTATCTCCAGCCCATGCAAGATGGAGGACCAGATTTTCAAAGGTATTTAGGTGCCTAAAGATGCAGATAGGCACTTAGCTGGATTTTCAAAATCACCTAAACAAGTTAGGTGCCTTAACTCCCACAGTGCCTTGCCTGCCTAGGTTCATTTGAAAATCCCACTAGGTGCCTAACTGCATCCTTAGATGCCTAAATAGTTTTGAAAATCTTGTCCACAATCCCCACAACAGAGGCAGCATCCTATATTAAGTGGATACTTGATCAATGAATGGAAGACAGAAGGTCCTTATTTGCCTTGAAAAATAATCAAATACTAGTTAAGGGGGGAAAGAAGGCTGAAAGTTCAAGGTGTTCTGTTTTTCTTTACAACGTTGTTTTTCCAGTGGTATGAATGACAGGATAAAATGTACTGTACATACCAGCCCTAACTTTTCCTGTTTCCATAACATCACTGACTTTACTCAAGATTGGTGCGTGGAATTGCTTTAGTTTTGGCGGTCTGGAGTCAAAAACTCACTGCTGCCACATACAGTAAAAATGCGTGCACAATCCTTTGATCTAAGCTGAAAGCTAAAGGAGGGGGAGACGAAGAGAGGTGTGAAACATATGGCAATTTCCTGCATGTCCTTGGGCGACCTTACAGAATTAAGTTTAAGTATCTTTGGGGTCCATTGTTTTAAATGAACATTTTTATTTCATGGACTGTGTTCTGTTCCATGGGGAAGGGCTATCACTGCTCCTCCAGGAACTAAACGCAGTAGGTGGCAATGAAGGCAAATCAGCCAGGTTGTAACCTCTCCAGAGAGGTCCCATCTTCAGGGAAGGCTTGCATATACTAGTTCAGACTCTATTCTCCAGAGACCAATAGACGAAGAAAGGACTTTTGGATAAACAGCCTGAGTTTAAACAGACTCTTCTCAGAGCCTTCTTTCTGAGCCAGCAAACAGCCAGGACCTTCTGTCCAAGGAGGAGCCCCCAGCCCTTGCTGAAGGATTAGGAGGACTTGACCCCAAGACTGATAGGTGGTTGCTGGTAAGCTTTTAGCATATGTATAGGAACTTTTATTGTGTCTACACATTTTCTCTGTCATGCTTTTACCGTAAGAATAAATGTGCTTGCTCAGAAAGAACTGTGTGATAACGTACAACTGTGGGCAATACTGGGTCACAGCCTTCAAACAGAAAACAAAGTGCAAGCACTCCCTTGCTGGGAATATTGCAGTGTAATCCAAGGAGTCATAAATACCATGGTCAGGAGGGAGTGAAACACAAGTCTCTGCCCAAAAGGGTGGGAGCTGGTAACCTTTAAATGGGTGCCCTCGAAGGAACACAAAGAAGAAATACAGCTGGAGTTACCCCAAGATTGTGACAAGGTGGTGGGAAATGGTTTCTGCAAGGCTCAACCCCGTTTTATTTTTAAAATACATATATTAAAAACAACGTAGCGAAATTGGGAGACATTTTATAATGAGAACAAAAGACTGGTGTAACAGCCAGTCCTGTTCTGAGGCATGGCTTCTTTTGATTTGGGGAACAGTTAGTCCAACCCGAAGAAATACTGCTACTGGCGACCGTTTTACTGACATGATGACCACCGAGTGGGGGGGGTCACCAGTGTACATGTGGTTTGGGTTCAATTTGGAGAATTTAAGGCTGAGAGACTTCTCCCCTGGATGAGCTCAGAATAGGCAATAGCCCAATGGAGCAGAAAGGAAGTTTGTTTGGCATGCTACAAATTTGTAGTTGTAGTTAAGAAAGCATAACTGGAGACAGGGAGACTCAGATGAACAAACTGGCTCAGGCCAATTCTGCTTCGAATTAAAGCAGCTATTTAAAAACATTTCCCAATCCTCCTATTAATTAGATTATATTACCGGCATTTGAAGAGCACCAAATGATTCACACTAAGCTTTTTCTGATTTTGTGAGCTATATCAAAGGGCAGGGGAGCGGGAGAAACTTAGAAAATGGATTTGCTGAGTGTTTCTGCGAGGGCTCCGTGAACGGATTTTAACTGAAAACTTCCTGATTCTTCTATTCCCTTCTATTTGTGGAGTTTCGACCTCTCCTTCTGCAGGATGCTGTGCTTAAGACACAGTTTAACTAAACCTATATTAAAAAAACCCAAAACAACATTAACAGTTTGGAAAGAGGGAGGCTCAGTCACGCTCACCCACACAACTAGCTGAAGTCTGTTCCAATATTCTGTTACTCTGAGTACCAGCAGTCCTGTCCTGGGCACATGCCCAGCTGCAGCTGGCTGTGGTAGGACAATGTGGTACACTAATTACTTTTTAGGTAAAAACACATCTCCAAAATTCTTACTTGGCCTGATCCACTTCCACTGAAGTCAAAGACAAAACTCTTGTTGATTTCAACAGATGCAGGATTAGGCCCCTAACACCATGAGCCTCTTGCACCCAATTTAGCAAAGCACTGAGCGGGGATGGACTTAAGCACCTGCTTACACACTTAGCTGAATTGGGAAATTTCCTGTAATATCCTTGAAATACCTCATTGTATTAAGTTAATGTATTATTGTGGGCTAGGATTGTATGTAACCTCACGGGGGGGAAGGAGGCGAACTGGGGGGGAGAGAGAGAGGAATATACGACAGATGTAACATCTAGGAGTTTGAATGACTATTAAAAATGGGCCAGACAAATACATTCCCAAAGTCCAGTAAGTGTTAAGTGGAGTTCCAGGGGAATCCCGAGAGAGAGGTAAATGGAAATTACCCAATCCCCCAGTTATGCAAAATCACAGCCCTTTGAAGCCACACCTAAAGTTCTGTGTGCTGATTACCTTACAGAAGACCAAAATCAAAAGCTCAAGGTATTTAAGCAAATACCTGATCTGCCCAGCCACTGGGTTCTGGTGCTGCATCTAAGGCAAATGATGTTCTAACCATGGGGAAAACCCAGTTGTAGGTTTTGAAGGACTAAAACCTACGAGAGTCCTAGACTGAGTGAAGGTGACCTCGGTTAAACCTTTTGGCATGCATGTAGGTTCCTTTATGATTTAATGTTCTCTCTATAATGCTTCCCTTGAGAATAAACGTGCTTGTTTAGAAGGACAAGTGTGGTCAATAGACTGGTTACAGTTCTCAGAGAGAAAGGGAGACACTGCCTGTTGGGCAGTCTGGCTTCCTGGGGATATCACAATGAATGCAAGGAGTTGTGCAACCTTAAAATCCCTGGTCAGACGGAGTGGAACATGAATCTCCACCCAAGAGAAGTGACAGCCGGGAGTTGGGAGCCTAACATGGGTGCCCCCTTGGTGGACCATACAGGTGCAGTTGCCCTGAAACTCTGACAGGGCCCTTAGTGTCCATGCTGTAGTGTTTATCCACGCTTGCAACCAAATACGGACATGGCTGGCTCCAAACATGGCTCATCACATACTACGTAATTAGTGGCCATGGCAGCCAAACCTTGTATTACCCTTTCTAACAGCCTTCACTGGCATATAGTTTTCTTCCCGTTTCCAGGCTCCCAGGTTTATTTTGCTCTGAGACTGAGACCCCTTAACAATGCCTAGGTAACTCAGTTAGATGATCCTGATTTGTTACAGCCTTCTGTCTGGTAGAATATCCCAGAGTGTGTTGTCCCAGGTATCATTCGGGCACTCTACAATTCTGCTGAGGCACCAAGAGATAATTGCCCAGATTTTCCCAGAATGCACTGACAGAAATGAGATTAGGTAGCCAGACAGGCATGGCTTCCCAATCAGTCGACACGTGGCTGTTCTGGGAAAACAGGGACCATAACTGTGTCCTATTCACTAGGACCAGGTAAGGTGTTACAACAATCAAGGCTGTTCTGGTCACAAAGCCAGGGCTTAAGTAAACTTCACCTATCTGCAATGAAAGTGTTTTCTAACTGTGATGAAACCACGCAAAAACATGCAACAGTCCAGTCACTGGCAGGTAAAACAACGTGTTAGCAAAGTGCTTTGAAAGCAGCAGAGCCAGATAAGTGTCTTCAAATTGATTGTAATGTCTGTATCCCCTGTGGACCTATAACTCCAGGACAGCAATGGGAAATTCCAGGTGGTTTCTTATTCCTGGAAGCTCTTTATTTCACCCAGAGGCAAGTCTTCCAAATAATTTAATACCACTCACATTGATTTCTTTGCCGGCTCTGGCACACGCAAAGATGCACTTTAATTAATATTTTTGAGCCAGTGGTTAACCTTTTTCTTTTGTACCAAAAAGGCGATTTCAACAGGAAATTGCCAGGGGTGGGAAATGGATGAGAAAGGGCCTGTTTATGATTAACATGTGGTCAAGAGTCCCACATGCACCACAAACTGCATGAAAATCTGATCAGGCAAAGGCTGTAATTGCATCTTTACAATGTTATTACAAATTACTCTTCGTAAAATACTAGCTCATTCTTTCCCCAACTCCTTCTTCCATAATCCAGCCAATCAATGGCAGATTGTCTTCTTTTCTTCAACCACAGCACAATTTAGTAATTGTAGCGGTTATGTAGCACTTCATGCTTGACACAAAGCAAATATTAATATCTATACACAAACATGATCATGCATTTATGCTGTACTTCATTGAGAATACTGACATTCACCCTCTATGAAGAGGTGACTGGCTCGGTGGTTGTGGGGAAAGCGGTGAACGTGATATACCTTGACTTTAGCAAAGCTTTTGATACGGTCTCCCACAGTATTCTTATCAGCAAGTAAAAGAAGTATGGGTTGGATGAATGGACTATAAAATGGATAGAGAGCTGGCTAACTCATCAGGCTCAATGAGTATTGATCAATGGCTCCACGTCTAGCTGGCAGCCAGTCACAAGCGGAGTGCCCCAGGGGTTGGTGCTGGGGCTGGTTTTGTTCAACATCTTCATTAATGATCTGGAGGATGGGGTAGATTGCACCCTCAGCAAGTTTGCAGATGCACTAAGCTAGGGGGAGTGGTAGATACCCTGGAAGGGAGGGATAGGACACAGAGGGACCAAGACAGATTGGAGGATTGGGCCAAAAGAAATCTGGTGAGGTTCAACAAGGACAAGTGCAGAGTCCTCTACTTAGGACGGAAGAATGTCATGCACAGCTACGGACTGGGGACCGACGAGCTAGGCAGCAGAAAAGGATCTGGGGGTTACAGTGGATAAGAAGCTGGACATGAGTCAGCAGTGTGCCCAGGTTGCCAAGAAGGCTAATGGCATATTGGGCTGCATTAGTAAGAGCATTGCCAGCAGATCGAGGGAAGTGATTATTCCCCTCTGTTCGGCATTGGTGAGGCCACATTTGGAGTATTGTGTCCAGTTTTGGGCCCCACACTACAAAAAGGATGTGGACAAGTTGGAGAGAGTCCAGCGGAGGGCAACAAAAACAAATAGGGGGCTGGAGCACAAGACTTATGAGGAGAGGCTGAGGGAACAAGGCTTGTTTAGTCTGCAGAAGAGACGAATGAGGGGGGGATTTGATAGCAGCCTTTAACCTGAAAGGGGGTTCCAGCAAGGATGGAGCTAGGCTGTTCTCAATGGTAGTAGATGACAGAACAAGGAGTAATGGTCTCAAGTTGCAGTGGGGAAGGTCTAGGTTGGATATTAGGAAAAAGTTTTGCACTAGGAGGGTGGTGAAGCACTGGAATGGGTTACCTAGGGAGGTGGTGGCATCTCCATCCTTAGAGGTTTTTAAGATGCAGCTTGACAAAGCCCTGGCTGGGATGATTTAGCTGAAGTTAGTCCTGCTTTGAGCAGGGGGTTGGACTAGATACCTCCTGAGGTCCCATCCAACTCTAATCTTCCCTGATTCTATTTCAGTTTCATACTCGCTAACATTTTGATATCTCCCTAACGATATTTAGATCCTCTGGATCAACTCGTAGTTGTCAAAACAGCATCGCTCCTATGAATTAACCGCCAGCTCTCAAGATCTAGCATTAAACCAAAGACTTTCATCAGCGATGCATCTTGCTCCCCTACACAGCTGTATAAACAACTGAAGACCTAACTTCAAACATTTTCTGATAACAGAAATCAGGTACTTTTCAGCATTTTGAAATTAAATTGAACAGATGGGTGCACAGTTTATAGTCCATATCAACTGTTCCCCCTCCCAGAATCTATTTCTGTGTTCAAAACCCAGGGAAAAACAGGGCCAGGGGGAAAAGACAGGAGATGTGAGAGACTTGTCGCTGACTTAAAACAGTTTTTTCAACAGAAAGCATGAAGAGGAAATGACCCATTTGTTTGGTTTAGGCTGATCTTATTACTATTGAATTAAGGGCAGGTTAAGAATATGGCTTTGTACTTGTATTTTTTTGGGGGGGGGAAGGTCCTCCCCTTCTCCCATACCAAATTAGTTATGGAGCTGGACTTCACAGGCAGTCCATCCCTAGATTATGCACATTCATTCGCAGTTTCTTGGGGAGAGGGGGTTGACAACATAATTCATTGTGTTTTGGGAGATCTTCACTTTCTCTTTCAGAATTTACAAGCTTCCTATGTATATGATCTAGAACAGAGTTGCATCTGATCAGTAGAATTTAAGGATCAATGGTCCTTAATTCTGGTGTCTTATGTCAGATCTTTCATCTGAGCAGCTGTCCTGTTCCTTCCATTGCAAGCTTTACTGGAACTCACTCATAGGAACAGGGGGTGGGAGACATTGATCTCCTCCATAATTAACATTAATGAAGAAGACTGCTCTGGGATGAGCTGTAGGTTGTACCACAGAGGCTGTTGTGAACATCACAGTGAGAAGCATTAAGAGCAGGCAAACCAGCACAGAATTGGCCTGTTGTTCTTAGGACTTGTTTATTGCAGTGATTACAGGACAAACTACGTTTTGGTCCTAGCAGCAACTGTCACTGCCTCCATTCAGCAGCACTGCACATTGTACAAACATCTGTCTTATGGAAACAACTTTCCAAAAAGTTGTTGTATCCATGTCTTGGTTGGTAATTTAGTTAAATCCTAGGGCAGAAGCACTTACGGTAATCTCTTGAAGCAGGTGTGCACTGTGAGGGTCTCCCATCTCTAAAGGAACCCACAAACCTCCCATGTGATATCTCCACGATGTGCAATTTATAACTGTGCGATTTATCTAGACCAGTAGTCCCCAAACTTTTTACCCTACACTACCCCTTTCCCATTTTTGCCCCCCACTTCCTCTCCTCCCAGCTGGCTGGGAGAGGGGCCACAGCCAATAGGGCCGGGCACCGAGCTGGACCTGGGTGCCAAAGCTACGCACCACACCCGGGGGCGGAGGCTGAGCCAGGGGCCGGGCGTGGAGGCTGCAGCTAGGCCCAGAGCAGAGCGGGGCTGGATGGTGCTCCCTTCCTGCCCCCCGAATGATTTTCCATGTCCCCCTTGGGGGATGTGCCCCACAGTTTGGGGACTTCTGATCTACACCTTTCCCTAATCTTTGAATTCTGTGCTCTGTGAATGCTAATCTTGAATGGACTTGTCTGTATGTGGTTTTATGACTGTTGTCTTCCCAAAGATTGATATTATTAAACACAGGGATTCCAAAGTCTTTGAGTATTGTGTTTAGGTGTTGCATGAGAGTCAATGAATGGGGGAATAAGGCTGTGTGTGTTTAAATCCACATTCAGTGTTATGTTTTAAACCAATGATTCTCCAAGGTCTTTTAATCCTGCATTCCATTTTGCCCATGGAAGCATCTCTCTCTCACCTCTTATCATCTTAGGCATTTAAATCAATGGGAAATGTCTCTTAGACACATATGCTCTTATTTAAAAATATTTAATTAAGAATAAAATATGTTATAGAGTGCTACATATGTGCTCCAAACGGGCCTGCGCTTCTCCTTAGCCTAGCACTTAGCTGTGTTAAAAAAAACAAAAACAAAAAACCCCACCAACTTTAGGCTAAAAGTGGGCATACACAGCATCCTACGTGAAGTAGATTATCTAAATTTTGGACTTGGGTTCCTTTGTCTACTGTATATGCATAGACACCCCTTCATGCACTAGGAAGTGAGAAGGGGTTTGAAGGTGGGTTGGGGAAATGCAGCCCATGGTAGTGCAGCTGAAATTGTACTGGCTGTAGCTTGTGCTAAAATAGGTTTTTTAGGATATGTCCTATGCCCCAGGAGGGAGTAACACTCTCTATCATGACAGGAAAATAATTTGTAAACAATAATGCAATTCACCCATAGCCCACATCGGTTATGTGGGGATAAGGGCTCTGAAGAACTTGTCACAGTGAAAGCAAAACAAGGTATTTATAGGTCATCATCAGTGATTCCTGATGGTCGAGGATGACCGTTCATAGGTTTTATTTCATATGGGTCCTTGGGTGACTGAGGAGTCTGATCCTTGAGCCGCAGACATTGCAAGTGATGTTGGAAGACAGAGTAAGGCCATGGTGGCTGCTTAACAGTTGTGGGTCCTTTCTTTCCGGTGTTTTTCTGGAACCAGGGCAAGGTGATTTTTCCCAAAAGTGGTTGTTCCTCCTCTGATAACTCTTTGCCAGTAAGCCCTCTCTCGTGTTACTGTCTCCCAATGCCACAGCCCTTGCTATCTGTCTTGAAGGTTCTTTGAAGCATTTTTTTTTTGGCCTCCCCCTTTCCTTTCTCCTTTGGTAAATTGGGTGCATAGCTGTGGCCCTGCTCCCAGCCTCAACCCCCAGCCCCAACCGTGGCCTCCCTCATACATTTCATTAAATATGTTTCTGCTTAATTAAATATGTTCTGATGTAAGTGATACACGTGTATAAGTTACAACCTCCCAAAATAAGCAGTGTATAATGGTAACAAGCAGCCATTACAACAGGTACACAGGACAGCACTATTGTAATGAACATGACTATGCAGTAGAACTACTGGTGCATACACAGTATTTCAGCATAATGCTTGTCAGTTTAGACTTACCAGCATTACAAGTCCTGCCACCTTACCCATTATCTGTTCTATGTTTCCTTCAAGGGGATAAGGAAGGGAGGTAAACTCCAAAGAGGAGAAAATGCTGGACAAACCAAAGTCCTGATTCTTGTACCAGGCTCCATGCAGGTGGAATCCAGAGCCCATGCAAAGCCCTAGTGATTTCAAAGGGGTTCTGCATGGTCACAAGGGTCTGCCCCCATGCAGCTCACTACTTGATCAGGACACAGTTTTCAGAGCAGTGGCTCTTGGGCTATGGTCCACCTAACCCCTCCTGAGGGTCCATGGAATGACAAATTTAGCGTTAGCTAAAGGCGCAGAAGCTGGTGAGAGAGGCCCTTTCATTGGCAAAGTGGAATGCAAGATAAAGACTTAAGTGAAATCATTGAGTCACATAAAGCATAACCATCAGCAATGCAGGGAAGAAATCTTAGTCTGGGTGTACATCTGAATGCACGTAGGAAAAGCATAACGTGGCTGCTCCTCTGCATGAACTAGGCCATTTAGAGTTTGTTTGATCTAGTTGGCTCAGCGATTCGTTTTAATTTCAGGGCACAATAAACAAATCTAAGTACTGCAGAATCTAACCTCGCTGCAAACACATGACTATAACTTAGGGTCCCTCCCTCCACCTCCCTATATCAAGTTCAGCTTTTCTAATCAACATAATTCAAACCAAACGCAGCCTTCTCCCTGCATTGGATGTTACTGCGTGATGGAATGTGTTCCATCTGTGAAGCTCTGTAAAAACTGTGTTTTGTTAAAGCTTTCCAAAACCTCACATGAACTTGTTTCTTAAAAATGAAGTTTCCACCACATTAAAGATTCAGGATTTAAATTATTCCACCACAGTAAGTGAAAATATTGGCAAATACAGAGTCAGCAAGAGGCTGGCCAATTGCCTTGACATGCACAAGATGACCTGAGTTCAGCAACCATTCTGAGTATGTCATTAATCTCAATGGTACATACAAGTTGGTGGCATTCTGGAAATGAGGCAGCGGCATCAGTGGCAACATCCAGTGTTCACATTTGACTGGAGGGGTGAATGAGGAAACTAAAGGGGCTGGAAGAGTGTGTTTTGAGGTGGGGGGGGGGAAAGGGAAAAACAGTCCTTGCTTCCACTTCTCTTGAAATGGAGTTGGCTTTAATTATGATAGGAGAGGCTGCATGTTGGGAAGTACATCCACAAGCAGCAAGGAAATCTGGGTCTTGTGATGCACAGATTTGCAGGTCAGAAGGACCTACTGTGGTCATCTAGTCTGACCCCCTGCACAGCACAGACCACAGAACTTCCCTGTATTAAGTTCTGTTTGACCAGAGCAGATCTTTTAGAAAAACATCCAGTCATGATTTTAAAATTTCCAGTACTGGAGAATTCACCACAGCCCTGTGTTACCCACACAGTTAAAAGTTTGCACCTTATTTCCAGTCTGAATTTTCTAGCGTCAGCTTCCAGACATTGGATCTTGTTAAAACTTTGCCTGCTAGACTGAAGAGACTTCTTAAAAATTTCTGCTCCCCATGTAGATTTTTAAAGATTATGATCAAACCACCCCTTAACCCTCCGTTTATTAAACTTAACAGATTGAACTCTGAGTCTTTCACAATAAAGGCATGTTCTGCAATGCTTTAATCATTCTTGTGGTCTCCTCTGAATGCTCTCCAGTTTTTCAATGTTCTTCCTCATTTATCATCGACACCAGACCTGGACACAGTACTGGTCACACGAGTGCTCAATACAAAGATAATGACGTCTTTACTGCTACTTTATATTCCCCTGTTTATACATTCAAGGATCATATTAGCCTTTTTAGCCACAGCATCATGCTGGGAACTCATGTTCAGCTCATTATCCACGACAACCCCCAAATCTTCTTCGGAGTCACTGCTTCCCAGGATAGACTTCCCCCATCTTGCAAGCATGGCCTATGCTCTTTGTTGCTAGATGTATAGCTTTACATTTGGCCGAACTGAAATGCATATTGATAGCTTGTGCCCAGCTAACCAAAGTGATCAGACTCACTCTGTATCCATGACCTCGCTTCATTATTTACCACCCCCCCAACCTGTGCGACATCTGTCAGCTTTATCAGACTTGTGTTTTCTTCCAGGTCACTGATAAAAACGTTACATAGCACAAGGCCAACAAACGATTCTTGAGGGACCTCACTAGAAACACAGCTGCTCTCTAATGATTCCCTGTTTACAATTACATTTTGACACCTATCAGTTAGGTTAAGGCACTGGACTGGGCATCAGAAACTCCTGGGCTCTATTCCCATTGTTGCCACTGACCCAGTGTGACCTTGGATTAGTCTTTTCTCTTCTATGGGGAGCCTGTTTCCCAAACTGTATGATAGAGATAAAAAACTCCCTTTGGCTAAATTAATTAATTGTCTTTATAGCTCTTTGAGAACCTCAGATAAAATGCACCAAAGAAGGGCAGCCTGTTACTACGTTCACTCCCCCATAATCTAAAATGAAGCTGTAAGACCAGTAGGCCCAAAACAGAGACCCATTTCTCTTTCACTGTACAGTTGCAAAGTCCATATAATTGCTCAATCCCTAGGGAAAATTGCAAGCCTCAAGGATCCAATCGTCTATTTAGCTTTTGCTCTCTCCCCAACCCACAGTGGAAACCCTGCCTCACAGCCTCGTTCCTCAGAAAAGGAGGAATGGACAGCTCTGTTGGAACCCAGCACCACTCCTCCCACCACTAGGAAAGTGATATAGCGATTCCTGGATTACCCCATCCATCCCAGCCTCACGGGGCTGAATAGCCACAGACTTTGATATGCCCCCCAGTGCTTGCTTTCCCAAGCTCCAGGAATGTTACCAGACCTCTAACATGGCCTCATGTAACTATTTTCTTAACCTTATTTAAGCCCATTTGTTTGCATAAAAATGCCAGCAGAGCAGCAAGGATGAGTCACCCTAGCAGCCAGCCAAGAGACCACGACAACGTTTTGGTGAGGAAATGGATTTAAGCTTTAAGTTCACACAGGATTATTCTGAGCGTGCAAGTGAAATGATCTTTCTCAGTGCACATAAAGCAGCCATCAAGAGTACTCGGACATATACGAAAATCACTATTAGCCAAGTGACATCATCAATGATGTGACATCAGTTATGTAATTAAAAAAGTCCCAGAAGGGGAAAAAAATGTGGCCATCCATACCCCTTTGGGCAAAACAGATTCTGCAACTTGCCTGAAGGTCAGACTTGGGAGCTCCCAGAACAAAGGTGGAAGCACGTGCCAGGGTTGAAAGAACAATCTTCCTCCACGCAATCCAAGAGGAACAAACCTGGGGGCTGAGAACTTGCGCATCTCAGCTGATCTTCAAGAGTTGCACAGAAGAGCATTTAACTACATGAATACCTCTACAGTATCATTGCTTGGTTATTCTTTAAACTTGCAAATCCATTTTTGACAACGTGTGTTCCTGGGAAACCCTTTAGAGAGACAAACCACCCCCAGGTTTAACACAGCCCAATGCCAGCTCAGAATCCCATATCTACACAGAATGGCTCTCATTACACTCCTGAGGGGGTAGAGGTAGGCAGCAGTTCACCAGTTTGCTATCAAACCAGATCTAGGCAGTGCATGCGCAAGCACACACAGCTTCACTTCAAATCAGCCAAAGGGAAGACACGTTTACGTCTCTTTTTGCCAAGTCCCCTGCGAATTCTATGCAGAAAGATCACGTTTGGGAACATACTGAGGGCAGTCATAGTACCCAGGATCCAGAGGCATACTTGACTCGTCTGTCTAGATGTATAAATAAAACACAATTTCTCTAACATAAAGGCACTGTCTATCCCCCCAGACAAACCAGTGTACATTTTAAAACAAGAGTCACTTACAGAAGCCTGCAGTGAGCTCTTCATGTTCTCCGTTCAGCGTCACTGATCTGCTGGCATGGTTATTGCAGTGATAGGTCTAATAAGGTTTTAATGCCACGCCCGTCACCATGGTATCTGAATAAGATAAAGCCAGGTACTTTCCTTTGTAGTCACCTGGAAAGATGAATCAGTCACAGGTAATATATTCCCCCTCCCCCTTCTGAAGTGCAAGTTTCATGTTATTGGGCAGAGAGACCAGACTATTAATTTTTAACAGTTTGGCATCTGGGACAGTGTGAAATCAACAAAGTGGAAAAAAAATGACTGTAGCAATGTGTGGAAGAGATGATATATGACTCACCAGGGCAAATCCCAATGCCTGCACTTAATCGACGGCCTGCTGCTCAGAGCCCTAAGTACTCCTGACTCCCGTGGAACAATCCCCAGTTTTCTGAACACGGTTTCTTTTGAGAAGAGGTTGAGACTATAGTAAACCCCTAAGTCTTGCTGTTTCCATGTTAGTGCTCAGGTGGGCAGGTCCCGTAAGATGTGAACTGCCCCAGTACCAAGAAAGTCAGCCCCTTTCATGGCTGTCCAGAAAAAAGTAGGACTATAGTGCAAGGTACAATGGCATTCATGTTACCCAAACTCTTTCTTTAATATGTTCGTGAAGAGAGAAGTCCACAAAGCAATTCCAGGCCCTACTTTGAATAACCCTGGGATGGTTAAAGCAAGGGCTGAATCAAACTCAAGGACTCTTTGGGAGCAGTCGGGATCCGTCTACAAATGTTTATGGAGACAAACTTGGATTACTATTGAGGATGACATATATAGTAACAGCCCCAGAGTGCTAGGAGAATGCTCAAAATAGTCAACATTTCCTGGACACTGATCTGTGTACAGTAATACAGCCGTGAAACCCCCTGGCTTATGACTCAGGTCCACATAATGGCCTGTCTGCTCTGGAGAGCCCCAAAATTGAGGCATACTGTCAGAAACAATCAGGAGCCCCACACAGAAGGATCAGTCAGCATTAAGGTGCATTGCATATTGTTAGCCTGCACGGTTTGATTCTAGACAAAGAGCAAAACTTTCTTTGGCATGAATGATTTCCCAAAATATTTTTATTCCAAAAAGCAAAGCTCTATAACAAAAGGTCTTATTCAACGTTACTCACAATATAACCTTCTAGCATACAAAGGGTGACATCACCGATTTATGCCATCTATTGGAATCTTCAGAAAGTCCCATGCAGTAAGGATTGCACACAGAGTTACAGAACAATATGAGAGAATCACTGGAGAGGAATAGGCTCATTTATTAAAAAAGTGGGGCATCTTATGCAGGAGTACCCCTCCACTTCCTGCTCTGATATGGTAAGTTACTTGAGCAAGAGAATGGGCAGCCTGTAAATTTTAAATTCAGAGAAAGACAGGTATATGTGTTCAGGGACAGATGATAAATAGCTTATAAAAATTAGAATCGATTCCATAACAGTGTTGAGACAAATACCCTTGAGCATTGACAAGCATGCAGCATTATGGAGGTTTTAAAAACACCCTCACAAAACCCAAAATGAAATGGAATGAACTACAAAGACAACTCCAAGAGGAGATTTCAGAATAACTACTTGTTCATTCTTCATAAAGCCAAGATGAATTGGAGAAGCAGAAAAAACCTCAAAAATAAGAGACAAGCTTTGAGAGACACAGCACGGAACACAATGCCGGTTAAAGGAAGCGAGTTCTTTTGATTCGTAAGCTAATATAAAGAGCACGACCTAAATACTGTGGGTTTCTTGACAATAATTAAAATGCATAATATCACTAAAAGGACTGCAAGAAAAGTCACAGACTGCTCCCATACCGTCAACACACATCCCCATCTCACCCGAAAATTCCACATTTGAAGCCTAATCCCAGAGCAAGGCATTGCACAACCACTCCTCAAATGCCCAAGAAAAAAAAAGTTGAGCTTAGCAACATGTCTAGAAAGACAACAAATCTGGGATATTTCAGACCAAGGAAGTTGGCAAATTCCAAAGTCATAAAGCCTTCATGCTAGACCCCCTAGCACCAACTCCCTTGCTTTTTCACTGTGGACATTCCAGCTTGTGCACCTCTGATGACCGCAAGCACTGCAGCAAAGCAAAGCAGAGAGAGGCAGTCACCCAGACAGTAAAGATCCAAACTAGGTAGAGCTTTCTAGGTCAATGCCAAGCTGAACTGCTCCAGGCAACCTGTGCCACTCGTGTTATGTGCTTTCAGCCTTCTGCACTTCCAGGAGATTTTGAGATGTAGCCCCATGGCAAACATATTACAGTAGATTAATCTCCCAGTGGCAAATGCAGGGAGGACTGCACCTAACAGAAAGACCCTCACAGCCACCTTGCCACATGCAGCTGGAGAAATTAACCTTGTTATGCTTGCAGTCTTAACATCCAGTTTCGGCCAAAGAGCAAGTCTCCTGGATTGTGAAGCAATGTCCGAATGGAAGTTATGCTCCCTCAAGCAAGGGATAATCTCTGCCAATTTTGCCAGATGCTTTTCCTGGCCTATCGGTATTACTGACACCTCATCTGGACTGAGCCACAGCCAAGTTAGCCCAGATGTCAACCTAGACCATGGGTCATCCACTCAACAACAGAAGCAGAATTGGCTGGGAGGAAAGCTAAGATGGGCATCAACAGCATGTTGGCATGGCATCAGCAGAGCCCGGGGTCACTAACTAGCACTCCTAGCAGCCTCACTTATACACACTGAAAAAAAGGAGGAACCAGGTAGAACCTTGCTGTATTTTACTTGCAAGGGTCGAAATAGAAGCAAACCAAATCAGTTACACTCTGATCTTCCATATAAAAATGAACAAAGCCATTCAAGGGTTAATCCATCTACTCCTGCCAGAGATAGTGTGTCAACCCCACCTCATACTCAACAGTACAGAAAGCTGCTGGCAGATTTAATAAATATATTTAAAATAAACTTAATACACAAATCTGCCAAACCCACCAACCAGATTCGATCAATGCAGGACTAGTGCAATGTCCAAAACACCAAAAAAAAAAGTGGTGTCTATACAGCTTTAAGACATGCTCACCCTCTGAACACCCAGGGTAGCGTGTCTCTTTACTGTATTATCAGTTTAAGTAGATTGTAAGATCCTGGGGATAGGCCCCAGGAGCTCAATCTGCAAACCACAGAGCATCCTGACAGTGTTCAGTAAAGTACTAAAACAACTTTACAGTGGATGCAAGATAAATGCACAAAATGGTTGATTTGGACACAAGTATTAAGTAACGTTTAATGTGAAAAAGTGAGGCCGAAAGGGCGTGCTGGGGCCGGTATGAGGGCCCGAAAGGGTTAAAAACCCTTTCAGGCAGAAGAGAAAGCCCAGCAGGGCAATTAAAGGCACCTGGACCCAATGAAGGGCAGGGACAGGGGTATTTAAACCCTGCCGCAGGGGAAGCTGTCAGACAGCACGGAGCAGCTGGAGAAGGTTTTCTCCCAGGTCGGGAGACAGAGCTCTGCTACAGCCGGGGAGACGAGGTAGTTGGGTGCCCTGGCCAAGAAGCTGAGGTATAAGCGCGAGACCCACCAGGGGAGGCTGGCAGTTTGCCACATTAAGAAAAACCTCTCTCTGTATTTTCAAGTGAAAGACAAGAAGGGGGTTCAACTAAAGTTTATAGAATGAAGTGCTGAGGACACCTAGCCAAATCTGCTCATTTCAATTTAAGAAATAATGGGATAAAGGAACATGACATGAAATAAAACAAACAAGTGTCAGTAAATATTTGTCAGAGGCTGAGTGGAACAGTCCGCCATGCCATGTCCCAGAGTCTCAGAAATCCTTTTCTCAACAGCAGCAAGAGACACAGGAGTCTCCAGCGGCCAAAGCAAACACTTGTGGCCCAAAACACGTAAGCGTCCTTAGGCCAAAAAAAGAGAAATTGTTCCCTTTACTTTGTGGGTCAGCATCTATCAAGTTGGAAAAATGGAAATAAGGGAACAAAAACCCCCACTAACAATAAGCAGAAGGGAACATGCAAATGTTTCTGGCATTGTTTTCTATCCTCCTGCAGCTTGTCTTCTTAGGACGTGTCTATACTGCCACTGGAGGTGTGACTGCAGCTCGAGTAGACATATGCACACTAGCTTTATCTGTGCTAGTATGGCTAAAAATAGTAGTGTAGATATGGTGATGAGGATTTAATCAACACCAGTGGGTCCCAAAGAATCCCTGGCATGCTTGTACAGCCTGTATTGTTGCATCTGCAATGCTATTTTTAGCCACGCTGGTGTGAATAAAGCTAATGTGGTCATCTCTAGCCAAGCTGTAGTCACACCGTCAATTGCAGCATAGGCATACCCTTAGATCGTGAGCTCCGTGGGACAGAGACCGTCTTCACTGGTGTTTGTACAGCCCCATGTAAAACAGGACACAGATCCTGATGAGACCTCTGGGCACTACCATATTGTAAATTTTAAAAGTTACAAAACCATTAAGAATGCATTAACTATCAAATGCAATATATGGAACGTTTCAATTTCTTTACCCAGCGTACCCATTTCCTGTACCTTCTGCCCAATTTATCAATGAGCGGGAAGCTTCCCTGGATGAGAACACTACATGCCCTTGTGCTCCTTTTAGATAGGAGATTCTGGCAGCAGTATTTGACCCCTTTACATACAGATTCTTTCCAGGCCTGTTCCTCCACATGGTGGTTTCCCAATGCTGCATTCAGAGAAGCATAATCATGACCTCTTCCCTTAAGCTTCCTCGTCACAATCACACTTTACCCATCAGAACAGCAAGGGAGATACTCTGCATTCATTGCTTTGGCATAAAATGGTTCTTGTCAGATCTTCACGTGGACATTTCCTTCCTCCCCACCCTGCCAGAGTTTGAGCACTTCACTTTTGTGGTTCTCCTTCAGCTGCATTGGCTCAAGCCTTGGACAGCTAAGGTCATCTCCCAGTCCAAGGCCCTGGTGCTGCAGCCACAGGGCTGGCACAAAGCAGACTTTGTACCACGGGTAGAACTCTGAAAGTTATGAAGAATCATTTCTTGTTCTGGGCAAAAAGTCGGGCACCACGGAAAGGCCATTCATGACCGAATGAGTCACTTCTGTCTGCAGTTCAGGCCCTCCCCCCCCCTTTTTTTTAAACTGAAAGGCTCTTTTCTCCTTTCCATGCTCATCCCCTGCATCAGCAGCTAATCTAAACACGCCAGCGTTTATGGAAGCATATCCCTTTAATAGAGATTCTCCAAAGATTGTTCTCACCACACTGGCTGAACTCAATTTCCATGATGTAGTGGAGGAAGAAAACTGATCAACCCCTTAGATTCTACAAAATAAATGAGTTTAATAAGTAAGCCCACTTCCTAAACCCAGCAGCAAATCCACATCAGCCATCCATATGTCAAGTCCAACTGACTGGATTTCTAACACTGCAGCCTGTTAAATGGAGTCTATGGGTTAATGAGAAAGTCACATTACTGTCTTATTCCTCCCACAATTAATTTTGCTGCAACCAATTCTATTGCTATTAGGATTCATTTATTTATCTGGTTTTACCCAGCAGATGGAGCCGTTGGCTACACTGGGGCTTGGCACCAGTAACAGTCATTGGTGACCAGCCACCAGAGCTCAAACAGGCAAATCCTCTATAAAATGTGATTTACCCTAGCGCAGTTTACCTTCGTTTCAAGCAGATGTAAGCTGCACTGATGCAAATTGGGTCTTACAACACCTTTGCCTGCAGGAGGGGGTATTTGTTGTCACAGTAGGTCTGCTACATCAGACTGGCCTGCTATGGCTCAAATCTTAACGCAGACAAGGCCTGAGGTTGCAAAAGCCAGAGTCCAAAGAAGGTTCATAGTTTATCTTTAAAAACACACTAAGAAAATAAAAGCACAGCTATGTAGAGCGCAACACATTTGCATCGGTGTTCGCAAAATCTCCATATTCTCCAAAGCAGAAGTGAAAAGCTTGTTAGTTTTGCTCTTTATGCCTGAGATGTACTTTTTTGACATACTCCTTTGATATCTGAACAGACGGTCTCTCCTTTATAATCAACCAACTCTTCCTGCTCGATTTTTTCACTGTCATACTCCAGTCTTCGTGACATTGCAGTTCACTACAAAACACGCAGCTGAAACATCTCTGAGTGAATCATGCAAGAGGAAGAGGCTGATTACAAAGAAGAAAGCTTCTGTTTATCTATGTATCTTGGCATTCAAATACCACTGGGAAAAAAAAACATTCAGAAATCATATATCGCAGCATGATTGATTCTGCTAAAATTCTTGCATCTGACGAAGTGGGTTTCTGCCCATGAAAGCTTATGCCCAAATAATTCTATTAGTCTTTAAGGTGCCACAGGATTCTTGCTGTTCTGCTAAAATACTATTTTTAAATTTGCCCAAGCATGACCGGCATAAAATACATGGATGTGGCCAGCTCTCATCCTTATTTGATTGTGCCCATAAGTTGGCTTCTTTGTGACCGTACATACAGCTCACAAAGGTATGAAATTTAAATCAGTCCCACAATTTCAGAAGTGACCAGTGATTATACGTGTTTCAGTTGAAGTACCCTGAAGGGATCCGGTTTTCAGAAAGTGCTCAGCACTTGCCCTCTGATAAGCAGGACTCAACTCAGTTGCTGAAAATCACTAGTGACTTTTGAACATATAGGTCAATGTCTTTGAGTAGAGAAGACGATAGCGGCAATAAAGCAAGGAAGGCAGCTTTCTAAGAACATAGCACTTCCATGCTGGGTCAGACCCACTGACCCATCTAACCCACTATCCACTCTTCGGACATAAAACTACCCATAACGTTATCTAATTAAATGGGCAATGCTGTATGTGCTGGGAAAATTCCTCATTTCCACAAGTGATCAGTTTACACTCAAGCATGAGGTTAAATTACCCTTATCTTATCCTGCGCAGCTACAAGTGTTATTACTGGTCAGAACTTTTCAGGGTGGTTTTTAAATCCATTCACAGATGTGGCTCAAGGCTACTGCAGCGGTGGCTGTTGAACACAGATTTGACTGTGTCTCGGCTTGGAAATCCCAGCCCTGGAGTGCACTGCTGCTCAGGCTCCATTCCTCCATTCCATGCATAGCTGAGGTGTTCCCAATTCCTCCAATGCTGCTGGAATTCTGCTACTACACATGGGCCGCAAGCCTGTTTAATGAGGGAGAGTCGTGGGTGGGTTGGGGTGCAAGTTCCATTTTGGGGGTGGCAGAAGCACTAGGTCTTCACTGTTTTCTTTCAGCTGCACTTCTTCCAATATTTCATTTTAGTGCTAAGGGGGCCAGTGCCGTCTCTGTCCTGGTGGGAAAGCTGCATGCATTAGGTACAGTACAGATTGCCCAGACGATAACTGGTAGCACAACTCGTTCTGAGGTGTGGATGTTGGAGACGGAACCAGACCCTGGAACTAACTTCACTTGGGCCTTTGCCTTGATAGGCCAGCAGGGCAGCTCTGGCTGGTTTTGCTCACTCTGCCCCTTCTCTTGCAATGTCTTGGGAGAAGCTAATGCAAAGCTCTCATGCAAACCAAACACCACAAACTCCTCAACTCCTGGGAAAGATTTAACCATTTTTTCCTTTTTCAAAAGTCAATTCTTTCACATGCAAAGTTTCCCAGTCCTGACTGACCAACGGTTCCATGAGACACTGCCAGAGGCAAGTCTAACATTTCAAAACCTTCCTGATGAGGTCATTTCATACCATGAGATCCCTGCAGATGAGCAAGTCTGTCACTCCATGCAGGCACCAACCAAACCCGGATGACTGGTGCTTTTCATATCCAGTTCACATACTTCTACGCATCAGAGGGGAGTACATTCCAGAGAAGAAAGAGGGGCTTAATGTGTAAATTCTCTGCTAGGTGCAGTTCTTATGGAATCTATATCCCTATAAAAGTCACTATTCATGAACCCAACCTACAAAGTAGGGAGATAACACATGCAACATACATGAGATGAAAACCCTAACAGCCAAGTCCAGATGTGATTAAGGGATGGTATAACTAATGGGAGCCTTCTTTAACTTACATTTTTCCCAACCCTCCCTTTAGTGTGTACATCACATCAACTTACCAACATGTAACTTGCATCACCTATGACTTTACCTCCACTGAGCAGCCACCAAACCAATGCAGTGCTTCCAAAGTATCTCTCAGAGTATTGAAAACACACAAAAATCACATTGGCTATTTAAAAACACACAAGACATTACCTCACTCTTACCCTCTTTCCTTTTGGATAATCCAAAAACTGTAAAATACCCATTTCACCCAAAGACACAGACAGCCATGACAAACTCTTCACGTACCTGAGGAAAATCACCATTTTTTGGTAAGAAGTCAGCGAGGCCCACAGATGCATAGTTCGTCTCTGGGAAAGGTTGTCTGCTGATGGAATTCATGTAAAAATTGGAAGTGGTATTAAAATATTGCCTGTAAAGAGACAAGGAGAGCAGTGACTTTCTCTCAGTCCTACCAAGGGGTACAGGGCTGAACTGGTTCTTAAGACTGACTTGTGCAAGAGATTGATTTTAACAGGTGATTTTGTGCAGAACAGATGACTACAGAGCAAACTACAATAAACCTACTAATGATATTTTCATATTCTAGTATTCGGCTCTCCTGAGCTCTTCCATAATCAAACGGCCAAAGATTCAACTCTCAGTAGTTCATATAAACAGAGTGGATTTGATAGAGATTGGGTTTCAAGGAATCCCAGTGCAATCCTAAAGATGACGTGCAAATAAAAGTGCTTTTAGAGCACCAGAAAAATTAGCATTTGGAAGGCACAATAGGACCGTAGGATCAAATATGCTATATATGGGGAAATATTAAATCTTACAAAGCAGAATCACAGTTCACCCCATAAGAAACAACAGTCCCCTGGTAAAACTCAACCACTAACGATCTTCCGAAGTGGGGGGACGGCAACAACCCTTCTTCTTCCATTTGGGACTAAGGCCAGACTGGGAGATAGTTACACTGATGGGTCCACCAATCATGGACAGACTATGCTGCTAGGCTGGTTAGAACTTGAAAACATAACGTGAGAGAAGGGGCAGGGACATGCTTACTAACCCAGGAAAAGTTTTATGAGGATGAATGACTCTGAGCTGATCGCTATCTAGGTACAGAGTGAGATCTCTGAGTCACACCAACCAGTGAAAAAAGCAAGGTCTCTAGATCATGCTCTTCTGCATGAAACACATGCCCAACAACCCAGTGTTTACACCTCGTAAACATTAGGCGGTAAGAGTTGTCAAATGATAGGAGCCAAACAAATCCTTCCATTTCTTCCGTCAGCAGACTTGGGCTTACGTTACAGGATCTACTTTTGGTTTTGCTATTACACACTGCATGCACACGTTAACTCCCTCCAGAGGAGGAAGGAACAGCTCAGAAATCCTTTTGGTAATGTGGCTGTAACAGACGTTCATTCAAACAGGTTGGCCAATTCTCACCCAGTACATTTGCATGCTAAAACTGCTTGAATGCTTCACACAGTCCAGCTGAATTGCCCTTGTGGACAGTCAGATATTCCAAGTGATGTCAAGGCCACAGAACCCACAGGAAGTGAACGTCCAAGCGACAAGAAAAATCAATTGGGTAGAGGAAATTGGAATCATTGGGCAACCAAAGTACTGTCAAGCAGTGAAAAGGTCTTGGGTAGCTAGTTGTTCATTAACAGAGCAAGCCTATAGCTAAAACACATGCAGGATTGGTAAATACACTCAATGGGCTGCATTTACATGCAAAACAGGCACATAGGTCTCTCCCTCTTATGACTAAATTTATGCCTCTTTTGCCACATAATTGAAGGTAAAATCCTGGCAAAGAGCAACAAAAATTGCTTTTCACAATAGCCTATGAACTACCACTGAATTTCTTCTCTATCCTTACTGATGCGGCAACAGGTTTACCTACTGCTAAGAAGCCCTAAAGCAGGTCCCTAACCCTGTGCTCTTACAGAAAGAGAATTTTAAAAAATCCAGTATAGTCTAATGCTAATCACGCCTCAATTCTGAGTGAGAAGGCATCTTTCCCAGCTCTTACAGATTCACCAGGCCAAATCTGTTCCCAGTGTCTACCCACCAGCTTCCATGGACTTACACCAGGGATGAATTTGGCTCCTCATCTGGCCTTGGACAAATAACTTCATTTCTCTGGACTGCAGTTTCTCCAGCTGTAAAATGGAGATGCCATCTCCTCACATGCAGTGTTGTAAAAAAGAACTTAATTGCAACTTGGCAAAGAACCTCACAAGAGAGCCACTATAGCTAATGCTATAGGCCAGACTTTTTCAGTACCTTTGGTATTATCGTTTTGCTTTGCTGTGGAAGGTTGGAAGACAACCACTACCAGTACGTTACTTTTGTTATATCACCAAATGAGTGTAAGTGGGACAGGCTCCAAAGCTTGTGAACATGGCAGCAAACTGCAGTGTGGAGACAGACTGATGGCATCAGTTCACTATGACAAAAGAAAAACCTTCCCACTACAAGCCACTCTGACGTCACTTCCATTCTGAGGCGCATGTTACTGAGGTGAGGAATAGGGAGGATTTCTGTAAATCAAAGACGAATTTCAATTTCCTTTCTAACAGAAACAGCCTCTTTGCTCACCTAAACTAAAATCCAGTAGAAGGATGCAACATTAGTATGGAAATTAAAGTAGTAACTTTAGCCATCAGCAAGCAATCATTGTGCTCCTGGACATAAAGGAAGGCCGTATGTGAGATGTAATGTGTCCCACTCCAAGGGAGAACACATGTGCTTATGAAACCGACAGCGCTCGGTAAAGCAAAGAACACTGTGGACAGGTGCCAGGCAAGGTTTCCCAGATGCGACTGCCTGTTGATGCATCTCAATTCCAATGTGCACCCACACCGGTGGTCAGCCTCACCAGAACACAGACTATATCTACAGAAAACTGACGTCTGCATTGTATCTGCTAGGGGCTAGGCTGGCAGGCAAACCCATTTTACTTGTGGCTTGATCTTGGCCCAAAGCTCAATTGGTGAAATATAACCTTAAATCACTGTAGTGCTGTGGGGTTGAGAGGAAGGGTGGACTTGTGTTAAGGTTTTAGATTGTGATCCAGGGTTAGTATCTGGATTACAGCTACACCTAGATGTCCAATCCAAGATCAAGGCCCCGTTGCGCTAGGAACGATGCACAGAGAGAGAGACAGTCCCTGCCCCAAAGCATTCACACTATAAGTAAACAAGACAGACAAAAGGTGGGGTGGGGGAACAGAAGTAGAGAGGGGAAGTGACTTTCCTATGGGCACACAGTTGGTCAGTGGCAGAGCAGGGATTAGAATTCAGGTCTCCCGACTTCCAGTCCAGTGCTCTATCCTCTCTAGCACATTGCTTCCCAACCTGTGGGTTCAGTTCCTGGTTCTGCCACACATTTGTATGACTTGAAGAGAGTCCCGTAAGCTCTCTGTAAGGGGAATAGGGCAGAGGAGAGAAAATCACAGGGCGTATACACACCCCTTTTCCCTCTGTGCCCCCACAGAAATCCATGTCTCACCACCGATGCCCCCTACATCCTGGGGGAGCGTTTACCTTGCCCAGCAGGAGTTGCAGTCTGAGTAATCTTTTGATCTGTTCCACCAAACTGGGACTCCCTGTGATGAAACACAGAAGCTAGCATGCAGCCATAGAACCTTTGGGGGCAATGACAGTTGGGGCCAATCTAGTAACAGTTGGTTCAAGTCTTCTATCAGTGAGAACCTGACATCTGTATAGCTCCTTCACTCCACTGACTCATTTCAAGCAATGCACTTGCACCATGCACGTTAGCTGAAGTGTTTGCATTTAAAATGACATGAGCTACCGGTCTGGCCCTGACTAATTTGTACAATCATAACAATTAGATACAATTGTTTGTAAGTTAACTTAATTAAAACCTAATGTATTCAAATGTTACTCACACTGAGATTTTAGTGAACTTGAACTATATGGAAAGTATGAAGAGTGTTATTCCATTATAATTTCTTTGGGCTCAATAAAATGAGAGCCAGGTGCTGAATTTTAAGATCAATAACAACGGGACCATTAAAGTCAAACTACTAACCCCTTTACTTGAAAATTTGCAGAAAATTCTTTCTGAACTCAAAGAGTAAGTGCTGTAAGATTGGAGAGGATATACTCTATTCTTCATAGAAAACTGAGGTTGCATCCCTGCCTTAGGTACAGAACTGCACTCAGCTTTAACTGTGGAGTTGTAACCAACACCTGCGTAATTACTGTACTCCATCTCCCAAACACACAACAGATCATACTTACTGGCTTCTTACAGTACATATAGCCACCACACCCTAAGCAAGTTGCTGTTTTGTGAACAGCTAATCACCTTCACTGAAAAGGGACAGACAGAAGAGAAGGAAGGATAGTGTTTCACATCTCAAGCAAACAGCTTAAAACAAACAAGCAAGGAAAGAGAGAGATATGTACACACTGACTTATGCGTTCTTCTTTCAAATGGATATAAGTTAGGGAAATAAGATTTACTACCCTTCCTTCCCACCCTTGCAACAGAGCCACTCAAGTAATGCCCAAAGATTTGTCTACAAGAAACCTATCTTATGAACCTAAGATGTATTAAAAAGTGGAAAATTTCTTCCAAGGGAGAGTGGAGGAAACTGACCATTGGAGACATTTAAAATAAGATTACCATCCACCAAGTAAACCCCATGCCTGGAACTTCCCAGTGTGTCCCCATCTCATCCTGTGTGTATCTTTTACTACTGCCAGGCAGGGACAATCTATTTTTCTGTCCTGTGTACAGCTGAGCACATTATTGTTGATAAACAGACAGCACTAGATATTACTATGGAAAACAATCTTGCCCTTGTTGAAGGAATAAACCAGATGGCTTAGTACCTCTCCTTCATCTTTCCATTCTTTGATATTAGCAGCTAGGAATGGAGAACCTCTTACAGTCCCTCAATTTGAATGAGTCAGCACAGGACATTTGCAGCAGAGAGCTTTCAATTCTGAAATTTGCTTCCTCTCTCATTTTGACAGAGACCATATCCATTGATTTTTAGGGCACAGTACAAAGACCATTTGTTCACTCAGACTTTTGCATCAAGGGCAGTTGGGGTTGTATTAATATGTGGAGCTTAATTCATTTATCACATTGACACTGGTTAGCTAATTTTGTATTGGTTTATGTGACCAGAGACAAGTCTGATGGCTGAATTTTAAAGAGAGACTTATCCCAGATAAACTAAGTGATAACTATGAAAAATCTACATTCTAGGGATGGATACAAATCAGCTACTGGACACAATCAAAGAGGACTTAAGCTGTAGACAAGGCTTAACTGACATCTAGATGCAGAGACATTTGGGAAGGAGACAGGTCTCCACATAAACTGAATGCTTTAGATGTGTAAGGAACACATTGGCTCTCTCATTGTCCACCAACCTTAAACACTGGGAGCAGTTGCAGAGTTTGGACACATGGAGCTAAGTTGCACTTTGACGTGCCCAGACCATTTGGCATAAGTGCAGCTGACAGTTGTTAAGACAGGGCTATTTCACTCTAAGAAGATAATTTGTTTAAACTTCTGATCATTTCCTCAGTCTTTCTGAAACTTAGGTTCTAGTTAGCAGAGCCTGCATACTCGAATAGCAGCTGCATATCTGTCTCGTAAATGATTCAGTGCCCCACACTGCAATTCCCTCCACCAGAGGGTTCTCAGTTACCTGGCAGCTTAAGCAGGCTGCAGCAGCCCTTACTGAGATATTATTCTTTACACAAGCTGCCTATAAAGTGACAGGCCAAATGTCCTCTTGGTATGTGAAGCTTTATAGGTGCATGCTCTGGCTATATGAGAGACCTTATTCCTTGCATCTCATCAGGCATTTGTGCTCTGACACTACACCCTCCTTTTAGAGGATGTCATTACGTTGTGGAACAGCAAGTGATTGGGCCTTGCTCGTGCAGGCTGTAGGCCATGGAAATCACTCTTGCCTTGGCATTCATCTCAGCCCTTCCCTCTTCACCATGAGGCTGCAATTAATGCTTCTTCTGAGCTTGTTTTATAATTTATTATTACAACCACTATTACCCCATATTTAGATTGGTGGGGGGTGGGGAGTCAGGGAGGAAAGCACTGTTCCAAATTTTGAGAAACACTGGCTGCTAAACACACTGGGCCTCATTCTCTCCACTCACTCACCAAAGTGTAACTCAGTTGACGATAGTGGAGTTACACAGTGCAATACCACTGACATCAACAGAGTTACTCCAGATTTACACTGATGAGGAACCAAGAATCAAGGCTATTACTGTAACGGGAGCCCTGTTATTATAGTGCTTGTTGCCTTAGAAATACTGTATATATAAACATTTTCCCTAGATAGGATCTTCCATTTGCTTGTTCACCATTTTACAAGACTAATTTTTATCATATTTTGGAAAAAAGTGCAAACTTTGCTACCTCTTGTTTAACCAAATTCTTTGTAGTGTGAAAGTTATGTACTCTAAAGAAACAGGAAAGACTTGCTTCGGGACAAAGCTGTCGCTATGAGAACAAGCCATATCTAAATACAGCCACTGATAAATGAGACTCCTCCCACATGGAGTCTGTGGCAACAGAGAAGGGTTCCCGATACTGTTTTTCTTGTTTTAAGTCCATTTCTGTATTTTCATTGTTTAACAAGGGGGTTTCAATTACAGTGCCATATAAATGAAATGCAAAATATATTAATGCTGTATTGAGATTGCAGAGTTAGTGTCACAAAAAAGCAGGAAATTCAAAAGGTGAAAGACACTGGCTACTTACAAATCTCACTGAAAGTGGTGTACATGCTTTCATTACTGGTTTCCTCCCTAGTCAAAGAGATTAGAGGGAAGTTTTTATTGTTCTTCCTCCCCTCTTTCAGTTGGTTTACTTGGCTCATTTGACAGCACTTTTGTGCCTCGTGAGTTTTGCTGCTTTGTTCATGCCACCATGACCTCTCACAGGAGAAGTTACCAGGGACAGCGGCAGCAGAGCTGAAAATGAAGTTGGAAAGGCAAAAAAACAGGTATGTGGGAGGAGCCATTGGCCTGTGACTGCTTGCGGATATTGCTCTCAGATCCATCCAGAAGAACTTTCTAACAGGAGAGCAAAGATTTTTTTTTTTAAATTGCTAATCCAGAGAGTGGATTTTTTTTTAAATGAGCCATGGTCACATTGTCAGTGTCCCTTTAAGATTCCAGCAGCAGCCTCAGCTTGGCCAGACTGTGCACATCCTGCATGTTTGGGACTATACCTTTACCAGTAATGCATTAATCGATACATTAAATAAGAAAAACATGGCACATGTTCAACTTGGCCACGTTAGTGCTACTGCCGGTACCGTGGCTTGTCTTTCCTGACTTTGCCACTTTAACTCTTTGAATGTGAGGTTCCATTAACTTTTTTCTTGCATTTAACCTCGTAGATTGTTTTAAAGAAAAGTGTAAGGACACAATAGTTGCAATTAAGCACATAAATGAGCAGTGTGAAAACGATACATCTGTGTAAGACTGAACTCTCCAAGTTTCTACTGTGCATGCTCATTACACACAGTTCCAAAACAGCTGAACTTTAAAAATTTAGTAAATGCTCAGTCAGTTCATCTACATTTGGGGAAAAGAAATGGCTGAAAATTGGGTAATCACAAGAAGTGTGATAATTTTCTCTCTCTCCAGCAAAAAATGTATTTCCTAAACACACACACCCCTTGTTAACCTGCTACAGAGTGTGCGCTTTTTTTGTGTGTGTGTGTCACCTTTGTATGGAATAAAAGGCTGGTAAAGTTCATCTGAAAGGTGAATTTTTTGTAATCTCATGAGCATATAAAAACAGGAAGCTAAAACTGAAACTATTTTGCAACCTTAACTTCGGCATTCTCTACCAAATAAATGCTTTTAAAGGCTCCCAATCCTGAAAAGACTCAGGTACACGTATTACTTTACATGCGGTAAGAATTCTATTAAGTCAATGGGACTACTCTAGCATGTAAAGTTACGCATATGCTTAAATTTTGGCAGGCTCGGTAACATAATAATGTCATTAGCACAGTGTACGTGAGTAGTGAGGACTAGCAATGAACAGGGACAAAGTGAAGGATAAAATGAGAGCAAACAGGAGGAGGAAAAACAATAGATAAATACCATCTCAACCTGTGGTTCAATATAATAAAACAGAAATTCTATTATAGCTCCCTTGAGGATACAGAACGTGTAATTTACAGGAATCATCTTCAAAAAAAAAAAAAGCACACCCTCTTCCAAGCACGCAGACAGGCTGGCTAACAGCAAAGAGGCTGAGCTTATCCGATAACTCCTGCCCAAATTCCTGCTTTGAGGAGTAACTAACAAGGCTGAATAACTTCTACCACATGCACAACAGATTTTTGGTAACCATTTAGCAAAATCTGTTTTATAATTCTGTTCACCCTGTCACTGCTGGCTAACTTGTTTCCCACAGTGAGGTGGGATGGGTTTGGCAGGCAAAAGCAGAAAGAAAAAGAAGGGAGATAACACTAGTGTTATGTGAACAGAGTAGCTGGATCCTCATTGCTAGTGACTAGGCTGGGGGTCACAGGGTATGTGATTTAAACCCCCCGGCAGCAAGTCTCAGAGCCCAGATCAACAGAATCAGGCTCCTGGGGCTCACTTTATGGCGCTAAAAACAGCTGTGTAGACCTTCAGGCTTGAGCTGGAGGCAGACCTCTAAAGCCTGGGGGCGGGGGGGTGGAGGCAGTTGGAGGGGGAGTTTAAAGCCTGAGTCACAATGTTCACACTGCTGTTTTTAGTGCTGACTTCTGAGACTCACTGAAGCAGGTTTTAAAATCAAATGTAACCAAACCTACGGGAGACTCATCACACCAGAGCTTTGTTCTCCTACTGAGCCATTCAAATCCTCTAGGTGGGGGGCTGAGCTAAGTCCTCACACCCTGGAATGAAGCCCCAGGGTCTATACCAAAAGTTAACAACTTGGCTCAAGTTTGGGAGCCCTACTGTACTTTCTTTCCATTAGCCCTACCCCTGCTGCCTAAAACAACCCTCCCACAGGATCAAAAACAAGGGACAGATGCAGCTCACCCTAGACCCCGTCCATGCCATTCCTTCCATTCACCAGACAGGACTGAAAGGGACACGATCCCTCCTCCTAATGCTCACTGGCCCAAGTCTCAGCCTGAGCTCTGATCCATTTTGTGCTGGCACAATGCACGGCCGCTAACACAGGTGCTAGACACCAAGAAAATCCCAAAGAAGGCGTGTCATATCCAGTGTCCTGCCTACTTAGGTACATAGGTGTTCACAGTTTTGTGACCAAGAGGGAAGTGGCATTCACAGGGGCTCAGACCGACCCTAGAGTAAGCAGAGAACATTCAAAATGTCTTTATTCAAAGCACTTATCTTCAAGAAACTGAACAGGACATTTTCCAGTGAATTTATAAGGAAAAATATAAGCCAGTATTGTACCATAGTGGGGGCAACTGTTCTTATGACGAATTTCCTGAAATCATTACAGCTGTGCCTTTTACAAGATTTAACTATGCAGGGTGTACACAGATGGTGGGGATTTACTTAGGAGGAAGTTACAATTTCTCACATCAGCTCATACTTCTCACCTCCTCATACTTCATGGGATTAGTAATGAGGTTACTAGCAAAGTGTGTCAGTTATAAGCAAAGAAAAATGCACTAAACTCGATATGCTCTGGTTTGCAGTTAAATGGCATGTGCAGTTTATATATAAATGTGCTAGCAACTGAAAATGAAGGCTTGATTCAGTAGGGGTGATATTACTAGGAATTATTAGCTTCCAACCATTTATATTACCATAGCTTTTAATATCACCTCATCCTAAATGTGTCACTCCGCCTTCCTCAGCACAGGAATACCCTCCTTTCCTGCCGTCCATATAAAGCTACATGCCTCTATAATATATTAGCATAGCCAGATTGTATTAACGGTGTATTTTATGAACTCCATTAGTTAACAAACCTAGACTCTAACAAGGCCTTTTCTCCCCTAAATCAGTTTCAAAGCTTACACGAAGACAAAAAGTTTCCAATGTCTTCACAAAGGCTGCTTGTTTCTTTTCTTTTCCAAGATGTAGCAGTTTGTGAAATGTCACACATACAGCGTGATGCAATTATTTCCCCTTCAGTTAGTGAACGAGGAAAGCACTGAAGAAGCAGTTGAATCATGGGGTGTGTATATATGTAGAGGAGTTACATAAACACCACTTACTGGTTTTCACTTGGGAAAGATGGAGCTGAGAAAGGGAAGGAATTCCACCAATCAGGAGCCAGCATCGAGTTCTGAAAGCACAACAATCGTGAGAAAAATTCCACCAGCAGAAAACTGCAACTCTGCTAAATTGTACTGGTAGCTCAGAAATCAAGCCTTGCCCTGGGACCGCTCTTCTCTCCCCAAATACAACAGACAGAGATAGCTTTTCATCTGTCATAGGTGGTTAATCTAATGCCGCACACTGCGTCTGACTTGCTCATTCCAGGAAGAGCTTTGGGGGTCATTATCCTCAGGGGTTATTCTCCACTCCTACCCAGTTAATCTCAAACTTGGTAGAAACTGGACTCTGCCTCGGCTAACCTGGAGTCAGTCTGGGAAAGTTTATGCCTCAACAGCCATGTTTACTGCTCCCCAGCTGCTTTCAGTCCCAATGGCACATTCTATTTCAGCGTGAAGCCAAGGCACCAACATCAGCTTGACACTAACAGGATATTGTGTCATCTTTCAACTACTGACATTAATCTCCTTTGTCGATTGTTCACTGTCCAAAGGGGCATTGACTTGCGAGAGAAAGCATGGTAGTTGGTTTTTTAAATGATTATTTCTATGTCCATATAAGGGCAAAACCAGATCCTGAGCTATAATTTATTTAGCTACAGAATTTACACCTGATGTGGAGAGACACAGGAAGTCAACAGAGGGACTCCAGGTTGCATGTGAGAGAGAGAGGGGTGATTGGAGTGGCAGGCAAGGGACATGATTTTAGCTGCAGCATGTCGAATGGGCTGCCATTGGGAGAAAGGAGGGGGAAAAATACTATCATTTCGAGAGGTCTTCAAAGGTCAAGATTTTCAAAAGTGACTAGTAATTTGAAGTGCCTCATTTTGGGGACTTGACTTGTGTCACTTTAAGAGGATTGATCTTCTGAGGGCAGATACTCTCTGAAACAATTAAGAGTTCACAACCCTTTAAAGTCAACTTCAAAATTGTTTATATTCAACTTCCCCAGCTATGCAGCAGGTGTTGAATGCCCCCCAGGTCCAGTACTTAGAAAGCCAGCAGGGGTAGAAACAAACGGAAAGTTGAAAATCCAGTTTATATTCTTCATCTCTTACCCTAGCAGGTTGCAATATAATGGACTTTAAAATTACATCACTTTGATCGCTATCTTGCTTTCCCACCCAACTTCAATGTCAGCACAGATTGTGTCAGCTGCTGCCTCAAATGTCTAGCACTAGCCATCATGACACTGGACAGCAGCCGGGAAAGCCAATTTACCAAATAGCAACTGTAAACTTTATACTGTTTCCCAAGATTTCAATGTTGCTGTGATGCCCCCGGCAAAAGCTCCTAAATCCATCTCCCACCGACATTACCACACCAACGTGACTGAACCCTACCTCCATGGCAGGTACGCTGAGCTGGGTCTGGAGGTTAGGCATACTGTATAGTGTATTGCCTGACTGCTGGTGTTCATGCTGTGGAAAGTTCTTCCCTCCGTCCATGGCAGAATGTGCTGAGGGCATCAGGCTGTCTCCTGCTGCATGAAGTTGTCAGGGCTGTGGAATATTCTAAGGAGTGGTGGAAGGTTCTTTATCTGTGCTCTTCACCCTGCAGCATGACCTGAGAGAAACAAAATATATATTTTGTAAAGTGGGAGGAAACGTACCTAGTCCAATCTTATCAGGAGATTGGCATGTGGAAGGCAGGCTATGTAGAGCCCCTACCCCACCGTAAAGTCTAAGGCCTTGTCTTCACGTGGTGTGTTCTTAACATGAGTTACCTAAAAAGTAGTAACTAAAGTTAAAATCCCAGAGAAGACAAAGCAATTTGTAGCTTTTACAAAAGATAACAGATTGAGTTACTATGAGGGAGTCTAAGATTTACTGGTACCTTGACCTACCAACTCCTTTTAAAATACTGTGTTGTCTTCACTAAAATTTTAGTTTCCACGTTAGCTACCATGAGTCAAGAACACATCTTTTTTCATAGTGAAGATGCACCCTACAGGGTTGACAACTTTTAATCAGCAGAGCAGCAAAGTATCTGGGAAGTACTGTTACACTCCAAAGTCTGTTTCACGTATAGGAGATTTCTAAAAAAAACCACCAAGATTCTGAACGGCTGAGAATCTAATCCAACCATAAAATTTATCGGATTTCACAATTCCTGCCTGTCTATGTATGACAGGAGATATGGGCTTGCACTCCGCTGATGGGCAGTTTGGCAGATTCACGTTCTTGGAAAGCAGCTATAATGCAAGGCACTGCCTGAGTTAAGTCAGCAAGTTCAACTGGGTACAGGCCCTAGCGATCAGTAATTAGAATGCATATTAAAACCTGTGCATCTAATTCCAACCCTGGTACACACTGCACTATCCTCACAACTTCAGAAAAGACTCATGCCCAGGCCACACTGGGTCCCCTCATTCCCAAAAGAATTCAGGCATCACCCATTGGAGTGGGCAGATTCTACACTTCTGAGATTCTTCTCTATGCATGCGATTTATCTGGTGCCAATTGGGGAGTAAACAAGAGTCACTATATCTGCAGCCAGCCAGTTAAAAATTCACCCTGCTCAACTAGGAAAACTCACCCATGGAAGGAAAATGTTACCTGGCTGATTATTTGCTCCACAGAGAATCAATGACAATGTGCTCCTCTCTCTAGTAGACTAACACATTAATCAGCTTACAGGGGAAGGGTGTGCTCTCCCACTTCCTAGGTTTCTTCCATATTTCATTGAAGATGTCC
Organism: Mesoclemmys tuberculata; assembly: GCA_007922155.1. NCBI lineage: Eukaryota > Metazoa > Chordata > Testudines > Chelidae > Mesoclemmys > Mesoclemmys tuberculata. The sequence goes on from ML675700.1 coordinate 9,932,110, forward strand.
ACAGGAATTCAATAACATTATCCTCCCCCATCAGGCACACATGAGCTAGATCAGATATTTTGCATTCTTTTATACGAATACCATGAAATTAAATGTTATAAATAAAGGTCAGTTGACTTGCATTTTGACTATTCCAGTACACAATGGACTTTCAGAATCCAATTTCCTCTGGATTTGTGGCAGTTTGGTTCTTTCTGGAGACCAAAGCAAGGTTATTATTTAATCTAAGAATCTCCCCTTCTATGCAATATTTTAATCTAAGAACCTCACAGTGTTTTTCAAAACATTGAATCAAGCTTCACAATCCCTGCGTGGTAGGTATCATCCCCATTTTATCAATGAAAAACTGATCTTAAGGGACTACCCTGACGTTACATAGCAACTCCATGGTAGAGTTTGGGAGAGATGCCAGGAGGAGTCTGGATATTTGGCCCTTTGTTCTAGCCACTAGATAATGTGCTAGGTCACGCCTTTATATGAAAGCTGGCAGATAGGAGTGGTGCAAAGGGGCAGAGTTAGAGACCTTTGCCCTGCAAAGGGAAGAAATAGTGGTTATGGAGAGTTCTAGGAAGTGGTGTGTGTCTGATGCACACACCCAGACCTAAGCCCAATGTTTCACTACAAATTTCTGTCCTAGCTTTTAGCTGACAGAACTGAATATTCACCACCTATCTATAGGCATTTATACAATCCTTATCAGCTTAGTATCTGAACACCAAGAAACCTGACTAACTGATGCCTTAAGCCAGGAGTCTCCTAAAAGTTCTCTGTCTCAGTAAATGACTATTTCTGGATTAAAAAAACAAAACCCAACTACAGAGACAAGATAGATGAGGCGGTATCTTTTATTGTACCGATTTCTGTTGATGAAAGAGACAAGTTTTCAGGCTCACAAAGAGCCCTTCTTCAGGTCTGGGAAAAGTACTCAGTGTCACAGCTAAATACAATGTAGAACAGATTGTTAAGCAAAGGAGTTAACATATGTTGCAAGAGACCATTCAAAGTGACAAGCAGTTAAGCCCTCACAGTCCCGGGATAAATGAGAGTTAGTGGGTTACAAACGGGTGTAATGAACTATAAATCCTGCACTCTTATTGAGTCCATGATTTTTAGTGTCTAGCAAAATTATTAATTTAAACTCCCAGGCTACAATTAAAAGCACACATTAAAAAAGAACTTAACAGCAACGATCTCGCTTATTCTTGAAATAATGAAATAACCTAATAAAAGAAACCAGCCAATTTGGTGAAAAGTTCCAGAAGGGCAGCCGTGTTAGTCTGTACACAGCCAATTTGGATATCAGGAAGATAAGGAAGAAGGCTGTTCTGAAGCTTGCAAGAGCCTCTAGGTTTCTGTGGCCTGGTCTACACTAGGATTTTACAGCAGTATAGCTATTTCTCTCAGGAGTGTGAAAAACCACGCCCCAGAGAGACATAACTATACCAACCGAACCCCTAGTGTAGACAGTGCTATGAGGACAGAAGAATTCTACACCTGTCAGGGAAGTGGACTACCTACACTGATGAAAGAATCCCTCCCATTGGGACAGGTAGGGTCTACAACACTGAAGCGATGCCACATTGTAAGTTTAGACTACCCTCAGCTAGACAATTTCCTAGCTGGTATAGGCTTGGTATCAATCGAAGGCCTTGTCTATGTTTGGCACTTCTCTTGTACTCACGGATGCATTGCCCGTGTAGACTGGCCACTGGCATTTTAATAATCATATTCTCTAGCCCTACACCAGTTTTCCTTGAGATGCTCCACCAGGAGCACAGAAAGAACAAAGAGAAAGAGCCAGAAAATGCGGTTAAAAAGTAGAATATAAAAATGTTTTATTGGATAACCTCATTTCCCATCCATAAGTGTGGCTTAATCTCTATTTCTCTTAGCGTGCCTATTACTGGAAGTGTCTGTTAATAAACGCGCTGTTCCTCTCTCTTCATGTCTATTCAGCTGGGGCCTGGCCTACTTGCCATGAAGGCAACAGAAAGAATCTGACTTCCATGGCAGATAGACTGTACCCCTTTCTACTAGTAATTACCACAGCTGCATTACTGTAATTGACTGGCTAGCCTGAGTCACACCAATGATCATGTAAACCTGTTATCTATATTTCCAGTATCTCAACCCAGTTTAGCTTCTCTCTCTCTAATATTCACGTACTAAAAGATACACGTGGTATTTTATTTTCACACATTAGCTTGCTTCAGAAGAAATGACAAGTGGAGATTTCTTTTCTGAGCATCCTGCTAATGACTAACCCAGTTGCAAGAACCCCAAAATCACCTGCTTTTTTCTGGGCATACCTGAAAGTTCCCCCTTCTCATGAATTAGTCCTATACAACATCTGATGCAGAAAATATTGACCACAGGACCCAATTTCTTCTTAAGCAAGTTTAGTCAGTAAAACTGTATCAACCCATTTGTCACCAATTAAGGACTACAAATGTGCCCATACCATGACCTCCAACTCAGTGACAGGAATTAATCCTGAACAGCTGGACAGAATCCAAATGATTTTCAGCACCTGCGAAGTAACTGGAAGGACACCATCAACTATCTTTTTGCCAGATTGTCCATACACTCTTGCAAGCTTAAAGAGGCCCTTTCAGGTCTAATTAGACTTAATTCAGGTACAATTAATGTTAAGATTAAAGCAAACGTTTATAAAAACCTAGGAGCAAGACAGAGATCTCCGCAATTTCTTTTTGATTCCAATATGTTTTTTTGCCCCTTCTTTTCCTTCCTCCCACCTCACCCCCCAACCCAACACATTATCACTGCAGTGTTTGCTGCCTTACATTGCAGCAGTGGGCTGTTGCATGAGAACTTGAGACGTGAAACTGACTAGTGCATTTTTCACTGTCCAAGCTGGGTAAAGCAGCAAAACTAAACAGCACAGAAAATAAAGGAGTTCTTAATTTTTCAGTTTTGATCCTTTGAAAGGTGTCATTTATAACACGAGAAATATTAAAAAATCATTTCTGATTCAGCAGCATCCCTTTAAAAATAAGTGAACTTTTATCTCGCAAATGTATTGCTGTGTCTGTAACAGACAGCGAAGTTAACAAGACTTTGTATTTACTCCTTTGTGTACTAGCATCCATGTCAAGACAGCTCTTGGAACAGGGCTAGGCAGTCAACTTTTCCAGAGATAGCAGGTGTATTTTGGATCTCATAGACTTTAAAGTCATAAGGGACCATTATGATCATCTAGTTTGACCTCCTGCACAATGCAGGCCACAGAACCTCATCCACCCACTCCCATAAGAGACCCCAACCTACAACTGAGTTATTGAAGTCCCCAAATCATGGTTTAAAGACTTCAAGGTACAGAGAGGGAATCCACCTGCAAGTGACCCATACCCCATGCTGCAGAGGAAGGCGAAAAACCACCAGGAACTCTGCCAGTCTGCCCTGGGGGAAAATTCCTTCCCAACCCCAAATATGGTGATCAGCTAAACCGCATTTACCACTATTAGTCAAAGCTGATTGCCAAACTGGGCTGTCCCATCATATCATCCCTTTCATAAACTTATCAAGCTCAGTCTTGAAGCCAGCTAGGCTTTTTGCCACCACTGCTCCCCTTGGAAGGCTGTTCCAGAACTTCACTCCTCTTATGGCTAGAAACCTTCATCTAATTTCAAGTCTAAATTTCCTGAAGGCCAGTTTATATCTATTTGTTCTTGTGTCCACATTGGCTCTTAGAGAGACTAAAGAGCGGACACTTGTATAATATTAGTGCAAAGTGAAAAGTCAATAATTCATGCATTTAGGATACGAATGGCTCCTTTGGGAATCATCATGTTTTCAATAGCAACCTGTATCCCAAAATAGTTGTAATGACTGCCTCATATTACACTACAAAGACAGTTCTTTTCTCATCCTTATTTGTTAAAAAAGCCTAGACTAAAACACATTTCCCAGATATTCATCTAAATCCAGCCTAGACTGATAGTGTCCCCAACTGAAATATAACAGAGGGGTGTTCACAGCTTAACCCCATCTCCTCTGCTACTGCCACCAGTACCACAATGGCCTGAGCTGGCAGCCTCTTTGGTACATAGAGGCCAATAGATATGGGAAGAGAACTGTCCTCGAGATGGATTTCTCCAAGAAACACTGCAACACAGCTGGGGAGCTTGCAAGGCCCCTATGGAGGTTTTGTGGGTAAAGAGTAGTGAGACCATCAGTATTAAGAGATGTCAATCCAACTATCTTCCCCGCTCAAATTCACACATATTTACTTAGATTTACACAGCCTGATTTTTTTTCAAAGATTACCATAACACAGACTTTGTATATCTGACAAGTCTTGGGAAACTGATTACATAGCAGCAGGAGAGAGAAAAATATTTTAAAAGATATGGAAACCTGTGGTTGCAAATGCACAAACATTAGCTGAGGCAAGTGTACTAACGGAAATGACTTTTAGGTTATGTTTTTAAACCCAACTAGATTTCAAGTGAAAGGTGTCCCTTTAAATATATAGCCCAGACAAACAGGTGGGAGTTTGAATTTGTAGCAGGTCATTTATCAAACAAACAGACTGTACTTCATCCCCCAATACTTAACTACTAAAGCCCAATTTCTATACTGAAATTCCAGCACCAAGCATGTAGTTATTTGTCCAGAAAACAAAACATTATTTTAATGTACGCCTTTGTGCCAAGACTTCCATCATGAGTTGTAAAGTTCTGTGAAGAGCTACAATTTGACAGCCTGCAAGGGAAAATCATTCAATTTTCTTTTTTTAAAGTAATACTTAGATTATATGCTCTTTCGGGCAGAGATCACGTTTCCATTGTCAGTATGTACGGTTCCTAGCACGTCAGGAACTCAACATCAGATTGGGGCCTCTATGCACTATTGCAATACAGATACTAAACAATAATACATCCCTCTGTAAACATTGTTTTTCACTGCAATAACATTACCACATTCTGCAAGGGATTCTTCCAGACGTTGCATGTTTACTGTATCACGCTTTTAATGAGATTTCGTGCTGCTGATTGAGTCTTAGGGCTTGTCTACACGTGAAATGCTACAGCAGCACAGCTAGCACGCTGCAGCAGCACTGCAGTGTAGACACTCACTACAGTGACGGGAGGTGGCGTGAACTAACCCGCCTCCCTAAGAGGCACTGGATGGGTCAATGGAAGCACTAACTACACCAGGGGTTAGGTCAACTAAACTACGTGCTCAGGGGGTGTAGATTTTTTTTTTAAACCCACTTGAACGACATATCTGGGTCGACTTAACTTTTGAGCATAAAACTGGCCCGAGTGCAGGATCCTGAATTCCCTACTCAAGCAACTCCTCCCACTGGTTTGGGGTCTGGGTCTGTCGCACATTTAATAAAACACCTGCACGTACACAAAAACCGCTGAGTAGAACTTATCCCTCATGAGAGCTCTGCACAAAGCTGGACAGCTTGCTAGCAAGAACCTCTGAAGACTTTGCCACTGCTATTTCATGGACATGCAAGTGCTATGCTATTTAACACCATTCTAGGATGGCTGTCAGTATAATGTGCTAGTTCTGAATAGATCTACAAATACTTTTAAAAACAAGATCATATTAACAAATGAAAAAAAAAGTTACAGTTCTAAATGCAAGCATTGAGGGCATATGATTAAACGCACTCACGAGACTGGGGCTCACAATCTGAAATAAATCATTTGCCAGAGGCTAAGCACTTTGTGGTTTAAAAGGATTCCCTTTTTCTTTTAAATACAGAGGCAGTCATACTGGGGCTCATATGGTTTATGCGACCTTACAAATCCATGTCGGGTAGAAGCTGCAAGCTCAGCAGGGTGTGGTTGTACAGTAGAACTCAAATTATGCTGAGTAAAACTGACCAGTTATGCTCAAAGCAACTGTAGGCTTAGAGAGATTAAAGCAGAGCTTTTTCTGGGAAAGTTTAAACGGATTACAGAAATCCGATCTGACTCCCACAAGACAACCAATCTGGTCTCTGTCCAGTCCCACTGTCTGACAAATTATAAATGTCAGAACTTATTCCCCATTTAAAAATTTTTTACTCCAGTAAAACGAAATAAAATTTAAAAAAAAAACAATAAACCTTAACGCGATCAAGATGCCTTTAGAAAAAGGACAACTTTCCTGGAAGAACACAATGAGATGCTGCCCCAAAACAAAGTTTAGATAGTGGCAAGGTAATGTCAGCAATGTAATGCCAAGTTAATTGAGCATGCTATCAAACACATTCAGTTCATTCAGATCACTAACTAATGGCTAACAGAAGAAACACATCTTTCCTAGTGTCAGGGAATCACCTAAATAGATCTCCACTTGCCTACTTTTTCCAAAGTTTTACATCAGGGTTATTATTTTATGTGCAAAAATGTTCCTTTTTATTACTCTATAAAATCTGTACTCTGATTTTACAGTCAGTAAGTCCAGGAGTGCAAACACCCATAAATGTTTAGCATGCTGGGTACTAGCTAACGTCATTACATGGACCTCAGTCCCTTTGATTTATTAGCCAATCTTCAGCAGCCCCAGAACAACTAAGCACTTCTTCCTCATGCCCATACATCACGTGCATTAGCTTATTCAGTGGAATTTGCAAGAGGGACGGAGAATATGCTGGTGTGAATCCACACCTGGAATGTTTTAGATTGGGACCCAAGATACATTTTGAAGAGATGTCCTAAGCCCCAACTACTGATCATTAGTGGTTCTCAGTAACGGTTGCCAACTTGTTCCTTTTTACTCTACCTACTCTTCCTGACATGCTCTGGTGACGCCATATTAATGACAAAGTTACAGCTAAAAAGAATATAGCAGAACAGGGTGAAGTTTAAATGCAAAGAAAAGTAATGGTGGTTTGGTTTGGGATCTTTGTTGACCTCCTTTATGTCATACAAAAATGGCTTGATTTAACTTTTTTTTCCCCTGCTTTTGTAAGTTCCTGACTTCCTTCTTCTGGCTGGGAAATTTGGGCAAGAGGACATAGAGGGTTTCATCACAGTAGGGTGATGTCTGAGCTGCAATATCCTAGCCCAAAATGAAGTGTTGGGGAGAGGAAACCTACAGCTCAAGTTTCACTCTTCTTTGATGTCCCCATCCAATGTTCCACATATTCCAATATCCTCCAACCAGATAGACATGTCACAACCTGATATCATTAATGTAAACAAGCAAAAGCAGGAAAAAAAGGTTTCCATAGAACCTTTAAGAACTTCTATAAACCATGACAGAGCAGTAAATGGCATAAACAGTTTTTGCTTTACAGATCACCTTTCCTAAGCAAATAGCCGAGTGCAGCAGTTACTGAACAGAGGTGGTGAGGTGTGCTGACCTAGGGGTTAAAGTCAGAGACTGTTTTAGAGATATCGATATACTCTGGTGCCTTTACAATTGTGTGTCTGTTCTCTTCACCAGAGGGTTTTTTTTAAAGTTTGTAACAGCTTTTGATAGGAAATCAGAAGCCGTGATTCCCGTAACAGCTGTAGCAAATGTACAGCTTCACTTATACATCCAACAAAGAGTAACTTATGATGGGTAAAATCAATATCAGAAATTTTCCCTGTCTCTCCTACATTATCTCATGTCTTGGCTCTTGGCAACATTAGATTTCACTTACGGGTTCTCTACAGAACAGAGTGCATTTCTCTAAAAATGTACTTAGCTCCCTAGGAAAACTCTTACACAACAGCCTGTACCCAATTAGCAAAGTGAAGAAAAACAGCTTAGGAACTGTAAGATTTCTGAGTGCCAGAGATACTGAAATCCTTTCAGATACTAAAGAATACTCTGCTCTAAAATAGTGGACTTCAGGAGGACCTCAGAGTAAGTAATTGCCCCTCTTTACAGAGGGGGAAACTCATGCATAGAGAGGTAATTTGTGCAAAGACAGAAAGCCAGTGGCATGACTGGTAGTCCAAATGTCCTGACTTTCCAGTCTGGTGTTCTAACCACTGGAAAACACTTCCTTGTAAAGGCTTCCACAGTAAAAGTAAATTAATGCCTCTGACGTCACCCACTTACCCAAAACAGATCAATGGTAATGTGCACTGCTAAAGAAATGCTACCTTAACTCACAAGATCCACAATGGTTAAGACTTAATTATCTATATATGTAAACTTCTTGCTGGTTCCAATAAATTCAAGTGTATACATGCAATTCTAGATCAGCCTGAATTGATGCAAAACATCTTTGCAGTTGTACATTTACATGTAAATTTGAGTATTGGAGAAAGCGGGAACACTGCAGTACAATGGTCCTTTGGTGGTCTCTCTTTTAGGTGAAAAGACTATCATAAGAGAAGCAAAAGAAGCCAGAAAGGTTAGTTATGTATCCACCTTTTCATCCGGACACATCACACTTTTAGATTTATTGCCACAAAACCAACCTGCCTCTAGCAGAACGAAGTTTGTTTTCTGAACAGACACTGTGGTCACAAAGCACAGTGGATGCCATTAAAAAAAAAACGCAAAACACTTGCTATTCTACCACAACTTCAGTACCACAAAATTTCTCCTGTTCTAAAGAGAGGAAGATACAGTGGTTACATCAGTGCCAAGGGTGGTGAATGAGTTTTTAATAGTTCTCACTGTACACTCACACTTTGATATGGGCCAGTTGCTGGCTGGCATATTTAAATTCCCAGAAGATTCTAAAGCCATTCACAGTGAGATTGCATGAAACCTGGGAATTAAGATCAGTACTGGTCATGAAAAAACAAGAAGTGATGACAACCCCAGAGAGTGATTTTTGTTTCAGCAGCCTCCCAAAAGCACATGGAAAATTATAAAGCAAGAGCAAGTTTTGTACAAGGCCACAGCTGTCTTACTTTCATGCACTGTGCTGCCGCTCCAGGCTTTACATTACCAAAGACAGACACAACGGAAGCCCACAACCACCAAAACAAATGCTTTAGCAAATTTAAACTCAATCCTTTCTTCCTTCTCCTTTGCCCCCTCCCCAAAACTAGTAGTAAATAACCTCCAGTTTTTAGGCAAGTTAGATCTTCGCCAAAGAATTCAAGTGGAATTATTCTTTTTGACCCCACAGGCAGCGCTTACAAGCATCTCATCTGATCTAGAAACATCAGAACCTTCAAGACAAGCAGTTAACAGAGATAATTTAGTTAGAGATGCAAGACTTTTGATCCTAACATTGGAAGCAGTTACCACACTTTCACTACGGAGGCTAAAGTTTATTGGCTTTCTAAATTGGACATTGTTAGTAGCCATCTACAAAGATTCATCAGGCAAAGTTCTCTGCAACTAGAGTCATAGGTAGAAAACATATTAAAGGATCACTTTGTCTTACCAGCCTTCAGGCATTTAGGATTGTTCAACACTTATGACTTCTACTTTGGGAGAAAACTGTGCCAGTAAAATAACAGTTCCGACTTCCGAATCGTGAACTGATCCATCCTCTCCTGGGAACTAGAGAATCAGAAATGCAGATTTGTGGAAAAAAACAATGCAATTTCAATGGTAGAAGTCAAGTCATCTAACTCATCACGGATATCATGACATAGCAAACGCCTGCAATCAGTGATATCCTAAATTTCCAGTGACCGGTTCTATAAAGGCAAGTGAAGTTTAAGAACCTATTCTGAACTTCAGACTACTCTCCGCCCTGAAATTGACTCTGCCTTGTCAATTTCGGCAGCGGAGGGGGAGACTTGGCATGCAGCCTAGAATCTCCCCTGTGAAACTCGCTGGCCCCTGTCAAATTCGAAACCCCACCAGCGCCATGCAGAGCGCGACAGGGGAGGGCGCTAACTACCGGTTCGCTACTTTTTTTAATTTTAAGAACCGGTTCGCACGAACCGGTTGGATATCATCACTGCCTGCAATGGACATGTACATCAGCTCCCAGGCTTCATCGTATAATCTTGACTGCCAGCTCCTTTATCTTTAAAAAGTGTCAGCAGCATCAACGAAAGGAAACAAAATTATCTAAATTCCGCTCTACTTTTAGCCAATGAAGTTTTTAAAAACAACTCATTACATCCTGCTGCTTAGCTTGGAGACTTATTTCATGACATAAGCCAATTCCTTAGTTTTATTGTTATCCTCATAATTAAGATTAGAGTACAATCACCCAGTGATCATGTGCTTCTCTGATTACCCAAAAGCTGATGATACTATCTGACATGACCACCTTTGTAGGCCACTGGCAGACAGACTTCCAAAGCACCTAAATGTATTCAGCACAAGTCTCTACCAACACAACCAGACTACAATGCAAAGAGGAGTAAGTGGCACTGAGTGCTTTTCCACTGCACAGAGTCTGAGACACGGGTGTGTTTTTTGTTCCCTATCGTCTTCAAGATATACGCAGAATTTATTATGAAACCTTAGAAGGTTTAGACAAAGTAAAAGGAGCTGAGATTTCAATTGGTGGATTTCTTTTAACTGACAACATGACACACTTTGCTCCAATGCAATACAACAAATGCTAGAATCTATAACAGTTAATGAGGAATAGGGACTACTCCTGAATACGACGGAAACAAAATGCACAAACATTGACATGATTAACAAAAACAGGATGCAAGAACACATCATGATTAATAGACAAGCAGTAGAGGCAGTAGATGCACTTAATTATCTGGGAACATATCCACCAATGAGACTGTTTCAAAGAAACTGGAAGATTAGGGATGGCTCACTCAGCTACGGCCTCCCATAAGAAAGGGTAGAAAAACAGTGGCATCTTGTAATGTACAAAAGGTGTGATTACTGAAAAGCTGTATTTTTTCCATAGTGATTTATGGATGCGAGTTGTCAGAAGTTAATGCTTTATTTAAGCATTTAAGCTTTTGACGTGGGCTGGAGAAGGCTTAAGTATCTGCTGGTGGAGAAAAAGATGAATACCTATGTTATAAATATTATTGGAGAGAAGCGGACATTGATGTTGGCAATCAAAGGACGCAAACTTATGTACTTTGATCACATTAGGCAGTGATGGAAACAACCTTGAGAAAGTTATTATGGAAGACATGATGGAGGGTCACGGTCGTAGGGGACGACCAGTAAAGAGATGGATGGATGGTATGTGGCTTATCACCGGAAGATTAGCTGCTGAGTGCTGAAAGTTAAATCACGAAAGCTTCTGAAAATTCTGTTATGTCACCAGTGTTCAGACATGAATACATGGATTTACTTAACCATTAAGATAGAGTTTAGCGTCTTCCATCCAAAGGTCTCAAAGCACTTTCCAAACTGATTATGCTTCCACACATAATTGTAAAGTAATTATGCTTACTCTACAGGTGGGTAAACGGACACAGACAACTCTAACCACGCCAGAAAGAGACCTGGGCATCACCACAGAAATCCCAATGAAAAACTTAAGTGACCAACAGCCGTCAAAAAAGCACACAGTATCAGGATACACGAAGAATGTGATCAAATGTACTGAAAATGTCACAATATAAATCACTGGTATATCCACACTATTCAGGGTGCGTTCAGTTCTGGCCATCCCATCTCAAAAATGTATAGCTAATAAAAGCAAACTCTTTATTTTGCTAAATGCACAATCTGTGTGTAACTCACTGCCACAAAATATCATTGAGCAGAAGAGTTTAGAAGGATTACACACTTATATTTCAATATCTAGAGTAATGTTAGATAGGACACATTTATAAGTGATATAAACTCTCATGCTTCTGGGCACAAGGCAGCCTCTGGAACTACCCCTATAGACCAACAGCTGGGCACAGCTAGTAGCCCCACGCTAAGCAGTAAGCAGGCACTGTTGCCAAAGCAGATGTAGAAGAGGAAACCCAGTAGGAAAAAGTGAATATTTATAAACACAAGAACAGTAATTTCCCTCTGTGAAGATCAGGAAGAAATAATGAAGAGATCTTTCAACGTGCTTTAAAGCCGAGGCACTCAACTGATGGATTACATACACACATGAAAAAACCATTAGCTTGCTTCTTAATGGCTGGACATTCTATGCTTAATAATGAAACTGTTTTCCTATGCAAGACAAAGCTATGAGCAGTCTAATTATATCAGGAGTCATTCTGATTGAGATATATAAATAGTTTCAATATAAATAGACTTTTACTTAAACAGTTCATTATGATAGTTTCCCTACGCATTCTGGGCCCACAAAAAGAAAGCTTTTGTCTGCAGCTATGGAATATGACATACTTGGAAGTGAAAAATAGAGAGATTTAGTTTTTCAAAAGTGGCCTCAGCTTTTTAGAGAATGAACATTATATGTGCGACAATCTAGTTTGAACTCACACTGACTAGCGATTCGAAAAACTCCGTGAATTGCTCTGCTATAATCAGAATCAATATGACCATGAGTAAGTGCCCATTTCATGGGCATATGCTGTTAAGAAAGCCACACAAGACCGGTTGCATATTTCATCTTCCATAAATACAGGCATTTCCTCTATGCTGTGCTGTTATAGAAAACTGGCTAGGAAACCACAAGTATGCACAGTATAAACAGTCAAACCCAACTTCGCTGTTCTTGAATTACATGAGCCTGATAATGACAAAAAGCCCTTGGGAACTTGATCTAGTTCCTTTTCCTGCCTGAAGATCTATCACAGTGATCATTCCCTTCCCATCTGCTTATCCGCACATTGGACACAAACGAAAACTGGAAGCTTTCCACACCCTCCCATCTCCCTGATTCCTTATGTCAACTGACAACAGCGGTCAGGAGCATACAACTTGAAATGGACCAATACATTTGTTAGCAGGGATGCTGAAAGGTCCACAGTTAAAGTGGATTTTCTTAATAAAAATACATCTATAACCCCTAGAAATAGGAATTAAAGACTAAGGAACTTTGGAAACTGAAAAAAGATTTTTACATCTCAACAGCCAAGCCAGATGAAAGTTCCCCTTTACGTTAAAAACAATACACAGAGAGAAGTACTAATTCATACCAAGCAGTAATTTGTCTTGAGTGGTAAGAGGAGGCTGGAAATCAGGACTCCCTAATTCATTTGCTCTAATGTCTCATTTTGTGATAACAGGGAAACCTTCTCTGTTCCTCAGTAAACTCATCTGTAAAATGGGTCTAAACCACACAAGAGGTCTGTGAGGCCTCATTATAGTCTGTTAGTGTGATACCTGGCTAGCAGCAGGTACAGAAATTATCAGGAGTAGAGCAAAAACACTCAAGCATAAATCACAGAGAGGGGCTTTTTACAATTCCTTAGCAATAGTTTGAATTCATGTTTGAAAGACAGATATTTATAACCTAGAGTTTGTTCCCTACCAATTTAGACTATGAAAGAAGATTGAAATAGGTAAATTGAAAGTACTTAGAATCATAGAATATTAGAGTTGGAAGGGACCTCAGGAGGTATCTAGTCCAACCCCCTGCTCAAAGCAGGACTAACCTCAGCTAAATCATCCTGGCGAGGGTTTTGTCAAGCCACAGCTTAAAAACCTCTAAAGATAGAGATGCCACCACCTCCCTAGGTAACCCATTCCAATGCTTCACCACTCTCCTAGTGAAAAACTTTTTCCTAATGTCCAACCTAGACCTCCCCCACCGCAACTTGAGATGGTTGCTCCTTGTTCTGTCATCTACTACCACTGAAAACGCCTAGCTCCATCCTCGCTGGAACCCCCTTTCAGGTAGTTAAAGGCTGCTATCAAATCCCCCCCTCATTCTTCTCTGCTGCAGACTAAACAGGCTAGTTCTTTCAGCTTCTCCTCATAAATCTTGTGCTCCAGCCCCCTCATCATTTTTGTTGCCCTCCGCTGGACTCTCTCCAACTTGTCCACATCCTTTTTGTAGTGGGGGGCCCAAAACTGGACACAATACTTCAAATGCTGCCTCACCAATGCTGAATAGAGGGGAATAATCACTTCCCTCGATCTGCTGGCAATGCTCTTACTAATGCAGCCCAATATGCCATTAGCCGTCTTGGCAATCAGGGCACACTGCTGACTCATATCCAGCTTCTTATCCACTGTAACCCCCAGATCCTTTTCTGCATAACTGCTGCCTAGCTTGTTGGTCCCCAGCCTGTAGCTGTGCATGGGATTCTTCCATCCTAAGTGCAGGACTCTGCACTTGTCCTTGTTGAACCTCACTGGATTTCTTTTGGCCCAATCCTCCAATTTGTTTAGGTCCTTCTGTATCCTATCCCTCCCTTCCAGGGTATTTACCACTCCCCCTAGATTAGTATCATCTGCAAACTTGCTGAGGGTGCAATCTACCCCATCCTCCAGATCATCAGTGAAGATGTTGAGCAAAACTGGCCCCAGCACCGACCCCTGGAGCACTCCACTTGTGACCGGCTGCCAGTTAGACACGGAGCCATTGATCACTTCTTGTTGAGTCCTATGTTCTAGCCAGTTCTCTATCCATTTTATAGTCCATTCATCCAACCCATACTACTTTAATTAAAAGCAAAGAATCAGTGTATTACCAACTGTAGTGCAAAACATAGCAAATTGTAACCCAACTCCCCCTATCAGATTCATGTGCAATTTAGAAAGAGTTCTGGGAAAATAACCGAAGAAACTTAAACCTAACTTTAAAGTGATATTGAGTAGATACAAGTCTATTTATGACAGACAGCAGAGGATAACATCAAAGTGAAAGATATTTAATATATGTGACCAAAACGAGGTCGCATTTGGCATGCCGCACCACACAATTTATGGCAGCACCTTGAACTCCTGAACTATCTGGACACATTAGAATGTACCTGAGATACATATATGTAACAGCACAGATTTTACACTATCCTAAAACTGTACAGTTTGCATTCCCAGCATATCAGAACTGTGCACAGGACTGAGCAAGAAATGGGTAAAATCCTCCTCATTACTTATCTTGGCTGTGCAAGTTATTACAGAGTCACAGCCTGGCTGAGAAGAATATATTTGGCAGATTACCTGCTTGAATTGTACTCTCTGTAAGCAAAGGGGAGAAAAGTGGAGATCACTTCCAAGTTTCTTGCCATCTACACAGGTAAAATGGTGGTGAAGGTAAAAGATCAAACTTGTCTTCTAAAGATACAAGTGTCTACAGCATGGAGAAGAAGAGCTTTACATTTTAAGCAGCATTAACCCCTCCTATTTGAAGCTCAGAGCATACTGCAGAACCAAAGGCACTTGATGGGAGGGAATTTGCTCCTTTAAATGAAAATATCTGCTCTCCCACATTTCAGTTAAGCCAAAGGAAAAAGCCAGGTGGGTTTAAATTAGTGGTGTAAGAGACTTAATTACAAGTGCCAGGAAAAGGCTCAGAAGTTGGAAAACAACACACCCAGCAACAGGCCTCTTGAATTATAAAAACAGAAGGAGATAGACGTACAAACAATGAACTCTGTTTGACAAAGTCATGGCAAAACCTGGACTGCCAGAGGACACTCTTGGAGAAATTGCACTCTGCAAAGAAATGTGGCTCTACAAAAAACTATACTAATGCAACACTGTGGTTGGGAATTTAAATGCACAAGAGTTGGGAAATCTCTCTAAAAAATAACTTGGCTCCTTTGCACAACGGTAGCATTTTATATCAGTAGGTCCTTTGTTAAAATGTCTTAATCTATAACGCACAAAGCAGATGAGTTACGGTTGTTGAGGGAATCTTTGAATGTCTTGACTTGCACATTTACATTCTCAGATATAACACACTGCATTATCAGTTTCCCCAATTGAATTTTCTTCTGTTTAAAAAATAAATGGAGAACTGACTAACCATACATTCAAACAAACACTCTATGTGAAGCTGTTATAAATTCACTTAGTGCATTTATTTGAAGATGTCCTCACTTGTAGTCTGCAGGGTCAAACAGTGAAATAAACTCAACGTCAAGTATTTTATTTCCATCCCTAATTTATCCATCTCTACTGGGACATTACAAAAGGGCTGCCAAGCTCAAGAAGAGGGAGTGATGGAATCTGGGAAAAAACTTCTCAAGAAGCCCTTGGTAGAAAAGCACAACACTGGAAGCCAGGACACCTGAATTCTTTTATTTGCTTTTCCACTAAGCCTCTTCTACACTTGCAAGCTATATTGATAGAAAGCTGGCAGTTAAAGGTGTGGGTTTTTTACCAACAGAGTAATACCAATACAAGTCCTAGTGTGGATGCAGTCGTACCAGTATAAAAGTGCTTTACTGGTATAGTTACTCCTCCTTCCACATGGAATAGGATTAATCGTGGAAAGCTCCTTTATACCAGTGTAACTGCATTAACACTGAGATGGTTGTTCCACACTATACGGGTAGTAACTAAAGTGGTACAGTTTTCCAGTGTAAGCAAGACCTAAATCAATCTGTAACCTTGGGCAAATCATTTAACTCCTGCGCTTCAGAGTCTCCAATTGAAAAATGGATATAATATCACATAAGGTTGTGTTACCTCACTAAGGTTTACAATGTGCTATGAAATTCAAAGGTGAAATGCACCACTGAAAAGTAATAATAAATATTCGTATATGGAAATTTGAAAAAAAATTAATTTTGAGTCTAGCTGCTGACATCGGCCTCAAGAGGTTTTTCCCAAAATTCCCCAAGAAAAAGACAAGAAACTTCCATTCTACCCCATAAGCTTAAATAAACTAAGCATCCTAATAAGATTAAGCAGACCAATGCTTCGGCAGCTTTACTGACAACGTTAACTCAAATGCTGATATATTTGCCATTAAATCTTTTATAGATACTTTTATTTCAAGACAGCACAATACAACTTTATTGCTGCTGAGTTATTTGTAATACTGACCTCATTTGTTATTCATTCAGATCACAGAATAACATTGGGACATTATGTTTCATGCTTCCCCAGACCCCAATTCCATCAGCAGACCTGTCAGCGCACCAAGTCACAGTTCAGAGTTTCATATTTCTTCCCCACAAAGGACTTGCTGTAAAGCAGTCTCTCCCTTCACTCACAGGCTGCCTTGACTTTAATGGTTTGACTTGAAATTCAAACAGTTTGTTTACAGTAATGGAATATTGCTTAAACTAGGACCTACAGTCTTAGAATGGATCACTTCAAGCGAAGCACACTGGGGGGGATGGAGGGGGGGGGGAGAAGAGGCAGAATGCATCTATCAGAGCCAGTACCTGGTAGAAGAGATAAAATGATGTATTTCTGTTTCCAGGTAGAAAAGTCATACACAAGAAAATGCCTCCCTCCCTCAACTCTGTCAAGAAACCCTCAGAACATTTCTGTGAAAATCTGTAAGCCACCACATATAGGCCGTGCTCTGAAATGTCAAAGGCACAAAAAAGGTTGTACAGCCCCCATGAGAGAGCACGAAGAGAGGATCAGGCAACACGGTAACATAGATGATTAAAAGTAACAGTACATTCAACCAAGCACCTGACACTTTGGGAAAATATTACCACTGGCAAAAATAAATACAAGATCTTTAACTTCAATGGAGTCATACCAGCTTTCATGTGTGCTCCATCCTGGAAGAAAACATGTAGTAAGAAAATAAATAATACCAATACCTAGCGTTGCTATAATCATACAGCACCTAGCATGATGAGGTCCCAATCCTGACTGGGACACATGGGCAGTACTGTGATATGCATTCCATCAAAAGGGTGCTAAGTGCTTTAGAGACGCAGAAAAGGAAAGTGACTTGCCCAAGGTCATACAATAGGTCAGTGGCAGAGGCAAGAGAAGAACCCAGGTCTCCAGATTCTCTATCCTGTGCTTCAGCCACAAGACCATCATCCTTCCTCTCTCCCACATGCTCCTATCACTACCTAGGGAAGCAAGGAAGTGAAGTTAGGGTATGTCTACACCACAGCAGTACAGCTACGGTGCTGCAAGTATGCTGCACTAGGCCAGAGTGTAGTCACTTCTTATGTCAATAGGAGGGGGTTTTCCCACCAGTGTAGGACAGGTAATCCAGCCCTATGAGTGACAGCAGCTAGACTGATGGAAGAATACTTTCATTGACCTAGCCACATCTGAATGAGAGGTTAGGTTGCCCTAACTATAGTACTTTGAGGTGCAAAATTTTTCACAGCCCTGATATGGCTAGGTCAATCTAAGTTTTAGGTGTACACTAGACCTCAAAAGGAGTGCAGTGTCTATTTAGCCCAAAAGTTCCCTGCCCTATGTGCCACACTACCAGAGGAGTTATGAATGCTCGGATTTACCACATCACCACTCACTGTGGAAAACGCTGTACAAAGACATCAAAGCTTGCCTCCTTACTGATCATAAATACATAAACATATCACTTTAAACTTGTTTCAGGCTGGCTCAGCATGTATTTTGCTATGTCAGTCTTTTTCAAAGTAATATGTTTACAGTTCTAGATCAGGTTACCAAAAAGACTGGAAAGATTTTAAACTAAAAAAAAAATCTCTTAAAGAAGAATATAAACCTTTCTTAATTAGGCCTAGAAGGCTTTCCTGACAGAGTCAGACTCTAGTGATTAAAATCACAGCTCTGTTTTCAGTGACTGCACAGTTAGCTCTTTATTACACAGTGTCACTGTCCAAAAAGCTTTAAAGTTGTGTCAGCATTTCCATTATAAACCCTCTATTTCAGGGGTCTATAACTTAGCTGTTTTAAAGACTACTTGGCATTCAAGATCTCTGCATGGGAAATATTTTAAACGCACACAATGTGTTTAAAAAATTTCTATCCATTTATACGTTAGTGTAAAGAAAAGTATCTTACTGAAATAAGATGAAAGTAGCTCCAATTTTTAAAGCACATTTTCCGTCTGGTTGTAATGCTCTAGACTGCCAGGCAAGGGACTGGGACCTGCTGCCTCCTACCTCAGTGAACAGGGGCAAGTGGCGGTCCACAAGATGATGCAGCCTGTACAGGAGGGAATGTCTCAATGCTCAACAAGGACCCACCTGGTCAGTTAAAGGAGCAACATTGGTTAGTTTCAAAGGGAGTCCTCTCCTACTCAAGAGTGGAGAGTGTAAAGCGTGGGAAAAGGTGGAAGTAGTAGGACTCTGTGGATTTGACAGGACATTGTTGAGTTGTCCTGCCAATTTTTATGGAGTCACAATAATATTTTCCTATTTTTATAAAAATCCTTTTCTTATCCCTGTTTGCTGTGAGAAAGCCCCACATAAACGTGATACTGGGGACAGGCAAGCACTGTCAAAGTAAGCAAATCAGGGAAGATATTTTTTCCTTCTAATCGTTAGTCACTTCAGGTGTAACAATGCTAGCCCCCCCCCATCCAAAAAATATCCAGGCAGAATGTTATTGTTAAATTGATGATAATACCCAACAGCAATAGTTCTGTCAGTCTTATATCCTTCAAATATTAATGCCAAATATTGGGAAATTAGAATGCAACTGAAACTTTGGTGCTCTAGAATAACATTAATTTTGCCAAGTATCAAAATATCTAAAGATTTTAGATTTTTGTCTTGAAAGGTAAAAGTTTTCAGACAATTAAAGTGAATGTATTTTCCTTTAAATGGTACATAAGAAGGAAAAATGCAAGGTTTCAGCAATAAAGATTTTATAGGGGTTTGATCGTCAGGCTGTATTACTGAAAAGCATCATTATCTAGATGGGAAAACTGAGCATAAAAGCTAAGTGATTTGCCATGGGTCCCACGAAGAGGAAGAGAAGGGTATGGGAACAGAACCCAGCTCTTCTGACTATGTCTAGAATCGTATCCATTGGACTTGTTGGAAAACTACTTCTTTATGGGATAAATGGATGCACACTGTACTCATGGTGCTAATGTTATGACCTACCTTTCCATCAAGTAACATAATACAGCTATCTTCCATCAACAAGAGCCTGTTTTGGCAACCCCTGCACGCCCACCCTACAGAACCAACTCAGCTACGCAAGAGGGATCTGGAATCTATCCAGTCCCAAATGCTTTCAACAGAACGGTTAACTTAAAAATTCCAACAGTAGGGCTAGTCTCCCTCAGGTTAGCCTGTGCCACCTCCTCTGCTCCACCTCCACCCCAAAGACAATAGGATTGCACAGATACAACTGAGGGCATGTATTTGCCTGCAGAATTAACAACTGGTGGTGATGTGCAAGCCAGAAAGAACCAGTGGAAACTTTCAGATCCCTTGGTGAGTTTGCAGGGCTGGAATTTAGAAAAGCCATCTATTTTTATTGTAAACTAAGAACATTTGTTTGGAAACAGAGTAGAAGTAGAACCTCTTAATGCCATTTTTTACAGTCACTTGTCAGAGTGAATACTACTTTAACACTGCTTTGATATCTAATAATATTAAGATCCAAGTATATAGGTGACCACTAGCAGCACTAGAGTTAAGAGTCTTGTCACAGCATAAACTCAATTTTTCAGGGGCTATGAATTGGGCAATTAACATCAGAACCACTATAGGCAGGAACTTGGCATTCAAGGTCTCAGCTCAGGGCTGATTTCTGCTACTTTTAAATCAAAAGCAAGACATTCATTGGTTTCTGTCACTTCAGCCAGTTCCCTGAGCAAACCGTTTCCTTTTGGAAATTAAATTTTACGTGGGAACTTAGAAAAATCTAATCCTTGCTTCTGACTAGGTATTAACATTGGAAAAATTTGCTCAAATGCATAGTAAACTTTACTTCATTTTAAAAATACATCATCATGCTAGAAAAATCACAGGTGCAATGAAGCAATTATATAGAAAAAGTTGGTGGTCTAGACATCAAATAGGAACAGACTGATACCCCTTCTCACACCAAATAACCCATGAATAAGCCCATTTTAGTCCTTCGATCTACTGGTAGAGTAACATGCTACTCAGCCTCTGAAAGGGTTAAAGAATCTAGCCATAATACACATTTTTTTAAAAAGGAGTTTATTTATAAATTCAACAGTAAATAATGCACATTGGAACTACTCTACTTCCGAAAAAAGATTTTCTTCTTGTTCTTCAATAATTACATACTAAAAATAACCCAGAAAAATTTAATAGCAAGGCATATTAGCATGTGGAATAGTCCCCTAAGGATTTGATGGAAGCCTCATTATGCAAGTCACTTAAAAGTTAACAGAAAGGCCCCTGGAGAATGTACTCTTAGGAACAAGAGTGCACAATCAATTGAAGCAGATAGGTAGATTATGCAATAGGTCTCTTCCATCACTAACATCTAAGTAAAAAGCCACAGTGTATTACAGATCCTATCTTTCTCCACAACAAAAGGGCCAGACTTTTAAAAAAGAAATTGTATTAATTTAGTTATGACAACAGTAGCAGCCCCATCAGTAGTTGGCGAGGGAAGGGTCCATTGTATCAGGCACTGTACACAAAAATTGAGGGTTAACCTAGACAAACTACCTGAAACTCTGCTGCCCCCAAAGTACTACAAGGGAACTCAGTACACCATGTGTGACACTGTATGCCTTACAATAACTAAGTCTTTCAAAGGCAGGGTGCTGGCCAACAGAACTCCTCCCTTCCGGTCCCAAACTATCATGTGGTATTATTTTGCACTCTTAAAGCTCTCCCCCACTGCACCCCATTTTAATGACGGGCAAGGTGATTGTTATAAATGGATTTTGGATAAGAGGGGCTACATATAGGTAGGAGTATGTTCTACAACACCCGGGGAGGGTTCAGACTAGATATCAATCCAGATTCTCAGCCCTAACACCAGGCATCATGACTGGCAAGGCTAAGCCAAGCCTTTGGCCCGAGCAGGTAGTTGCATTGCTGGACTGTGTTTCAGGAAATGACTCAAACAGCTACACCTTTAGGGCTGTCAAAAATCTCTATGACTAATAAAGATAACTTGAAAAGGAATAGCCTCCTTGGAGGAACTGAGAAAACCTGAAACACTATCCCCTCCCCTCCAGAAAAGAGAAGGAAATGAGGTGGTGATGAGAAATTAGGGAGAGATGGGGGAGGAGGAAGAAACCTTCTCCCCTTCCATACACTTGGCTCTCCAGAAACATGGAGGGTGAAGAAGGTGCAGACGGACTGATCCCCACCCCCAAGACCCTGACCCCACGGGGAAGGAATAGAGACCCGTCCCCCACAAAACTCCCCAGACAGCCTGACGGGAAGCAGGAGAAGAAGATAGCCCTTCTCCCCACCATGGAGACCTTGACCTGAGGCGAGGACAAAGAGAAACCTGGCCTGTCCCTTCGCCCCTCAGACCCTTCGGGCTGGAGAAGGGAAGAGGCGAGCCCTTCCTTGCATGGTCTCCAGAGACCTGGGAAGGGAGGGGCTAGAAACAGATAGACCCGCCCCCGCTGTGGCTCCCCAGAGAGCCTGACCTGGGAGGGGAGTGTGGGGGGAGGGCCCTGCCCCCCCCAGCCCCCCAGAGACCCTCACCCGGGGGGGGGGAGAGAAGGGCCCTGCCCCCCCAGCTCCCCAGAGACCCTGACCGGGGGGGGGAGAGAAGGGCCCTGCCCCCCCAGCTCCCCAGACACCCTCACCCGGGGGGGGGAGAGAAGGGCCCGGCCCCCCCAGCTCCCCAGACACCCTCACCCGGGGGGGAGAGAGAAGGGCCCTGCCCCCCCAGCTCCCCAGACACCCTCACCCGGGGGGGGAGAGAAGGGCCCGGCCCCCCCAGCTCCCCAGACACCCTCACCCGGGGGGGGGAGGAGAAGGGCAGGGCCCGGCCCAGCCCCTCCCCACGGCTCCCCAGACACCCTCACCCGGGGCCTCCCCGGTCCCCGCCCGGCCGGTCTCTCCCCACGCAGGGGCCCCGGGCGGGGTGGCTCTCACCTGGCGGCGGGGCCGGGGCTGGCTCCGGACTCCCTCCTAGAGACGGCTCCTCACTTCCGGGTTCGCCGCCATCGCCGCCGCCATCTTGGAGGCGCGCGCAGCGTACACGCACTTCCGGCCGGCGAGACCGGAAGCGGGCCGCGCGCGCGCGGGCGGGCGTGGTCGCCGCTGCCGCCTCACTCGGGGGGAAGGGGGGCGCAGGAGAGAGCGGAGAAAACGGGGGGAGGGGGGCAATAACCCGCCCCGCCGCTGCCCTCTGGCGCCCCCTGCGGGCCGCGCTGAGCGGGGCGTTGCAGCACGGGAATGGGGGAGCCCGAGGCCGGCCGGGCTCTGGTCCCGGCTTTCCCACTGAGCCCCGGGGCACCTGCCCCGCGAGGCTCGGAGCCCGGCGGGTGCCCGGCGCTGCAAACCGCTGGGGAGACCCCGGGGGGGCGGTTCAGGGCCTGAGTTGCAGCCCAGCGATTTTCAGCGCCAGAGCACGAGGCTCCGTCTGCGGAGCGCGCTCCGGGACCCGCTCGCCGGGCGGCTTGCAAAGCGGGGAGGGCCGGTACCAGCTCCCGGGGCAGGGCCAGGCTGCGGGGTGCAGGAGCAGCACTGTGAAAACCGGAGCATGAGACCCACAGCGGCTTCTGGCCCGCACGGATCCCGCATTCGCATTGTGACGGGACGGCCGAAACGCGGAATAGAAGAAACTGTGCTGGAAATTAGCCCAGCTACCTTTCCAGCAGGGTCCTCTCTTTGGTTTCCTTCCTGTCCCTTATGTTGGATCTTTGCCCCCTTTTAATTCCTTGGACGCCAAGACAAAAATAAACCCCGAGGGGCTCATGCATTCCACTGGGGTCTATTTTTATGTTGGCATTAACTGTTCTAATCCAGCCACAACGAGGCAGATATCCCACTTCTGCTTCACCTCCGATACAGACCCGGCAGCCCAGACCACTGCAGTCCGCTTGGCCTTTTACTATATCGCTCTCCAGTGCCATAGGCCAGTGAAGAAGGGCTATAAGCATGGATAAAACAGGAGGGTTCTCTGACAGCATCAAACAAGGCACCTTTGTGTGCTTCTTGTGGGGTCGGTGTTGGTTTACTTGCTGTTGTAGAATGAAAAGGCTTTTCTCCCTGGCAGTGCAAACACAAGCTGAGTGATTGCCATGTTCACGCTACTTCTGTCTAATGTGGAAAGCCCTCCTTTCCTCTCTGCTCACAGCCTGTTCTTGCCCGGTGTTTGCTGGCCATAGTCACTGAAGCCCAACACAGAGAATGAGGTGTGAGGCCGTGGGGAAACAGAGAGCCTAATGAGATGGGGATCATCCTCCATTTGCAGTGTTTCCCTGTGTGGGTCCCCCTTCTGTGCCCACTAGGGGATTTGAGTCCATTACAGAGCCAATTAATGGCCATGGCTCTTTACTTCAAATGGCAGCAGCTCACTCTTTCAGCTCTGGGGGGGCCCCAGGTCCATCCCAGTGTGTGGGCCAAAATAACAGTCATCACACCTATTAACAGGGATAGCTGATCACCAATAAGAAGGTGCCACTGAACCTCACAAACCCCAACATCAGTAGCTAAAATGGGGCCCAGCTTGATCAAGCCTAGGGTTATAGATTTACAGACACCTCCTCCCCAAGTCATAACGATGACTGATGGGTCTTTTTGTAAAATATTCAGAGGCCAAAGCCTTTCAAAGCATTAGGGCTTTCTGGACCATGGCCCCATCAGCTCATATGTTAAGCAGCTGTGTCTGCAGGAATTCCTCCAAACAGGTTCAAGGACTCTAGAAAAGTCACAGGTGGCCCCACTGCAATTGTCAAACCCACACAGGGAAGCTGCTAAAACAGGAGTGGTTTTACCGAGCAGGATCAGTTTAAGTAGGAACCCAGCAGGAATAACATTTCCATTGTCGAGCCCAGTTCTGCTCAGCCACTGCCGAACGCCATCTAAAAGCGACTCTATCACCATCAAATAAATTAAACTTCAAGGGAGATAAAGAGAACAAAAGGGTTTTTTTTTTATCACAGCCTTTGAGGAAGCCAGCCTGCCTCCCACTCATCACCCTGCCTGGGAGTCCTGGGTGTCCATTTAATTAGACATGCTCAGTGTCTGTATGTGCAATTATCTTATAATCTGTTTCCATTCCATATCTTTGTGGGTTCTGCACCCCCATTTTATTGAGCTGGATTTTATCCAGAGTTAAGAACAACAAAACATAACAGAACTTCTCAACTTCCCTGCCTCTCCCACCCTATGTCAGCCTCTACCTCCTCTATACAGCCCTTGTTTTAACCTCAAGCCCCAGTTCCTATTCCAGAAGCAGAGCTGCTCCCTGCCCAACATTCTCCATCCCTGCCAGCCCAGAGAGCGACAGACAGGGCCCGAGGGATCAATTCATCTAATCAACAGGTTTGTTTGCATGGTGATTCTTAATACTCAATTTAGTGCTGGTGAAATATGCCAGCCAACCCTGGAGTTAGGAGTCCTCTGTTTACCCATGCGGCAGGCACAGCCTGGGCAGTCTTCCCCCACATACCACCCCCTGTCAATATGCCCCCATCCCATCTTGGTAAGACTACCCCCCAAGAATGTCCAGCTTTTCAGTGCCAATTAAAGGGCAGCGCAGATGACAGCTGGCTAGAGTTGTGTAATGTAGCCAGATGTTGCAGAATTCGCTGCCCCAGTGGGCTATCCCACTGCAGCTCTCCACATTGGAGAAGTTATTCTAGCTACACCCTGCTTTTGACAAGACCCAGGTGACTCTAGATCCCCAGAGGGAAAAGCTTTGAAACTGACCAGTTCACATTTTAATTGAACATGGAAAAACAGTAAGTGAAACCCTCAAAAACTGAGCATGATGTTGCAAAATGGTCCTAGCACCCCTAACCTAAATCTCCCCTTCTCCCACTGGGATCAGGGTAGGAATCTGACTATACATCCCTCCCTTTAAATCAGTGTCAAGAGAAGATTCAGTTACTTAGCTCTCCTAATAACATAGAATCAGAGAAGATGAGGGTTGGAAGGGACCTCAGGAGGTATCTAGTCCAACCCCCTGCTCAAAGCAGGACCAACCCCAGCTAAATCATCCCAGCCAGGGCTTTGTCAAGTCAGGCCTTAAAAACCCCTATGGATGGAGATTCCACCACCTCTCTAGGTAACCCATTCCAGTGCTTCACCACCCTCCTAAGAAAAAAGCTTTTCCTAATATGCAACCTAGACCTCCCTCACTGCAACTTGAGACCATTGGTCCTTGTTCTGTCATCTGCCACCACTGAGAACAGCCTAGCTTCATCCTCCCTGGAACTGCCCCCCCTTCGGGTAGTTGAAGGCTGCTATCAAATCTCCCCTGACCCTTTTCTGCAGACTAAATAAGACCAGTTCCTTCAGCCTTTCCTCAAAAGTCATGTGCCCCAGCCCCCTAATCATTTTCACTGCCCTCCACTGGACTCTCTCCAATTTGTCCACATCCTTCCTGTAGTGGGGGGCCCCAAAACAGGTCACAATACTGCAGATGTGGCATCACCAGTGCCAAACAGAGGAGAAACATCTAGGATGAGTCACTTATTTTTCACCAACAGTGTCATTTCTCCAAGGTGAGCAAAGTGCAAGAAGTAACTTTCCCTTTCTGTGCATTTATGAAGGGCGCGTAGGTTGGTATCTTCAGGGTACTTGCACTTTCTGCATCTCAGATGCAGGCACAGAGTTTTTGTGCTAGGGATTCTAACACCACTGGAGAATGTGTATAGCCAATAACTTGGTTCATTTGTGTGTGATTTCATCAAAACCATTTCAAGGCAGCTGCTGCTTTATAAAATCTTTTCTTTCCAGGATTAAATCTGGGGCTTTGACTGTTTGGCCATGTCTCTTTAATACGTAATTCGTTTCTGGTCCTTACACTATACCCAGTGCTGGGATATTTGAGCTCCTTGGGAATGTTACAGTACCTATTTACTTGCTAGACTACAGATCTTTCCCCATTGAGTGCTAGGACCGGCAGTGAATACGCTGTCTGCTTCTGCTTTAAGAACACCAACTGTGTCACTTGGGAATGATTGCTGGAGTCTGTTTATTCCAAGATGTACTTTTAAGAGTTTAAAGAGTCCCAGCGCTCTTTTGTTTAATGTCATACAGATATGAATAAATACATATACTGGAAGCACAAATATTCGCGTCAACTCTGCAATTAAACTGTCTCCTCCCACAACTGGCAGCTGGTGTGCTGTGACCGCTACTTATGACATTCAGCATAATCCCCAGCATTTTCTGTTGGATTTCCCTCAGCTGTTTGCTGTATTGGTCTGAAGTCTTAGCTTATACTTGGACTGTGAGCTCTCTGGGGCAGAGGCCGACCTTTGTTTTGTGTCTATGTGCAGCGCCTTGTGCAGTGAGGAGCCTGATCCCTGGTTGTGGCCTCTAGATGCTACTGCGGTGCAAATAATAGTGAATGAGAAAATGGTGAGCAGAAGAATCTGGGACTCCCCCTCCCACATGCTCCCCTTCACCTGTGCAGGAGATTTGAAATACTTGTTTCAATGCATCTTCCCATTTGCAGCCATCCATCGCAAGAAGAAAGTTCTAGCACAGGCAATCTCGCCAGCCTCTCTATTGCTAGGAGGGTCAGAAATACGCGCCGGAGCCTAGCAGCTACGAGAAGCTCCATTTTACAGTCATTTCATCTGCATCGCAAGGCATATTTGCTAGATGTTCATCCTGACCCTTGCGGGAAGGGTACGTATTACAGACTCCCTGCTTTCTCCCCTGACTACCCACCCGTTTCTCACTGGACCTACCCTTTAACCTCTGCTTGGATTGGCAGAGAGAATTTAGCTTCACTGAAAAGTCTTTCAGGAATTCAGCCCCACCAGCTGTTTCTGTCCCCCAGCACTGAACCCCCAATAAAGTTCTTGGGCACTGACCTCTTTTCTCTACAGATCCAGCCCCTTTTTGCTTGCTCATCTATGTCTCTGCAACCATCTCTTTCTCCTCCGGTGCTGGAGGGAGTCTTCAGGTAGGGACAAGTCCCTGTTAATAAGAATGGGCAAATTAGGAGGTGCTCCTTTCAGGAATGCTAATGGGTGCTATTGGCAGTAGGGCTGCATTCCCTGAGGGCTGGCACATAAATCCTAGAGTGGGTTAGGCAAGAGAGGCACTGGAGTCCAGGAGGTATTTCTAAGCTCTTCAGACTTGCCTTTTAAGAGATCAAGGTGAGACTGATGAAGAGGGGGAAATTATTGTACCTCTGTCTACTGGGGGATTTTTACATATTCCTTTCTCTGTAGCATCTGTCAGAGACAGGGTATTGGACTACTAGATGGGCCTAAGGACTGATCCTGTCTGGCAGTTCCCATGTGCTAGACATTTACCGTTCAGTGGTTATTTTGGTTTTGCCTTCAAGAGATTGGCTGTATTTTCTGTTCTGCTCCGAGCCAAGGTCTGCTCCCATGGGGTAACTGGAGTGAGGAGCCAGTGAGGGAATAGCCAGGGAGAACTCCCTTTCTTTTTGGCTCCAGAGAAGGGTCCCTGTCCCACAGGCAAAGATCAGCTCTTGAGATTGGCCACTTAATGAAAACTCAAAATCTCTTGGACTGTGAAATGGCCCGGCAGGAAACTGTGACCCTAGGAAACCTGGTGAAAATTCCTGATGAAGGCGATCATCATTTCTGCATGACAGCACAATTGTTTGTTAGATCTACAGACAGAGGCTCAGAGAAACAAACCCACAGGAGGGTGTCACCAGGAGCAATGAGATGAAATGGAGCCATCGTGATTTACAACGGTTATTGGGAAATGTTTCCTTACGGGAAGACCCGTTGGATGGTGGTGAAATCTTCCCCAGGGCTGTGAGGGAAGGAGCCCTATTGCTTGCGACATCTGAAACTAGGCTGGGCCAAGCACTGGGGAATGCGTTGTAAGGGACTGGTGTGTGCTGGTCAAGAAGAAATAGGCTAGGTGGGACCAAAGGGTGTCTTCCAGCTCTAACTCCTCTGCTTCTGTCACGCAGAGCGGAGCAAAACTTGTGGACTAGACAAGGGTCTCTTGCATGGTGGGGGGGGTTAACATGTCACTCACTGCAGCAGCATCTGTAGGAATCATGCCCACTCTCAAGGAGGTAAGGACACTTAGCCTGTGTGGATCCTGCAGTCCTTACTCTGGGGAATCATTTGCGTAGCTTGCAGGGTCCAGGCCCTTAGCATGCTGCTGTGTCAGGGTGAGGCCTGGCCTCTCTCACACTCAGCCGGTTCCTGTTTTTTCCACAGCCTGGAAATCCCCTGACTCTCCATCTGAGTGAGGAGGCAGAGGCCAGCTGGCTCTACTCCTCCCCTGCCTTCCTGCAGGCTGTGGGGAAAAGGCATCTGCAGAGAGATACCCAGGGCTGGCCTCAGGCCAGGCCTACAGTTAGGCTGGGCTCTTGTTTCGGGCATGCGGGTGGGGAGAACCCAGAAACCTGCTCAGAGGGATCCCGAGACCTGGCTGCTTTCACAGGGTGTGCCTGACTTCAGCTGCTCCGGGGTACCTGGCCTGGGGGAGGGGGACTTTTCCCCTGTACAATGTGAGGTGCACAGAGGTAAGGCCAGCCTCGCCCAGCAGGTTCCTCCCCAGCCATGTATAATGAGAGCTATTTACAGCTCCCAGAAGAGGATTTCAAAGCCTGGTGGGAGAACTCCATCTGTTAACATCCCCTGGCAAAGGTGCTTTCAAGGAGTTCCCATCACTAACCAGTCCACAGATGGTGGAAGAGAGACCATCACTTGGATTACTAGAGACAACATCCCATCTAGGCTAACCACATGCAGCTGGCTGGGAAACATTGGTTTGGCTGCTGTTCTGTGATGTGCATCGCCAATAAAACAAATAGAGGGGGACTGGACAGTGCAGGGCATAGGGACGGTTCACCGGTTTCATTCCCTGCCCAAGTTGTCAGTGACTGAACATTGTTCCCACTGGAAGGCTGTTTGGTGGCCTGTGTGACTCGAGTTTGCAGGGTCTCAGTCTACTCTCCAGTGTCCACCTCAGTCACTGGCCCTCTTGGTGGGGGGCTAAAGGGCTGATCCAAAGCTCCTAAGTCAATGGATCCAGCCCTATAAGACCAGGGTGAGGAATGATGAATAGGAGACTCCTACGCTGTCCTGTCCTCACTCTTTGGATAACTGGAGAACTCCACTCTCCATGGTTGTAAGGCAGCTCCATTCACTCCTGGGTTTTCTGGCAGTTAGTGCTGGACATTTTCCCGTAAGTGTGTAGCATGCACCAACTTGGGAAAGTCCCATAGCAAGAATATCATCGATCTGGACAGCTGCCTACACTGAGAGCCTGACACCCCACTAGTTGATGAGGGGAGGGACAGACGGGATGGCCTGGCAGGGTTTTGCTGGGGTGGGAAGAAGGCTTGTTTTCCTGCCAGCTTGCAGAGAGGAGAAGACAGACGGAGCCGAGTGCAGCTGAGGCAATCCAGCTAGGGAACCACTACAGAACTGCAGCCAGAGCCATCGCAGAGCCACCCTAATCCTGCCTCCCTGCTCAGGTTTCCTTGCTCTGGATTGTTTTTGATCGAACCTGCCCTCCTGCTTCTGGGGACCTGCCCCTCTCTCTGGGAAGGGAAATCAGGATGCTCACCAGAATTGGGGTGATTGCTTCCCAATACTTTAGAACTGGTGCCAAACCAGGAGAACATCCCACCTGGCTTTGTATAGTCATGAGGATGCCCTATAGGCACAGAGCGGGAGAGCTCTGTGCAGATTGGCATCTGAGCAGTTCAGCAGGTGACCCTGCTCATAACGAACGCCCTCGGACTTTAAACCAAGACCCAGAGATGACATGACCACACAGCCAGATTTTGGGGTGGTTAGTGTGAGGCACACATACTTAGGGCCTGGTATTCAAATGCTTTGAGCCCCCATGACTCCACTTGAAGTCAATGGGTGCTCCAGCAGCTTTGCACCTTCCGAAAGTCAGACAGGGGAATCTCAGGCTGGGCACCCAAAAAGTCAGGCATCCAAATCAGTAGCCGTTTCTGACAAATGTGGCTAGCGGATCACCAGCACAGTGCCCTGTTCATGTGCCTGTACTGCCACCTCGTGGAAGAATGGTAACACGACCAGGAGCAGGGCCACAGGCTAACAGCAGATAAGGGAATAGTTGCTGAGCCCCTGTCCGTCCTCAGTCCCAAAGGGAAATTCTTGACACACGTGCTGAAAGAGATTGCCGGAGGGATGAAAAAGGCCACTGAGTAAATATGCCAGGGATGGGGTGGTCAGAGCAGCTGCAGAGGAAGTGATTTAAATTAATAACAGGGCTCCCCTTACTGAAATGCACCTCCTTGATGAAATATCTGATCGGGGGGAGTTGGCGGGAAAGAATTTCCAGTCTCGCCGCAGTGCTACCTGCCAGGAACGTAAGGACTGCCACCGTAAGGCATCCAATTATCTATAACATGCTCTGCAAACAAACTTCGGGCTAGACCCTGAGCAGGTGTAAATCAACCCGGCCTCCACTGGCACTACATCAACGTACACCGAGGATCTAGCCCTATGTCACCTGCAGCTACAAGACGGCTGCCAAACCTCAGCAACACATAGTCACGTGACTTGCTTACATCCATTCCCTGTCCCCTGCTTGGTCCCTACATTGTCTAACCAGCTGCCTACTCCTATAAGATTGTGAACGTCGTCAGTTCCCCACCAATTTCAGAGGGAGTTGAGGGCACAAACTCCTTGTTTGGAGTCTAAATAGCTTTTGTGGGTCTGGGCCTCAGTCCCCCAGATGTGAAGTGGAGATGATAATCCATCCTTTCTCTGACCCGTTGTCTATCAAGATTGCAAAATCTCTGGGGGAGGGACTGTCTCTCGCTGTGCATCCATACAGCGCCTCGCACAAAGAGACCCTGATCTCAGTTGGGGCTTTTAGGTGCTACTATAATACAAATAATAATTACAAAGGTATTATTCGCTCTATTTCATGGAAGGAAACTGAGGTGCAAAGAGGGGAAGTGACATGCTGCAGGTCCTACAGTGAGTCAACAGAGCCCAGATCTCCTGACTCCCAACCATGCGCTTGATCCACTCCACCGTTGTGGAATGGAGGGGGAAGGGGAATTTCTTCCTGACCCTTGCTAGCTACCACATTATACCGGGAAGCATGAGGATTTAGGAACACTTGCAACTTTGTATTCTCACACATCATGGCAGATGCTGTTCTTGATGATCTAAGTATCTGATTCCTTTTGGAATCTTAATAAACTACTTTTCTTAATATACTGCAACAGATTCCTCTCTGTTTCACTAGATTTCCAGCTTATGAAGAAGTTAACCCATAACTGCATGGAGACCCTTATCACTATTTTTGAAATCACTCCTGCAGCTGTTTGAACTCACTTTCTCCCCGGTATAACATGGGTAGCATCACTCCCCCATGAGCAGCCTTTTGAACTCTGCAATGTCTGCTCCTCTAACCCCTAAATCTCACTACACTCAGAGAATGCTATGAAATGCTTCAGGCCATCAAACCATTAGATTGGCTCCAAAATCATGAGATTTTTATCATGAGATCACGATTTTATCTCCAACCACGAAGGCTAGAAACCGGGGTGTGTGGGGTGCTGAGATTCTCGTACAGCTACATGACTCCCAGAGCTAGGATTTTAAGAAAAATATCAAGTAATCTGAGATTTATGATAAAATCATGGAAGTTGGCAATGCTGTATCACCCTACATATCTATCTATCCATCCATCCATATACATACACTTCTAGCTATCTGATCTGAGTGTTTAGATTCCTTAAAACAGCAAATGTAAGACCATTTTGCTTAGATGATCAAAAACAAACCCAGTGTGAAATTTACATGGGATTTTAGAACTCTTAAAAGCCTAAAATAGTCTTTTACTCAGACAAATGGAACTATTTGCATGTCAAACTAGGATAGATTTCACCATTTTTTTCTTGTGTTTTGTAAACCACTGACCAGAAGCAAATGACAGCATCTGGAAAGAATGTGGAATAAGCAACACATCCTTAAAAAACCTACATACGCTACATTCATTCTTGGTGGAACTCCACTAATGAGTTAAACCATGGAAGAATTTGTCCCTGATGGTATTCTATACCCCTCTTTAAACAAATGTTCTTCTTATGAGCAAATTCCCCCATTAAAATATAAGCAGGGGGAGCCAGAAGTGGCAGGGGGGATATGAAATGGACTAGGAACAGAAAACTAAACTGAACTATGTATTTTAGTTGCCCATGCTGAATGCAGTGAGAGAAACTGGGCAAGTTATTTCATCTCCCCGTGCCTCAGTTTCACCATCTGTATAATGCAGAAGAATGATACTGACCTTCTGTGTACAGTGCTTAGAGATCAATGGATGGAAAGTGCTAGATAGAGCTAGGTATTAATCATTCTTACTTTTACTTACCGTTGCGTCCAGGGTGTGCCAGGCACTTTCCAAACACTCCAGAAGGGGTGGCTCTTGCATTAAGGATCTCACAGGCTGAGGACAAACAGACAGGGGTTAGGGTGAAAGGGAACCACAACAGGCAGTTTATATACAAGTCAACATGAAGTGGATGAGGTGGGCCCTTGTGGGAGAAGTCAAGAGGTCAGACCGTGCATGGGGGCTGTATAGAAGAAAGATTTTTTAAAAATCATGGAACGAAGATGGCATTTGCTGCCGTCCCACTGATCACTGTGCTTTGATGCTCTATCCCTTTCCCCCTCTCTGTGACTGTTTTGTAGATTGATTATTATTGATTATTTGTATTATAATAGTGCCTAGGAGCTTTGGCCATGCACCAGGACTCCTTGTGCTGGGCACTGTACAAACACAGAACAAAAAGATTTAGATTGTATGTACTCTGTGGCAGGACTATCTATTATTCTGTGTTTGTTCAGCATTTAATGCAATGGGGTCCCGAACTTGGTTGATCCCTCGGCACACTGCAATAAACATGATTAATGATAAGGTAAGTTGGAGATTGTACGAGAGGTTGACAAATGGGTGAGGAGGCTGGGAACATTCTATAAATAATAAACAATCAGCATCTGGAGTGAAAAGTCAATGTGATTTTTTTAAAATGTCTGTATTAATAAACTCAGGTGTTATTAGTAACATGGCCAATATCTGCATTTGTCTTGACAGAATCCCTTTCACCTATAGTGATGGCATGTCGTCAATTACAATGGAAAGATGAAAATCCACACATTTGAAGATCCTGCTGAATAAGACATTTTCTTAAGTGGCACTCAGAGGGACTCAGAAACATTGGAAAAACAGTAGTTGTAAATAATCAAAGTGAAATCCATGTATTTTCTAATTTGATATAATTTTGAATCCATGTTTTGAGATGATAAGCTAACATCATTTCAGATTCTGTCTGCATTTTGCAGCCCTGTCAGAATTGTGAAATGTAGTTCCATAGTGACTGTCTAGACTGGACTCCAAAAACAGTGATCTATACTGGCCCAAATGGCAACAGCTAAGGAAATTCCAATGACATCCGAGCTGATTCCCCTGTATTAAAAGCAGCTAATCAATATCAAAGAGATACAAATGATCCCTTGGAATTTCCCGCAGCTGCCATCAGACGATAGTAACTTTTGATCAGTGCTGATAAGGGCTGGAGTTGAAGCATAGCATCAGCATCCTTGAGCCATCCTATCCCCACCACAGGTATCTTCTGATTGCTAAATAACTTCCTTCACTTGGCCTCAATCTCTGGGTCAGGGTCAATCCAGATGTTCATTGCCGTGGAGATGAGGGAGAAAGTGCTTTGTTTTCTGTACACAGGGCTTTTATATTCAAATATCATTATTTGTATCATAGAAGCACTTGGGAGCCCCAGCCATGGCCCAGGATTCCAGTATGCTAGGTACCGTTCAAGCACAGAACAAAAAGACGGTCCTTTCCCCAAACAGCTGACACTCAAAGGCCTTTATAAAGTAGTGGCACTCTAAGCAGCCATCCTTGCTCCTTGTCCATCATCCCAGCCCTACCGTGATGCTGAGATCACCCTTTTGAGATCACTCAAGTCCAGAAGCCGTGGCCTGTAAGAAAACCCCGCAAATAGTGCGATTCACTGTCAAAATCATGCAAGTTGGCAGCACTGAGTTTTCTGTAGTTGGCCTTTTGTGCCATCACATAACCCTCAAACTTGCCTATCAAAACCAGCCCACCCACCAGAGCCAGCCAAGGTAACACCATGTGCTGGGATCTCTGTAGCTCTCCCAGGCTGAGAAGGGTCAAGCAAGGACAGTATGAAGACAGGAGACCTCCATGGATAAAAGAAGGTGCGGTTGGAAATGGTATGGGGGATGCAGCCCGGGGTGCTCTTCCTAATGTCTGTGCTGAATCAATGCTACTGATAAAGAAGTATTTCTTCACACAATGCACAGTCAACCTGTGGAACTCCTTCCTGGAGGATGTTGTGAAGGCCAAGACTATAAAGGGATTTTAAAAAGAAGTAGATATATTCATGGAGAATAGAGCCATCAATGGCTATTAGTCAGGATAGGCAGGGATTGATATTTGCCAGAGGTTGGGAATGGCGGACAGGTTGGATCACTCGATGATTACCTGTTCTGTTCATTCCCTCTGAAGCACCTGGCACTGGCCACTATTGGAAAAACAGGATACTGGGCTAGATGGACCATTGGTCTGACCCAATATGGCTGTTCTTACTGTACTGGGCTGGGGGCACTCAGTTTTGAATCAGATGTAAAACTGAGGTAATAAACATGTAAAACATAGAGGTAATAAAGATCACTGGGAGCTTTTACGAACCATAGGGTTGTGAGCTCCCCTGTCTGGAGTTGGTTTCCAACGTGGGTAACTAAATTTTGCTGACCTAAATCCTTCCCCACCTGCATTTATATCAGACACAGGATTCTTCTTCACTTCCTGTGGTGTAGCATTGTATGCTGTTAACAAGTTGCTGCCTTCTATGGCAAAGGTGGACGCATTTCAGATACCGATGAAGCATTTCCTGTGTGCATACAATCTGTAGAGGGTGTTGTGTTGAAAGCTGTTGTGCTGTCATTATTATTATTACACTTTAGTTATATCATCCTGGAGGGGGGTGGAGACAGTTAGACACTGTGAAAAAATGGTTCCCTGAGCAAAATACCAGGCTGAGTGAGCTGGCCAAATCAGGAGTGTTTGGCAGAGGGGACAGAGAGCAGAGTACAGAGAACGGCGGACAGATGTTTGAAGTGAAGCAGGGAGAGAAGGAGAAGAGGGATCAAGCCAGTGAAGAGGAGAAAGAAGAGGATAGGCCAGGAATTAAAAAGGAGAGCAGGGAAAGTGTATCTTGCTTGAGTGAGCTGCTGTAACCAGAGACCCTGCATGCATTGCTGAGGTTTTACACGGGTTAAATTTAGTACCAAACATACAGCTCAGCAGAACAGGTTCCTGGGGAAGATGCAGTTGGACTCTAGGGAGTTTGCATCATGCTTAAAACAGGCAGCGCCAAGCTGCTAGCTATTCCTCACAGGGGCGGAGTGGGGGAGCAGCCTTCTCACTTGCTTTTCCCTTCCAGGGTGTTGGAAGAGCTTGACCCAGCACCCTGGAGGGCTGCTTCCCTGCAGGTGGATGGGCCGAGAACCATCTGGTACAATGCCTCAAGAAGGAAAGGAAGGGAAGTGGGCCAGATAATACACTAATGGCCCAACTGGTGTTGAACAAGGAAACTGCCACATGGGGACAGACTAATGGTCCTTCTGCCTGGGACTTGTGTGCCTGACAGAGGCTGATGCCAACTGCTTCTGAGAAGAGACATCCCACATCTGCTAGGAGAAGAAAGCATTTTTCTGGGTGTAACATTGCCAATGAAGCTTTCCCTCCTTTCCCACTTCCTGCTGCTTCTATAAAACACTCACCTCAGCATGCCTGTCCCACACCCAAGAGTACCGGATGAACTCGACCTGCTCCTGAGCAGCCAATAAGCGAAGTTGTTTGAGCACCACGATGCGACCTTCCAGACCAGACAAATCAGTACTGGTGCTCTCACCCTCCCTACCTCCTTGTAGCTCATGGAGTGAAAGCGCCTACATGGATACACATATGCAAGAGCCTTACGCAGCCCATAGGAATGCCCTTAGGTGGCCTGTTCTATTCTAAATATGTTCTCATACCACCCTCATTACCATAGTACCTGAGCATTTTTCAGTCATGCATTAAGTTACATGACTAA
The DNA here is from genome assembly GCA_007922155.1 of Mesoclemmys tuberculata. Classification (NCBI taxonomy): domain Eukaryota; kingdom Metazoa; phylum Chordata; order Testudines; family Chelidae; genus Mesoclemmys; species Mesoclemmys tuberculata. Next base: position 9,968,917 of record ML675700.1, read on the forward strand.
TATCTGATGTGTGATTTATTCTTGCTCTCCTCCTCTCATGGAGACAACTGTCTGGGCAACCCAGTCTTTTGTTTTGCTATTTTTTATGAATGCACTGCTCCAGATTTATGTTACCAAAGGCAGGTGGAAACGTGCACTTTGCACTTGGAACGGAAGGTGATGAGGTTTGTGATGATCGTTAGTTCCTGGTGGAGATTGTTCCATAGTCTTGGACTGCCCCCTGAGAAATCTGTCTCTTGCAGACACGCTTTACCCTTATTGTGGAAAGGTCCATTGTGCCACAGGAGCGGAGCTGTCACCATGGTTTTCATTTAGAGCTTTAGGCTTTTTTAGATACCTTGTGCGCAGGCCGTGGAGTGCCTTGAAGCTCACTTATCAGTCTATGAAGAGCCGGTGAAGAAAACAGAGAAGAATTGTAACGTGCTTGCAGTAGCCCATGTTGATCAGGCAATGTGCTGCAGCCTTTTGCACTAGCTGGCAGTTCCTAGGGGCTGACGGCTTCATGCCAGGTATGGCATTGCCGTTGTCCAGATGCAGGTATGACCAAGACCGGGCCGTCAGCCAGTAGGACGGGACAGCGCCGCCGGGCCGACTGACGATGGTGGAAGGCGTGATTGCACGGGCGCTGCTATAGGAGAGCTCGGGGTCGGCGGGGAACCCAGCCGCCCGCCTCGCCCCACGCGCCCGGCTCTGCCTCTTCTGACAACGGCAGCTGCTGAGGGCTTCCCTCTGCCGCCCGCGTCACCACCGCCCTGCTTGGGAGCTGCCCCAGTGAGCCAGATGGGCAGGGGGGAGGCCGGGGGCAGGTGGGGTGTGGGGGGGGAGAACTCTGGGCTCGACAGTTGGCCAAGGGCCTAGCAAAGCCTAGCCAGGCCCAGGCAGCTCCCAGGGCAGCCCCCAGGGCAAACCAGCCCCAGGAGAGGGCAGCCCACTGAAGGGAGTCTCTCCCTTCTTCTCCCTCTGCCCTTTGACCCTTGCTCTCTGCTCTTTGACCCTTGACCTCTGCCACTCGCCTGTCTCCTGCCCCCTCCCCACAGGGCCTCCACGCAAGCCCCGCCCTTCGGTTATGAACGAGGCCTCTCCCAGCCTATTAAAACCCGCCGCTGCCGCCGGAGCGCGCGCGCGTGTATGTGGGAGGGGAGGGGGAAGACCGCTCAATGAAACGATCCAATCGGAAGCAAGGAAACCCGGCCGGCCCGCCCCGGCCAATCAGAAGAGGCGCGCGCCGGAGGCGGGGCTGCGTGCGTGGCCAATGGGCGGGCACGCTGGTCGCTAGGGAGGTGTGCGGCGCGGTGGAGGGGAGAGGGCGGGCTGGGCGCCAGCGGGGGGAGGGGAGGGAGGTAAACAAAATGGCGGCGGCCGGAGGAGGAGGAGGGGGTGAGGCGGCCCGGAGCGCTCGGAAGTGAGGCGGGAGCGGGGCGTACGGGGCCCCTCGCCAGGGGCAGGGCGGGGGGGAAGCAGCTGCGGGGCGCCCCCTCAGGGGGTCCCCTTGGGCTGTGACGGGAGAGCGGCCCCCCCCGGCAGCGCCTCGCCTTGGGGAGGGAGAGCGCTCCCCCCTCCCCGTTCAGGGGAGGCCGTTGGGGGGGAGCAAGCAGCCGCAGTTTCCCTCCAGTTTCAGGTTAGGGCCAGCCCCCCCCTTTGGTTGGTCCCCTGCCGGGGGGGCCTGCAAGGGGGGTGTTGCGGTCCCCCCTCCCCCTGTTGGTCCCCCTCTGGAGGGGGGAGGCTGGGTGCGGTTGGGGGGTTCAGGGTCTGTGTTCTCTGTGGGGGGGGGCTGTTGGCGGTAAGCTCCCTCTGACTGACCCCTGTGGGGTTGGGTGTAGTGGGGGACTTGTCATTTTCACCCCGGTTTGGGGTGGGTGTGGTGACAGTGGGGGGGAGGTTAAGTGGCTCTCTTTCACCTGGTTGACACATGGTGGGGGGGATGGGGGACAAGAGGGGCTTGTAAATGAGAAGAACGGCCTCCACAGGATTAGCAACCCCCCAGTGACCGTCTCTCACGAGGGTGTCTTTTGGGGGCTTTGTAAGGGGGATGGAGTTGGCTCCTCCTATCCCGCTTTAAGGAAGGTGGGGTAGACAGATTGGGTGAGGTTTCAGTAGAATTTGTGCTTGCCTGCCTGCCTGACACCTGGACCAGTGGTGATGACACATCATGTGTCAGGCACAATCCAAGTGGTGGAAGGATGCCCCTGGGAGATCCTGATAGGCACAGAAGGCCTCAAACTTTTGTAGGGGCGGAAAGAGAAGAAATTCGAATAGGTGTCAAAAACGCCTTCCAAGAAACTTGGTTCCAGCTACCAAACGGCTGAGAAAATATCTGAGCTCATACCTGGGAGGTGAGGGTGACAGGAGAGAGTAATTGACTCTGCAACTTGCAGTGTGGAATTGGGAACCATGACCTACTTGTAATGGAAAGACACGAAAGAGACTTGACCATCTTTTTGTTTATCTGAGGTTCTAAAATCCTAGAGGATGACCTAACATCTAAGAACCAATTTGTGGCCCAGTAGAAGCCAAGGGAGAGCAAGCTAACCTGACAGAATGCAAGTGTTGGGACCAGGTCAAAAGTAAAACAAATCCCCAACTGAGAGAGTTCCTGGTGAGACTTTTTTTTTTTAAATTAATGAGACATTGAGTTATTGGAGCCAGGTCCTGGACTTGTAGGATCCTCCTTGGCTGGAAGCAGCTCATAGTGTTGGTTTTTTGTTGTTTTTTTTTTTTTAAATTAATGTTTGTACAATCTTCTGGGTAACTTTTATTTCGAGAAGGAGTAAAAGGGAGTGTTGGAAATTAAGGAATTGGATTAAGCCCTTGAGCACTTACGGAAAACACGTTAAGGAAGTTAATCCAGGATGGATGTGCAGGAGCCTCAGGAGTTGGGTATGTTTGCAGAGAGTGAACTGATGTCTGTGGGGATGGACACTTTTATCCATCGCATTGATTCCACGGAAGTCATCTACCAGCCACGGCGCAAAAGGGCCAAGCTCATTGGCAAATACCTAATGGGGGACTTACTTGGAGAAGGGTCTTATGGCAAAGTCAAGGAGATGTTGGACTCTGAAACCCTCTGTAGGAGAGCTGTCAAAATCCTGAAGAAGAAGAAACTGCGCAGGATCCCCAATGGAGAGGCAAATGTTAAAAAGTGAGTATTGCGATTCCTATAGCTAATAATGAAGGGGTTCAGTTTGGTCTGTATTCTATACAACACTGCATATAGTCTTACATTTTGAAAGAACTTTACAAACTGTATACATGCAAGAGTTGCTTCACCCTTGAAATGCATCCTCAGCTGGGGTGAAGGGTGGCTCTCAAATACTACACAACTGTGGGGAACAGGGAAGAAAATTTAATCTCCGAGGCATGAGCAGAGCAAATGTTTCTACTTGTGTAAAAAGTGGCATGTTAGAGTTTTCCAATTGTCACAGAACAGAAAGAACCCCAGTTTCTAAAGTCTTGTACAAAAGAAGCACCTGGTTAACTTTCATTTTGCTCTCTTGGTCGAACCCAGGAGGCATGAAAGGTTGTATAATTAAAACATTATGCATTATTCTAGGTGTGCATGGCACTTAACAGCCTGTGCCCTAATGATTGTGCATCCTAGGTACCTAGTACATAGGTGGTAGCATGTGCATTGTGTACCCGATGTGCATCAGAATATCTGGGTTCTAGTCCTGTATCTGTTATTGACAAGTATGACCTTGGGAAGTAAGTCACTTATCTAGCTGCCTCAGTCAGTTTCTCCGTCTGTAAAATGGAGATGATACGTGCCACCATTTTTTTTTAACGTCACTCAAAATTTATCGTTAAAGCACTTTAACTGAGAGCTATGTTATGTATTGGTAGCTAAGTTAGTGCAGGGATAAACCTGTTCTATTTCACTAGCAAGCATTGTCCATTTTTTCTTACCGTTTCTTGATGTTACACTTAACATGCAGTGACCCTACAGAGACTATTGCATTTTCCACAACAAACTGCTTGGTATGGCATGATTGTTTATCTGGCATGACCAGGATCCTTCTGCTGCCAAAAAGAATTAATTGCAACAGCTTATCTCAAAGCAGGAGGGACACTTACAAGATGTTTTAGAAGTCTCTCTGTTGTTTCTGGAGTTACCTCTGTAACTATTACATGCTGAGTGAGTGGTGAACCATGACCTAGTGGACTCTTGTTTCTGTTTTCATGTTTTGGTTTGGTGTGTGGGTTTTTTTTAAGCTCAGCTGGATGATACTTCATCCTATACTAGGCCTTCTGTTGATTAGCTCTTCAAGTTTGCCTTGTAACCTTGAGAGTACAGAGTGAACAGGCTCAGTTATAGCATAATAATGAAATCAAGCAGAGGGACCTTGCTGTCTTTGCTGTGCTGGCTCCAGTTCATTATAAAAGTAAACTGCTGGTTAATATGTAATATGTTTCCTGCAGTATGTTTCTTGTTTTTTACCGTACAGGCATGTGTGTCACTTTGTCCCCTTCTCCCTCCCTGCCACCAAGCTCTCAAGTTACATCCAGAACGACTCCAAAAGAACAGGCAGGCTGCCCTCTCCTTAATTAAAACTTATTTTAAAAGCTCCCCCTCCCAGTGCAAAAGAATTCCATTAATTAACCTGTCTGCTTAATGAGGGGGGAACTGTGGAGGAGGGCTTGTGTTCTGAAAGGAACTTCTATGTAGAAATCTCATGTGTCCTGTTCACTTTGTTTTCAGCTTCTCTGTGGATGTCTTTGTTCGGTTTTATCTAGCTTGCTTAGTTATCAAAGCAGCCTAACCAGAAGGTGTTTTAATTTCTGTGACCATCATGGCCTGTCTGTTTAGTTGCAACTGGCTGTTTCTACAGCCGTAGTTCGAAAGCCCTGCATCTGAGGCAGGCTTTCACTTCAGTCTTCTAGCAAGGGTCTATTTTAGTTCTACTTCTATGCTAAAATGTCCTGTTTTTGGTTACCTTTTCTTCCCTCCCCCACTCGTTTGTTTCATTGTATCTTTTGGATCCAACTTTGGGTTGGAGTGTCATAGGTTTCCATGGGGCCCTGTCCTAGGGGAAGCCCCAAGGCACTACTGCCGTATAAGTGATAAATAAATCTCCACTAGTTTAAAGTTTGTGCTCAAGGCTTGTGGTGGCAGAATAAAGAGATGTGGGATGGTCTGGCTGGACAGCATGGCTGGGGACCAAATCCCAGTAGTGATCTAACCCAGATAGCACTGCATCTGAACACTATTCTAATGTGGCTGGTCCCAGTCATGTTGTCTGACCAAGCTCCATTAAAACTTCAGTTGGCTACAACCAGATTTCAGCAGCCTTCCTTATATGTGGTTTAAACTCATTATCCTGATGAGCTGTTCATATGCTAGAGAACATAGTTTCTCAACCTGTGGTGTGCGTTGACACAGGCAGGGAGTACTCAGGGAAAAACAGTGAAGAGGTGGTGGGCAGCAGCTGCCAACTTCTGGGGAAGGCAGGCAGCAGCCCTCCGCTTCCCGCCTGTTCGCAGCTCCCAGGTGGGAGCCCAGCGGCAGCCTGTTGCGTCTCATGAGCTGAGCTCGCAGCTGGGTGACAGCCACCCGCTCCCCAGCTCCAAGCCGAGGGACAGCCTTCAGCAGCTTGGCTTGAAGATGGGCAGCAGCAGCCTGCCCACATCCCTGGGTCCCAGCCGGTGTGGAAGCCTCCTCTGCCCCAGCTCGGATGGGGTGGCAGTCGCCCACCTCCCAGACTGGAAACTAGGCAGCAGCCGCCTGCAACTTGCCCAGGTGGCAGCCCAGCTCCCTGGCTCAAAGCCCAGTGCCCAGAAAACTTGTCAATTGCACTGCTGTAGCGGAACAGTGAAATGGATAACTATGACAGCCCCAGGTTTTACCAGTTACCCTTTTTTCCTGTCTTTCTCTCTCTCTCGCCCTCCTTCCCTGTCTCTCTCTCACCCCTTCCTCCTCTCAAATCTATGGCAAAAAATTTGGCACGGCACTTTATGTTCCCCCAGCATTGGCATGCCGCTCAAAGCCTCCTAGCTTTGGCCAGCATCACCTCTAGCCCAGATACATACTTGAATTGTGCACCCCTGGTGTAAAGGTGGTAACCCTACCCACACTAGATCTGACATCTGTCATATCACAGCCTTATATACTCAGCCCTTCTTCCAACATATGGCTCATGTTCATCGGTAGATATAGAATCCAGTGGAAAATTGGGTGTTGAGGTACTTATTAAATTTTTCAGAAGTTAGTGGGTACTTGCTAATTAAAAGGTTGAGAAACACTGCTATAGAAAGTGGACTAACCCCATTCTGAGCTAAAACTAATCTCTGACAAAGATTCCACTGCCTTGCTCTAAGGTTATTAGAACGAACAATTTTGCTCTTTTCAATTTGAATTGCAACCTTAGATATAGTTGGACCTACTGCTAATCCTGTACTGTTTACTTCAGTGGGAACATGATTGGCCCAGTGTTGATGGCCCACTTGGAGTTGTTTGGTCTGCAGACACTTTGTGATTGGGCCCATAGTTAATAGGCAGGGCTCCTCATCATTGGTCTGAGTAGAGGAGTAATTGTCCCTTTGGATATGTGCCACTTAATGTTAGATTTTACTGTGTAAAAAGGACTAACTTACTGAGTGTTGAGCTTAGAAAACTGAGCCTCTAACCTCTTGGTTATCAGTTTGCACATGATTCAGTTTGGTATGTACTGAAACTTGTTACGGCCTGATCACTGTTCAGTGGCTGATTTGACCTAAGTTTGGTCTTGGCCTAATTCCCAGTGGGCAGGTGTCCACATCACAAAAATCAGGTCTGTGACTAGCACTAGCTGGTGTCTTTGGCCTTGCCAGAGAGGCCCAAGATAGAATGGGCTAATGGGACTGAACTGTCCTTCTCCCCAGAAATAGGGCACCCTGCAGATGAGGTTGAGGCACATAACTGTGTGAGGAAGGGAGGCTTGCCATGCTCTTTCTTGCAGTTTACCTGCTGTGGGGTTAAATGATCTCTTTGGCTGTCAGGCTAGAACATTCATCAGCACAACAGTCATTAAAAAGTTAATATTTTAAATTCTTTACAACTTTTTTTTTGTGATCACAGTGAAGAGCTACAGGGAGGGCACTGCCTCTCTGCTTTTTTTTAATCAGATTCCCAAGGTGAAATAGTCTTAAAAAGCTGTTGTCAAAGGTGGCAGTCGTGTGTGGCCCCATAAGCTTAAGAAGATTGTGATTTGCTAATCCTGGGGGTCTAAAATTAACTTGCCTTGAGATTTCTCTTGTGTTCATCATAATGAGAGACATGCACTGTTCATGGAGCGCAGGGATTGTATTTCTAACCTCACTCCACATCACTGCTTTCTATTTTGGAGAGGAGGGGTTGAAAGGTTGTGAATGGCTTGCAGATTTTATTGTGAATGTACATGGTGAGGTTTCTAGTTTGTCTCCTTAACTATGAGGGAGTCTGCTGCTGGGCAAAAATTTTGATCTGGCTGTGACTTTAGTTCTCTAACCTTCTAAACAAAGCATCCTGGTTTTTAGCTGATATCATTCAAGAGCAAAATCTCTCCCTTTCTCTTCCATCAGGACCAGACCACTGCTCACAGTTCTCTTTCTCTTCCCCTGCTTCCAGTGGTGCATGCAGGCAGATGTCTCCTCCAAGCAAAATAAAGGTTGACACTGATGCATATCATTTAGCAGGCAGTGTGGCACTTTGCAACTAGAATTTGAAATTCAAGCATAATTGAGTTTGGAATGGATGGCAAAGCAACAGTTGAGTGACACACGCAGTAAGTTGGAGGTTTAGAACTGTAGAAACCTTACATCTGTCCATTCATCATTGTGTTTATTGTCAGTAAGTGTCAGTGTAGTGCTCCCAGCTGAATCTCTGCTGGATGTTTGTCCCCAGCACAGGACCATTGCATGATGGCATGATTGGTCTTTGCGCCGGCTAGACCAAGAACTCTAAACGTATGGTGTTGCAAGTGAGGGTGAAAGTTTCTTGACACAGTGCAGGCTCCCCAGGCCTCCCAGACGAAGTGCATTCCTGCAGTAAGGTTGAGTTGAGTCAGTGCGAAGAGACCCTCACTTGAGTTGTAAGGGCCCAACTGTCCTACATACACTTGTGTCTGGGCACCGTGTTGGAATATAGGTACTGTCCTCACAGTGAAAAATAAGCTAACCATGTTAATGACCTTGCCCCAGACCTGATTTCTTAATGGCCATAGCACTGTCTCCTATTATGGGCCTAAGCCATGATAATCAAACCATGTTACAGCAGTTGGGACACAATTATATTGTCACCTGGTGCCCTAGCATGGCTGCAGTTGTGGTGAAGGGAGAGCCTTTTCTGAAATCTTATCATAAAATAGTCATGCTGTGGGACCTGGTTACAACACCAAGTTTAGTCCTCTCTACACTCTATTTTTGTCATGGTCCCTAGCTAATGTTCAAGGCTGTAGCATGGTTAATACATGGTCCTGATTCATTTATGCTGCAAAAATCATTCTGTTTTAACCCTGTCTCCTATCACAGTAGCTTCATGGGCCCAGATCTTGTGATCTCGTATGTCTTGTTGATCATTCTTCTGCTCATGACAAAAGATCTTTTAAAGTTCCTGTTGATTCTGGTGGGGATCTTGAGGATCTAAACGCCTCTGTGTGTAATGGTTGTCTCTCTAGGTAATGGTGGGCATCTCATTTGGTGTGGGGAAAGATGTGGGGTGGCCTGTTTTGGCCATACAGTGTTGTGGTTAGTTGCTTACGCCAGGTAATATAAAACAGTGGTTCTCAACATTTCCAGACTACTGTACCACTTTGAGGAGTCTGATTTGTCTTGTGTACCCCAGTTTTATCTAATTTAAAACTACTTGCTTACAAAATCAGGCATAAAAATACAAGTGTCACTGCACACTGTATCTGAAAAATTGCTTTCTTATTTTTGCCATATAATTATAAAATAAATCAAATGGAATTTAAATATTGTACTTACATTTCAGTGTATTATACAGCAATATGAACGGGTCATTGTCTGTATGAATTTTTTTAGTTTGTACCGACTTCGCTTTTATGTAGATTGTTGTAAAATTAGGCAAATATCTAGATGAGTTGATTTACCCCTGGAAGACCTCTGCGTACCCCTGGTAGAGAACCACTGATACAAAACATGAACTTAGAGGGATGCCAAAATATGTGAAAGAAAACCAGGCACTTATTTGTCTCCAACAGCACAAGTTTAATGAAATTAAACATTAATAGTCTCTCTTAATTAAGTGCTTGGAACTTTCTGTGCGTGTCCCAGGCGTCCTGTACTGTACTTACCACGCTCAGCAATCACGTTCTGGTTTGAATACCTTGCTCATTAGAAACCCTTTGGGACTTGAAATGGGTAGGTCAGCAAGCGACATGACCACTTGTTGCTTTGACTGATAAAGCAAGAGCCTGTCAACCCTGCCTGGTGGGCAGCAGCCTGTAATGGGGCTGATCGTCTGTTAGAATCCTGCAGTAGTTGTGCATTTTTACACTTAGTGGCTGCTTGAAGCTGGTTTGTAACGCACCATCAAATCCCAAGCTTCGTTCTTTAGATAAATTGGAAAAGGCTTCAGTGCCTGACTGGCATGTGCTACTCATTCTGTCAAGCTGTTTGAAGCAGGGTGAACTGATTTTTAAATCAAGGCAACATAAATAATTGATTTAAATCACCAAGAGAAAATCATTGATCATTTCCCACTGATACTTCACATATTTCTTAAACAATGGTGCAAATGTGATCACTAAATCATGTTAGTTTACAACGCAATACAGCATTTTACAACATCTAGGAGAGTATACTTTGTGTAATTTTTTTTTAGTTAACTTGATTTTTTTTTTTTTTAATTTAGGAAATAGTACATAATACTTACCATTACCTGAGTCAAACTGCAGATGCAGCGGCAGTACGTTAGGAATGGTATGAACTAAATCTCTCACACAAACACAATAGCACTTATATTTTATTAAACTAAATCTTAAATGTTACGTAAATATTTCACTTTTGCAGTTACAGCAATCTCCTGAGTTGCTTGCTGATGGCTGACCATACATTTTTTTTTTTAATTTTCAAATTTTACTAACTCTAACAGACAAGTCATCACAACACTAAACGTACGCTGTCCTCAAAACTTCTACAACTAGCTCTAATCTTCCCCACTCCCACTGTCATTTTTATTCATAGACTGAAACAGCAGTACATGTTTTCCTGCTTTTTCAACTCCCAATCCATTTTTTTGCTTTGAGTGAATAATACCAGACGATGAAAATATTCTCTCTGTGCCTGCAGAGGAAGCTACTGCTTTGAAAAATTGGCTTAGCAACTGAAGGAACTCTGTTTGTAGGTACTTGGCTAATGATTTCCACCAATTCAGAGGAGTGACTCAAAACATCACCAGTAAACATGTACTGTTTAAATGGTTCCACTCCAGCCCTGAAATTTATTATGATTTTGAGATGCCCATTCCATGGCAGCAGCATCTTCAGAAGTTAGGCATCTACCTTTATATCTGGGTTCAAGAATGTTCGCAAGAAAATGAGGTGGAGTTAGTGCTTGATCCATTTGCTTTTTTATTGCTTGTGGTCTAACTTTCTGGTGAGGTATTTCTTCAATGTCCCTTGAAGTGCCTTCCAAATTTCAACAGCATTAGCAATGCAGCAACAATTTCTCTGAAGTTTGTTTAAGGCTATGGGTATAGGCATCAGTATATTGAGCATATCCTCTACATTCCTCTTTAATCCAATGTTAGATACTTTGGATGAGTTACTTTCATCTATTTTATCCTGGTTTTCTTCAAAAAGTTTTATGAGAATAGGCTAGTACTTAATAAATTGTTCAAAACAATCAACCACAGACTTCCATCAAACACCTTGAGGGAGAATTGGTTTGGATCCTCCTGCTCTCTTCAGTGAAGCTGAAGCAAAATGGTTGTTACAGAAGTATTTTGCAACTTCAGCACCATTTTCTTTTATTCGTGGAGAAGACGTACTTAAGTCTTTGGCTAAAAGATGCATTAAATGGGCACTGCAGCCATATGATGATAAGGAGCATCCTTCCATTTCATCTTCTAAGTATCTTCTCATCTTTGCCACGTTTGCAGTGTTGTCTGTGACAAAACTGCACACGTGACAGTAGAATTTTTGTTCATAGTTTATTTCAGCTTTCACTGCCACTTTTAAATATTCTGTGTGGGCATTTCCCGATTATATCTGTTCCTGAAAGATATACAATCCCATCTTCTGTTGTCATAAAGGCACGTTACTGGATCGTTGTGTACATTGCTCCACCCATCATGGCTTAAACTGGCAAATTTTCCGTCAGTATTTCTTGCACACTGTTCAAGTTCCTTCTCATACACTGTATCTAGCAACCTTCCACCAATGTCTGCTCTGCCAGGTGGAGTGTAGCCTGGTCATAAGGACTCAACCATGTCAATGAAGTGTTTATTGTTCATGCAAAAAGGAGAATTTGTGGCATAAATGAATCGAGCAATCTTTTCCTCTCTGGTGTCTTGTTAGTATTTGCTGGTCCTTACTACAGACCCATCCATGGTGGTGGTTTTCCTGGATGATTGAAATCTTTTGCTGGCTACTGATACTTTGTTGTCTGAAATACCTTTAGTTGCAGCACTGCTTCTAAAAGTACCAACGGATGACTCTCTGAAGTTGTTACAGATAAAGTCACGGTTAGTCTCTTGTGCTTAAATGGGTCCTGAAACAAAACTCAAAAATGATTTTGAATCATCGTTCTTCTCACTTTATTATTCAGTTAATCATTAACTTTTTTTTCCAGCAAGGATGCAGATCCAATTCCAAATTTCCACAAAAGCTAAGACTGATTGGATTTAGAGTGCACTTAATTTTGGAGTAAACCCCATAGAATTCATTGGCACGTCTGTTTTTTAAGAAAACAAGTATAGGTTTCTTGTTCCCTTGGGAAAGCTGAGTTATGCTGAAGTAAAATAGGGAATAGATTTATGACATCACCATTATGGTCTGTGGCCATGATGTTCCAAAATAAGGGGGATGTATTATGTAATAAGAAAATGACACCTAGTGGCAACTGGCAACTCTAGATTTCTCTTACTGCAGCTTTCTGTACCCTATACTTGGGTGATAGGTTCTAAACCTAGTAAATTAAACAAGCCATAAGGATTAGCTAAGCTAAACTTTTTTTTTCTAGCAACATCCAACATAGCAACATCCAACATAGCAAACAGCTTGGGAATTTGCTTGTTCAATCACACTTACACTACAAGGCATACAGAGAGTCTTAAAGAATAATGCATTGCAAAGTAAATTATTTAAGTTTCTAACCAGTTGATCCACATTATTCTTCAGATGTATCCACATCATTTTCTCCCGATACGCATTCTTCATTATGATGTTTCATTCTTGAAACTAGGCCCTGCATCTCCTTCTTGCATGGCTTACACTTGACACTTTTTCCTTTTTTACCCAGTGAAGGAATTTCTTCAAAATATTCACAGATAAGGTGTCTCTCTCACCCAGAAACCATGACAGTTTTTCTGTGGCAAAAGTGTGGGGGGAATATAGGAAGCTGTGTGCATACTAAATAATGTCTTCCTCCATTGTTCTTTTTCTATTCTTCCTCCGTCCTTTGTGTCTGTCTTTGAGACAGTGTCTTAACTAACTCCACCACCACATAAGCACAGAACAACAACAGTCCTACCCAGCCTGTGTCTGTCTTTGCACATGTAACTTTAGTCTGCTGAGAAACTGAAAGCCCGGCACTTTCAAGAAGCAAGAGCTGGTAGTTAGGCTGGACAGACTAGAGCCATTAATGCATTTTAATGAGACTGTAAGTATAGGTTTAGCATGTTTGTGATGAGATTTAATTGTAACTGTTGTTTTTTAAACGAGAGAAATTTAGTATTGATTTTAAAAAAAAATCATTAAAAAAAAACCCCACTGATTTTTATCCACCCTAATTTGAAGCCAGGTTTCTAGATTGAGCTGTGAAATAGTGGGAACATCTCTAGTGCATCTGTGGAAGAGCTCCGGGTGGTGGTTGCTCCATGAGCATATGCTTATATCATCAGACATTTAACAATGACAGAGGATGTGGAGTGTGTCAGTGCCTACAGCTGGTAAAGGAAAAAGAATCCCACTGTCTTAACTCTTCTTTAGGATTCCTCCCAGAGATGCACTCAGAAGTTAGACCTGGAAGAAATCGGCGGAGCTCTGAGAAGCTGATCTGCCTGGGCAGGCTTGTGTGCTAGTGTGTTTTTTGTGCTTTATACTTCTGGGAGGATGAGAGCTGTGAAGGATCAGAATGGTTGCTGTGTTTGGTAATGGCAGTAAGAACACTTTGTACCTGTATTCGCTGTTAACCCCTCAGAGGCCTCTGAATGCAGATCAGTAAAGAGGCACAGAAACCGCCTTGAACAGCCGTTTGTGGGTGGAGATAATGCTATACTAACATGACCTTGGACAGTGGGTGGAGAGGGAGCGCGCAAGGGACTAAAACTTGGGAAGATTATAGATCATTATTGATGTCACTGCAATGCAAACGTTATCCCCCTGTACTAAATTTATGCTTGTATTAATAGAGCCTGGACTATCCCCTCTCTCTCATCAGGACCTGTGTGATAAGGGTTTTCATCCCCAAAATGCAGCTAATGACTCAAACCTATTCAACCAGAGCAGAGTTTAAGTCATCAGTGTGTTCCTGAGCTGCTGCTTCTATTCTTTCCTCCTGTACAACTGCGGATTCATTTTGGGAGATGTGTCCCAGGGGCCTAGAAGGCTACAGCTGCTTCTGAGGTCTCTGCAGCTCCAAACTAGTCATCGAGCAGGTGCTCATCTGCACTTCCTGAAGGATGAGGGTATCTGTTTCTGCATGGTCTGAACTCCAGCTGTCACAGGCAAGTAACATTCCTGCAGTTGTCCTAAGCTCCTTGTATACTGACCTGTGGTGCCTTTGGATCAGTCCTACACCCATGTTAGAAGCATGAAAAATGGTCAGAAAACCAGTAAAGCAAAAGATGGTGAGTTGCAGTGGGAAAGAGCTCCCAGGGATTAATCTGGGATTTGAAAAAGAGGTCTTGAGGCTTCCTACATTAACAGCAACCAAAGAGGGTTGTTAATGCCAATATCTGCGAGGCTTTTAAGCATCAACTTTTCTTAGCAGTGAGATTGGCAAGGGGCATCGGTAGAAGCAGTTTGCAACAGATGAGGCACTGCTTTTGGTTGGAGAGGAAGTCTTTGTATGGTGTAACTGATTGTATGTGTGTGTCTGGATGAAAACAGCTTACAATCATGATGGTAACTGTTGATTTTTTTTTTTTTAAAGCTTCTGTGAAGTTAGTGATCCTGTTCTGCTGATAGTGTGCAGCCTGTTAGTCATAGATCTTTGCATGGAAGCTCCTTTAATGGTAGAAAAAAGTGTTCATTTTTGTATTTGTGATGTAAACACTTGTCAGATGTCTGTCTAGAAAGCAAACATCCATGTCTCACCAACTATCTCCACAGTTGTCATTAATTGTCCCCTCCACTCCTCATTAGGTGTTTGTGGGAGAAGCTGAGGATTAATGGGCCATGGAACCTGAACTCTCCTCTCATTCACAAGATCACCTTGAGTTCAGGTTAAACATGCTGCTGGCAGTGTGGGAAGGTTTGCACTGCACCTGTCCCGGCTGTATTTCTTCCTCAGATAAATGGAGCGTTTGAGTCTCTGAGGTTAACAAATTTTTTTTATCACTAAATTCATATGTGAAGCCATTCTAAATCTCATGAAATGTTATTTGGACTTGTCTGGATTACAAAAATTGTGCTGTATTCAAACACATTTCTTTCTGATCAAGAAAGAATGCAACGCTGAACACGATTTGTCCTAGTCCAAGCTGAATACTAAGTCATGGTCATCTAACTCGATTGTTCCCAATAATGTTTGAACCTGATACAATTTTAGAATGTAGATAGTCCTTCACTCTACCAACCTCTGCAGCATGCAGCTCTGCTGTGAACCTTCAGTATTGCTTTACCAAGATCAAGTGAAGTATCTGAATACCTGCCCTATCAGGATTTTACCTGCATTTGCAGGAACATGGAATTATTGATTAAAAAGTCTCTTGCGTCTCTAACATATATGAGCGAAGGATCATACTCTGCATAAGATTTACTCAGGGAATTCTGTACCAAAACATTTCTGTGCACAATATTTAAAAATTCTACATATCTTATTTGATGAGATTATATTGTTTTATTTTCAATTATTTTGGTAATTTATTTCAAAATAGGTGTCAATAAGTATATCTGAAACAATACAGGCAACAAAAATGATTCAGGAAATGTTTTTTGACAAATAGATTCCTGGGCAGGATCCAAGAGATGAGTGGTTTAGTGGGGAGGGGAGAATCGAGGTGGGAGGGTGAAAGGGGTCTGTATGGGGCAATCTGGGCACAAGTGGCTTGGTAGGGGGTCTGGGTGCGGCAGGATCTGGATGCAAAGTGGCTCATTGGTAGGTTCTGGGTGCAAGGAGAATGGGACTCTGCAGGGGGCCTGCAGCTGAAGATTGTTGGGGCTCAGCCAGGGGTGTGGGTGTGTGGAGGGGATGGGGCTCAGCAGGGGGTCCAGTTGCTGAGAGATTGGTGCTTGGTTGATAGGGGTCTGGGTGCACCTGGTTGGGGCTCAGTGCGGTTGGAGTCTAGATGCAGGAGAGCTTCAGAGGGGGGTGTCTGGCTGTGTGCAGGGGTGTCTAGATGCACAGTGTTAGGGCAGACGGGGAGCAGCTTCCTGGACCCGTTCCCCCTGTGGCTGGGGAGAGATAAGGGCAGGAAGTGTATAGAGGGCATTGCAGAGCTTCCTGCAGCCAGGGGAGGTTCCTGGGGGTGACTCTGCCCTGACACTGGCTGCTGCATGCAGGGGAGGAGGAAGTCCTGTCTCTCCCCAGCCCAGCTGGGACTAGCAGCTGGAGTCTGGTGCATGGTAGGGGCCACCAGCAGAGGCATCACCAGCCCTGCCCGTCCTCCGCTCCAGATGCATCACCATAGGTGCTGACTTTTGGTTTTGCCAGTGGGGGCCCCTGCCTGGATTCTGCTGGGGCCAGTGTTCAGATCCGGCTCCCCATCCATAGAGCTTTCTCCCTCCTGGCTTCTGCTAGGCCCAAGGGCCTGGGCTAAGTTCCCCACATCTGGCTTCTGCTGTAGCTAATGGTCGGGTCTGGCTTCCCCACGGGGTTCTTTTTCTCTCCAGTTTGAAATCCATCTCTGCAGGGAGGTCCTGGCCTTTTTCATTGCCATTACAAAGGTTTCCAAGTCCCTGTGCAGTCTGTTGATCTCCGGTGTCATGCTCCCTTTGAGCCATGATTGGAGAGGGCGAAGGTGGTGGCAAAGGCTGCTGGGGATGATGGCTTGCATTTTGGTACAGAAAGAAGCTGTTCTGAAGCTGTTGGCAGGCAGACAGCATCTCTATTGTCCCAACTGGGACAGATGGTCAGCCAGTGGGTGGTGAGCACCCACTATTTTTTTTTTCTGTAGGTGCCTTAGCACCCATGGAGTTGGCACCTATGCACATCACATCATGAAAGAGACAGAGTGAGCCCACCTCCACCCCCAAAGGTGGTGATTTACGTCTCCCCTGACTGCTCCTGGTGCCCCCACACCCTTACATTGTTCCCTGGAAGGTATGCGTCAATCAATTTTTCTGTGGGGAAAGAGTAAAATCTGTAGGGAAAATTAACTCTGCGAGTGTGTGGTGGCACAAAATACCCCCAGGAATAAAGGTTGTTTGTTTGCTAAAAGTCCATTTCTTTAAAGTAATTCCTTACTCAGCTAATAAGAAACACTTAGTAGAAGCCAGAAAAAAGTAAAGGAATATCTGCAGAGGGAAATGGAGAATTGATGAGAGACTTAATTTTGGTTCTTTAATTGTTTTCATATGGAGTAAGTAAATTTAGACCCCTGCGTTTGCGGTTTCTTTTTTCACCCTCTCTATCCTAGTTCCATATACTTACCAAAGAGTCTTGTATCTTACGGTGAATTCATCACTTTAAGCAGTGGTTCCTATATGTTTGCATCTAGACACTTCTGCATTAGTTTGGGTTTTCTTTTCTTCTGATTCTGAGGATGGTTTTGCAACTTCATCTATGGAGTGATTCACTCTTTATTCCTCTAGGACTTGGCAAAGCTCGGTAATGCTTATGGGGGCTAATCCAAAGTCCATTGACTTCAATGAAACCCTTTCCGTTGACTTCATTGGACTTTGGATCAGTGCCTTGTCTAAAACGTGGTTGCGAGGATGTTTCATATATTTGGTTATGGTGTTCCAGCAGGAGTGTGTTCATTCCAAGGCTAATACTGAAATAAAACTTCAAAGAGGAAGAGAAAAGAACCTTGCAGTAAAATGATTATCAGCTTACATTGCTGACATCAGAATCTTTCCCTGTTCTCTGGAAATTCAATATTGAGAGTATATATATTTGGGAGGGAAAAAATTAAGATGTGCATATTTCTGAATGTTCCCCTGCAGTGTTTGCTGTCAAAAAGTCGTAGCATTAGGCTAGTGCATGAGAATTGAGAAGTGAAAATGATTAAAAACAAGTAACTGACCAATCTGTTGAAACTGAGTGAAAAATTATATATATAAAATAAAAACTACTTGTGTCCTTGAAGATAGATAGCAAGATCTTTTTTACTGTGGTTTATAAACCCATTTTAGTTAAACTTTCTGTTTCATTGCCAATAAGCTTTGTTTTGTGAATGGAAAAAAGAAAAGTTAGTTTGTACTTCAAAGCAAAATCTGCTGGGTCCTTACTGAGTCACAAAAGCCATGTGGAGAAATATCCAATGTAGCCGTGTGCTAGTGAAAAGAACAAATTAATGATTCATCATTCTCTATCAATATTGGCAACCCCCTACAGCAAAATCCTAACAGGCTTAAACGTAACAGAAAGACCTTGTGGACCAGATAGTGGACATACATAATTTGCCTCTCTACTGCTTTCTGTTGTAGCTGAAGGCTGTTCTTGCCTGTAGCTCCAGTTTGATAAGCTAATGTTAAATTGAGCAGCAGTAACCTCCGACCTCTTGAAGGGACAAGCAAGAGAAGATAGTTGTCCACTAGCAGCAGTCAGCCAGTGGATCCATATGTAGGCTCATTATAGGTTATTATTAATGATGTAGTATTGCAATGTGCTCTGTGTTTGGGGCTGCCCCTAAAGATCACCTGGAAACTGACTGATTCAGCAATTACTGGCCCACTTGCTAAGTGAGAGAAGACATCACACTGATCTGGAACACTCTTTGTGTTTCCCCATCTAGCAGGTCCATTTCAATGTCCAACCCCTTATCTTTAAAACTCTGTATTGTCTAGAGTCTAGTTACCTGGCAAACAGGACCTGGCCCTGTATTTATGGATGCCTGACAGAACTCACTAAGGGCAGGGCATCCATCTGTGGAATTTCATTACTGCTGGAGGTTAAGTTGAATTTAAGTCCTGCTACCTTCTAGGATGTAACTTAAGACTTTCTGCAAGCTTCTTCCTAAGAAGGTGAAATGGTCTTGGGAAACATTTTCACCTAGATCTGTGTCCACCTAAGGCCTTGTCTACTCTGGGAAAACATCATGTTTTCTAAGTGTTACATGTGATTTTTGCTCTTAGTGTGGTCAGGGATATTAGGGTTTAGAAACACATTAGCTGCTTGTGGTTATCTTTAGAAGGGATCTTAACATCTCATGCTTAAAGGTGTATGCTGTTTGCTGGCAGGGGGTCAGGAAGGAATTTGCTCTTCCCATCCCCTTCTTCCCTCCTCCTCTCCCTCCCCCCAATCTTGTAACACACGGGCTGATTAGCTAGCTGCATTACAGGGTATTTATCTTTGTCTGGAGTATCAAGTACTTGCTACAGCTGCAAGCAGAATACTGGACAGATGCGTCCATGTTCTTATCCACCCGAGCAAGTGTAATGGGTCTGACGGGGGATAGCAGAAACCTTTGTTTTAGAAAAGACAGTATCTTTTCCATTCCCTGATTATATTTTGGCATAAGCCCAAATTCTTGCAATCTGCGTTGTCACAGTGACAGTAAGCAGAGGTGGCCCCTGCATGAACTTGCTAGGTATAAGGATATTATTGCATGTGTAACTTCTTAAACAACAGAGCAAATTCACAGCTTGAGGGACCTGTCAAATGTAGATCCAGAAAATCTGACATTAAAGAGGAAATTCCATGACATAAACCACTGTGCCCAGGTAATAGTGATAAATACAGTGCACACAGAAGAGATCTCTGTATTATGATTTTGAACAGTGCCCAGCCCCACTTATTTGGTGTCTGGGTTTAGGAAAAAGTGTCCGTAAATTCTTTTAAAGATCTGGTTGTAGCCTCATCCCTCTCACTTTAAAAAGAACACTGGTTCAATCCAAAAATAAAAATTCACCCTCTGTTCTTCATAAGCTTGAGTCATATTGCCCTAGTTAGTATTCATAGACCATGGAAATTGCCCACCCACACGCTTCAGATAACATTGGTGGTGGTCTTTGGATATATTTAAGTTGCATGTTAATTTTTGTAGTGGTTGCAAGAGAGGTAAACATGAAACCAGAACAACTGAAAGGGAAGCTTGGACATTGTAAAACTAGTGTGAAAGCGCAAGAAGATCATAGAATAGAGAACACTCCTGCTCTAGGTGAGGAAAGCTCCAGGATGAGCTAGGGCTACTGACACTGGTGGGAGTTCCAGGTGCAGAGGTTTTGCAATTCCCTGAGGTTCTTTCCCATTCCCACTAACTGTTTCTCTGAAGTGCGTAAGGATTGCTAGGATGGATCAAATGCCCTAATCTGCTCTGCAATTCAAAAGAAAAAAAGAAAAGGGGTTTTTATATGTTGACCATAAATTCAGGTACCTAGTGATGTTTCTCCTATGAGAAGTTTGGAAACAGAGTGGGTTTGGAGGTGATCAGAGCCTGGCAGTTGTCTCTTCTTAGTATGTGGATCACACCAATAGCCCTCTGGAAAGTGGCCTAGTTGATTGGTTTCCACACCAAAGATGGCTGCATTTCAATACCTTTTAAAGAAAATAGCTGTGTAGATTTTGCAGCTTGGGCTGGAGCACAGGTTCTCAAGTCTACCCCTTCTCTCTGTCTCCTTTCCCCCTGCCTAAGTGGCAATGTCTCCACAGCTATTTTTAGAGCAATAGCTAGAGCCCAGCCAGGCTCCATGACACTCTCCCAGATGCAGTGTAGACATGCAGTTATTGTGCAGTTCGTGGAATGCTTCAGGCTGAAAGGCACCGTAGGAATGTACCACATCGATTAACCTGATAGAGGCAGACTGATTTAATACTTGTACCAGTGCTTGAAAGTGTGAGAGAATCAGTCACAGGGGTCAAGCATTTAAGAGCATCTTCAATATTGGTAGCTTTCTCTCACCTTCCCACCAAGCAGTCTTTTTAAATAAGTGGCTTCACTCCCCCTTCCCCACTTGTTTATGCTAAGCTCTCAACCTGTCTTTCTTCATTATGCAGAAACTTGTTAGACATACACTAATGCTGACTGCAGTTTCCATGCTAATTTAATCCACGCTAGCCTTTTGGTCATGACTATAATTAGAGCTGCTAATCTGTCTATGTGTAAACTAAACAGACTCTTTTGAGCTTCACTTTATGTTGGGATCCTGAGTTGTTTGGGTTTTTTTAAGTCTCTTATATTCTGCTTTCTTTTTTTGTTAATAGTGCTCGTAAAGGATAGAGGGCCCAAATGGAATTTGCATAACTGTCCTTTAGTTGCAGGAAAATGTCTGTTAATTGCAAGATGCTAAGAAGAAGTTCTGTTTAAGCACAGACCTGATTGCATTTTTGATTCTTAGGGTTCTTGGGAAAGATCTGTTAGGAGCAGTTATTGGTGTACTTTAGAAGGTGATACATTAATAGGTGTAAATGATTCATTTCTACTATTGATGGATCATTGCTATAACTAGCTGGCTAGCTGCAAATGAGAAGGGAGAGTGGCTTCTTAAACTCTTAGTGAGTTATGTATTTTGGTGCAGGTATAATATTCAGACAGAAGCTTATAGCTTTTGGATTTGGTTGTTTGGATGCCTTACAATGCTGATCCACAGAAACATGACTGTTGAAATGTAAGCACATTTTTAACCGTTCCAGGTGGGTAGTGATGGAGAGAAACATAAGACAGTCTGGTAGAGGCTACAGGAAGGGAAGATGTACAGAAGGGTATTTTTGTATAGCCTTTCCACAACGACCACAGGCTCTTTCCTGCCTTTGAATACCTTCTGTAAGAGGATCTCTGTGCTTTTGCAAGCATTAACCAGACACCACCTCCCCATGTGAAGGAGGGGAATGGGAAAACGGAAGAGTCCTCACTAGGGACTTTGCTGTTGCCACTGATTTTTAATGTGGAAGATGCTCAGATGCTGCAGTCATGGACAGCGGTATAAAACCCTAAGATAGGAGCAAAAATGTGAAATCGCTGTCACAAAATAACACTGTAAGGATGCATCATCACTGGAGGTGGGGGGAGATATGTGATTTATTTTTCCTTGTGCTGTGTAATAGATGGTAACTAACATGAGGTAAAAACCTAGTGAAGTCAAGACAGTTTGTAGGTTTTAAACGTGTTACGTTGATTTAAAGAACAGATCTTTTCTCTTAGGCAAGACAAGAACATAGTCTGCAACAGGAATGGAAATAAAACCCATGTCTCCTGACTTCCAGTCAAGTGCTTGAAATTAATGTCACCAAAATGTCATATTGTGGCCATTACCACTTAGAATTTACAGCTTTTTCAGGAAGTTAAACTATTTCCCTTTAAGAAATTTTGGAAGGGTCAACTGGGACAAGATAACCAGCTGTTGAGAATCTGTTCAAGTTGGCTGGCTATGGTTTTGTAAATGCAATGCTGCCCATGTTCCCAACTCATCCCAGGGGATCTTAAACTGATGCTTAATCTAACTTCTCCTTTTTGGAAATCAACTCCTGGCTAGGCACGGACAGAGGAGGCAGTAGAGGTGGTGGGAAAGGGAAATCAAACAGACCGAAATCTTGGGCACTAGCTCTGTTCATCTCTACCTTGGTGGTCTCTCAGAACCATCGTGGTCTTGCTGTTACTACAGAAGGACGCAAAGGGTCTGTGAGCAGTGAGTTTCTACCTGTAGTGGAATGAGTGAGGGAGAGGAGGGATTGGCTTTGTTCATAAATTAAATGAGACAAACTCACCTTAAACTCTCTGTCCAGCATAGCTATTCCTAGTGTTTCATGGTCAGAGGTTCATGCCCGTGTCTCATACCCTGGGGGAGTTGACCTGGTATGTGTGACTTCAGTCAAGGCAGTCCGAGGCAGCTTCAGACAGGGTTCTAACCCCTGCTTAACACTGACTCAAAAGAACAGTCCTGCCTCCTTACCTTGTTTCTGTGATACTTGACTTTGGTTTGCTTTTGGCAGTGCACACAATTTAAAAAGTAGGTTACTGGAACTGGAGTTGGGACATGGCCTATAGCTCTGATCAACGTAAGCCTGGCCTAGACACTGCCCAGATGATAAAATCATGGCTCTTTCTTACATCCATCCCTAGGGGTGGAAGTGTAATGCTCAGGCTAGCTTGTTCCCGCTTATTCTGGGTGAGTAGTACTGATACACCTATGTATTCTTCATTCTAAGATAGGCAGATTCTGACACTGGAAAACGATTAAGGAAACCATTGCAACGGTTTGATTTTTACAAATGGCTCACTTTTCTGGTTTCAACAAACCTACAAAACCCAACTCTAGAGATGCCTTTTCTCTGTAGCTGGTTTTGCAGCATGGTTTTGCTGGTTTGGCTGTATAGTGTCCAATAAATAGGGTCCATTTACTGTAACAGTGCATGGAAGTTTCAAAGGTGAGGTGATAAAATCTTAGGGCTTTTTCTACCTGGGGAAATTGACCGGCATAGCTGTTGCACTATAACTTATCTGGTACGACTCCCCCATGTTGACACATTATTCTGGAATATGTGACTTTTATTTCAAAATAATATTCTGCTTGCAAAGTTCCTTATAGCTTTTTTTTAAAAAAGCAAAAACAAAACAAAAACTACTCTTTGTAGATCACCTTTAACTTGTATTGCATGTTAGCCAGAGTTAATGACTAGTAACTGAGGGGGTTGAAGTAACTATTGGTTGCCAGTGCCCTCACTTGTCCTTCCTGTGTTCTTGCTAACACATCACTAGTAATCAACCCAAATGGAATGTGACTCCAGTTTACACAGTGATTACTTTTATCGTGCTGAAGGACATCAAGGACAAGTCTCCTCCATTGATGCACTGTTTGTCTGTAAGGCGGCAGCACCGGTTCCAGATCCAAGATATGATCCTCCACTGTGCAGTTATGCTTTTGGTGGTAGTGGTGAGCCCCTGTAACACTCATTTAGGGTATTGTGCAGCTGGGGTTTACAGCTGAGCAGAGAATGTTGCCCCCTTGCTGTAGAAACCTCCTTGGTAATATCTCTTCTCGTGCCTCTCTGCTGCCCTTGTCTTCTGCTTCAGATGGCTGCTGCTGATCCAGAATTGAAGTCTTTAGTGCTATTACCTGTGTTATCTGATGGAAGAATAATGAATTTTTTCATATTGGC
This sequence comes from Mesoclemmys tuberculata, assembly GCA_007922155.1. Lineage (NCBI taxonomy): Eukaryota > Metazoa > Chordata > Testudines > Chelidae > Mesoclemmys > Mesoclemmys tuberculata. The sequence goes on from ML675700.1 coordinate 9,992,473, forward strand.
TTTTGATCTCAGTGAGCAGTCCCTAGGTAGCTGGAATGTAAAAATGTGGCTGGCTCTGATGTTATGCATTGCCTCTCTGCATGCTTGCACCTGCCAAGCAGCCTGCACCTTGCAGTGCTTTCATATTTTCAGGAAAGAGAATTCAGTTGCAAGTAGTCTGAAGTCTGCTAGGCATTATTTGCTTTAACCCTTTCAAGGTAAAAACTTCTTCCCTTTCTTAGTACCTTCCATGTGAGGATCACTATGCACTTTGATGCAACTCTGTTTTTGTAAACCCTCAAGAGATTTTCAGGATTGTTCTGGTCATTTGGCACTGAGGTTTTATCTCTGGATGGCAGTTTTAGGAGGGAAAGGCTGTACTTTAGGTTTTCTTTCTAAAGCCTGTCTGTTGCAGGTAATGTACATTGGATTGCTGGATTTTTTATTTTTTTTAATGGACTACTAGTAGCTACTAGTCTTAACTTGACTGTAAAACATTAATACCTTGGATACTTAGTGACTAATGAATATTAAGATGGTAAAGAATCAGGCTGTGGCTGTAGCTTTATATGTGGTGTTTAGGCAGTCTTTTGGCCATTGTATAAAATAAAACTATGCGATAAACACGGCAAGTTAATGAATGCTGTAGAAAATAAAGGCTTGCACTAAGCTGTCACATGAAGACTGTAGCATTGTTTTGCAATTAACTTGCCAAGTCATTCAGAAGACTAGCTGTGGAGAACTTAGTGTGGCTATTTGGAATGCTTTTTGCTGCCTATTCTTGGAACTGTCTTTTCAGATGCTGAGCCCAGCAGATGAGGAACAAGATCAGAAACGTACTGTGAACTCTAGTAGGGAGAGAAGCTACATAAATCAGGAAAAACATATATTAATCTGCAGCTGAATGGAACCTGGTTTAAATGCACCCTGACAATGTTTTATATCAAACTTGTGCAGGGGCACAGAATGCCAGTTTCCAAAGTTGTGGCAAATGTCATAGCAACTATCCTTTAACCACATGTTGAATTCTGGGTTGTGCTGTCAGTGAAACAGCTGTGTAGAGCTAGGTTGGTCCTGAAATGGAAACCTTCTGTTCATAATCTTAACTCTACATTGACTTTCTGAAAAAATCCCAAAGTACTATATAGACTGATACAGAAACATAGAATTGCATCCACTAACAAAGTGCAGTCACTGCTGGGGTGGAACCCATTAGCTGTTTGGCTGCGCACAGCAGCATTACACAGTAATTTAGGAGGGGATATAAAGAATACTGTATCCAACATTCTCTTGGGGAATTTTAGGCAGAATGTAAGTAGAAATGTTAGAATATTAGTCAGTATACTGGGACTAATTTCTTTATTCCATACTGATGAAAAGCACTATATAAGAGCTAGAGGGTGGTGGTGATGGTATTACTTTATTTTAGAAGTGCATTGGTGAGATCTAAGGTCCAGATCCTGCAAATGATTCCACAGAGACAGACCTCGTATAGCCACAGGTTACAGTGACAGGAAGTCAGAATCTGTATTGTCTTATCCAAAAGGCTGTGGTGATGAGTGCTAATTATCTCTGAAAATAAGGCCATTTATTTAGGCTCCCAGACTTTGATTTGGGTGCCTGACTTTGGATATGGGGGTATGCAGATTTTTGGTTGGTGTCTTTTAAATATGATGGAGTCCTTCCCCATCTGTGTACACACTCTCAGACCACCATGTGAGGATGCTTCTGTGCTTAGATTGAGTTCACAGCTAATAAGCACCTAGACCTGTGTCTAGTGACTCTACCAATATCCCCTACAGCAAATGAAATTAAATGTCCAGAGAAGTCTTAATTTGCTAATTTTCAAACTTTTAGTGGGACTAACTCAGGTCTATCTCATTTTTAAAGTTGCATTACCATACACAGATTTGGAAAGGTTAGACTACTTAGAAGCTGATAATACTTTAGTTTGTCTATAGCTTGAGGGCCATATTATGTTGTCTTTGTGATTTAGCTGAAGCTATTCAAGCAATTTGTCTAATAAATGGGAGGATAATGTCATCTTTGTGTCAGTTCCAATTCGTTGCAGATTTCCTTTTCTTTTTAGGATTTGTAGCATATTTTTTACCTCTTGTGCAGGTCCATCAGAAATGTTCCCTCCCACATGGCAGTGGATTATTCAAAAATGGAAAAGATTGTTTTGTTCTTAAGACAAACTTTATTTGTATAACTTAGTGATCCACTTTTGAGTATAAAAACACAAATCAACTGCCCATGCTGTAGATTGTTTGATGTAATTGCTACATTTAACTCCCTGGTGACTTCATTGGGTCACTTCAGAAGAGGCTTTTGACTTTAGCTGTACAGCTGAATTGGTGGAACTTTTGGTACTTCTCTTCAGCTGGTAGTTCACCTCAATCATAAGTGTCCAAACTAATATCTGCCTAGTTAAAAGAGCAGGCCGTGGAAACCTGTGATGCGGATATGGTCGTGTGATCTGCCAAGCCATATCCAGTATGCGGTGCTGCCCTTGCCCAGAGTGACATTCCGTTCTCTACTCCTCTCAGGAGTACCTCTTTGCAGGGTGAAAGTGGCTGCAAATTGTCACACTACAGATTGGATCTGGCTTTCTGCTTCCTAGCAAGTTGACACTGGAGCCCTCAGTCCAACTTTGGGTGTCCCATCTGGAGTCCAGGGAAGATGCCAGAAAGGAGTGGGCTGCTCCTCTTCTTGCCATATTGGATCTAATTTAAATGGCCTTTCCTGAATGGCACATTTTAAATCCCTTTGTGCTGAAAACAAGTTCAGTGTACAAGTCCACTTTGTGAACTGTAGTAACCCCATGCATGGTGGTTGGCTCGTCCTACCAGAGAAGATGCTCCATGATCCTGGGAAATGTGGAACAGAATAACAGGCAGAACTAGAAGCTATCACACCAGATGTTCTTTCCAGCAAGAGTCCAGGCTAACTTGAGGCCTTTTAGAAAGGCTCATTTTATTCCTCTCTTTTCCATATGTCTGTTTGGTTTGTAACACCTTTTTTCTGGCTTGGGGCTACGGTACCTGTCCAAAACTCCGTGAAAGCCACAGCTAATCTGCCAGCAGGTGTTGGGACTGAGTGATTGGAGATTAAACTTTTTGCACAGTGTATGCTGACTGCACAAAGCCCTCTCCCCTTCTGGTTTCAGGGAGCGAAAGACAAAACAGGACTGGAAATAGGTGGAGGGAGTCCCTTGCTTAATAATGTTACTCTTGGTCATTTGAGGAAGTCCAATGATTCCATCTCTAACTGGTACCTACTTGATCAGATGTGAGGGGAGGAGACATCCGAAGTGGTTGTTTTGCTGGTGCTACTGCTGTGGAGATGGGGTGGTTTATCTCTCACTTCTAAGAAATGTCTAGCCTTGTCTGTAGATAGTTATGCTGTTCTGGAGCACTCAAAGTCTGTGCTGTTGAGCGTTTGCTATCTTAGCAAGTTGTTTGTAATGAGAACTTTGTACATACTCTGGCTTTAAAGCATAAAAGAGAAGAACCCAAGGATTTGAAGCTGGATTTGCCTTCGCCATTATGCTGATGACTTTTTAAATGCATGCTTGGCATACAAAAGCCTGGATTATGTTGTAACTTGGAGAAAATATTTGATTGAAAGGGAGCATCCTATTTTGCCTGAGGCTAAAAGTTCTCTTTCCTCTCTAACCTGTAGCTTGTAAGAAATTGATTTGGACAAATATTTTTGCCCTGTATTTTTTGTAGACTTCTAAAATAGTCCCAACTATTTACATTAAAAATATCGTACATTTCCTCTGTTGTGCTTTGCTTGGTAAGGCTACTGAAAATAGACCAGTCAGATTCTCTCTGTTTCTAGCTGGTTTCACTTTTCAGGCCCTCCTGCATTATAATAGTTTCCTCGTGTGGAATGTGAATGCTGCAGGGGAGGTTTGATTGGAAACAAATCTGCTTTTAAAAAAAACTTGGCCATTTTGTGTTTTTTGTAAAAATCCTTGTCTTTAGAAACGAAAATAAGGCGTGAGGTGATTCATTAAAAGGCGATATTTTTTGCAAACCACTTTAAAGCCATATGAATGCTTGAAATGAATTGAACAAATTGGAGCTTCAGCAGAGGGCACTATGGAGCTGCCTAGATAGCTGCTGCATAAGAGGAATTTGGATTTTTATTTAGCATGATCCACCGGTACCTAATTCTTGCATCTGCAGTTTTAGTACCTAGATAGTAAAAGGTGAAGGATGTGGTTCTAGTCCAGCAGAGACCTCTGGAGGAAGCTGAACACTAAACAACTCTTACTGTGTTGCTGCAACATTGTAGTGATTCACCACTCCTCTAGTAGTCTCTGAGATGTCTCTTCCCTTTTATGGCTATGGATCCAGTGCATAGCGTGAGTTGTAATGCTCTTGGACAGTGCTGGTGTTACTCAGTCTTTAGGCACCATTGAAGCTAGCTCTCCTGTGTTTAAAAAGCGAGAAGATGGGGAATGAATTATGGTAATGCAGGAAAACTATAGATTTCCTTTATAGATGCAGCCTTGATGACTTGTGTATTGCCTTGAATAACCGCTCCAGGAAGAGCAGTAGCATGTGTAAGCTTGATCTTTTCATAATTAGCATTCTTCGACTAATTCCTGTATGGAATAGTAACCAAGAAAAGCTTGAATTGATGTAACAAGTTCCGTTCCCTTCCCCATCCCTATGTATTCAGTGCATGTGGGTACACCATCGTCAGCGACTGAGAAGGGTGCTATGGAGGTGCTGATGCTTGGTCTGAAATATAGACTGTTTAATTGAAGACGGACTAACCTCATGTTGCACTCTTGTCTGTTGTTTTAACTGTCTAATGGAGCATTCTTGTTTGTCAGGACACCTTAAGGGACACTCAGTAGTCATCTTTGCATTTTGAAATTTTGTTTTAGCTATTACTTTTCTCTCTAACATTACAAGGGACAATATCTTACTCCAGTTTGATCTTTCGTTAGCTAGGATGTCAGACAAGATGATCTAATGGTCCCTTCTGGCCTTAAATTCTATGATTCTGAATTTCTTCAGTTGATTTTTGGCATGAGCATGAAATTGTGCAGTCAATTGATTACTTTCCTGTGTTTTTTGAAAGCCTTTTTTGGATGATGAACAAGGAAAGAGTAGTTTTAAATGTGACTATCAAACAGCAATTGACTGGAGGAATTAAGGTAAGGGTGTAGAACTTGAAATTTTTTTTAACTCCTTTTTGGAAAATGACTAGATTTCAAGTTGATGCTTCCTTCAATAAAAAACAAAAGAATTGTCCTCCTGAAACACAATGATGATCCATCAGGTCTATTATCCTGTTTGTTACAGTGCCTGATGTAGAATGCATCAAAAGGAGTAATGCCTCTGATTATGCAATGCTGCCCTATACCATGATACAGCACAGGGTATTTCTTGCTTCTCTTGTTGCTGACAAACACATTGATAGCCCTAGCAATTTTATCCTAGCTCATGTAACCACAGATGATGATGATGATGATCATAAATTCAGAATCATGAAGTGAAGAGATAAAATGTGTATTAGAACTGGTCATCCAAACATTTTGGCGGACATTACGTAAAACTCATGATCTATCTCTAGGACTCAGGTGCAGAGGCCAGCTGTGAACTGGAGCCTCCTAGCTTCTTTAGCAAGAGCAGTTGATCCAGGAAAAGCTAATGAAGCTGCTTCCTGTATATGATTGAATTCAGGCTATTTTGTCACTTCTGCCCTGAACTATTGACTAGAAAGGATGCACAGTCCAGCTGTAGTCTCTTGTTGGAGAAAGACACATCCTGTAAAGGCAAGCAGTCATCAGAGTATCGATCTCCCTGTACGCTGTCTTCCTTTGCTAGCAAGCAGTGTGCTCTCTCCAGTGACGTGAATGGAACCCTCGGATCAGCTGTTTCCTGTGTGGGGTGACACAGCATTAGATTGCTTTTCCTGTTATTGAGCTTGCTGTTCCCTGCCTGACAGATGGGGAGGGGTCCTTCCCCTCAGTGTCCCTCTGTCAAACACTGAGTGAAATAAGCCTAGCCAAACTTGATGGATAACCTGGCAACCAGAGCTATCCTGGAAAGAAAATTGAGCTGTTAAGTTGACAGGCACTACAGTTTATCCCAACACTGTATGTGCCAGCACAACTGGCTCTTGTGAGCAATTCAGCAGTTTTCTTACTCTCAATTAAACATCCTCTTGCTGTGTTGGGAGCCAGACACAGCAACGCTAGGTTACTAGTGCATGTGATGCAAGAGAAACTGCCTAGAAACAATGCAAATACTTAGAGTACTCTGTTTAAAACACATTCTGTAACTATTAAAGCATTCCAAGTATTACCTTTAAGCAGGTCTACACTAGAAGCACTACATCAGTGCACCTGCAGCGCGTCTAGTGAAGACGCTGTATGTTGACGGGGGGGTGCTCTCCCATTGGCATAATTACTCTACCACCACGAGAAGTGGAACCTATGTTGGCAGGAGAGCATCTCCTGCTGACATAGTACCAGTATGGACAGTCCTTAAGTTTCTGTAACTTGCCTTGTTCAGGGCATTGTTTTTTTTTTCTCCACATCCCTGAGCAAAGTAAGTGAGATCAATTTAAGTGGTAGTGTAGACCTGCCATAAATCTTTCAGATGCAGGGGTAGCTGAGGCCCAAACAAGTGGAGTGTCTTTTCTGCAGTCATGCAGATCTTCAACCTTGCGCTTGATCCTGCCTAAGTGAGTTAATTTTTTTCACTTTGCTGTAGCTTTACAGCATGCAGGAATTACCGAGACCAAAACCTGGACTGTGTGTGGGGAAACTGAAAGTCAGAAAATAACAATAGATGATGAAAGCAAATGAGATTTTTAAATATTCTGCTTTAATGAACTCTGTGACTGTAACACAAGCTTATTTAAATCTAGGATTTATCTTGACAGTGCCCCTCCTCATGTTAGATATGTTCTCTACAAGCAAGACCTAGTAGCAGGGTGAAGTTGTGTGACTAGAGTTTACTCTTGAATCTGCAAAGAAAGCTAGGTGTCTGATTCCATTCTGACAGCAATCGTTTGACTTTTAACTAAAAGTTTTGGAATAGCAGGTACTGGACAGGGTCAGGTCTTCAACATATTACTTGTGTGGTTCTCCATCCTCCCAGGCTTCATTTTAATTTCTCCCAAGGTTTGTGGAGAAAGTATGGGACTACGAGTGTTCAGGTGTTTATGATATGGCTCTTTTTGCATTGGAGGGGAGACGTGTTGCAACATTTCTGGTGGTGAAGGAGGGTGGGTGGGAATCTATATTTCGAAAAACAGCCCAGGATGGACCTGGAACCTGGGTTCTCAACTTCTGACAGGTGGCTGTGCTGTTATGTAAATGTAGAAGAAAACAGCATGCATCTGCAACCCCCTGTTTTTCTATAGCATCTACAGCTAAACAGAATTCTGTTGGTGGTGCTTTAATGCCAAGCCAGGTCCAGCTGATACACTAGGCTTTGGAGCTTGCACCCATGTGGCATTTCTGGATTTTGGTGCACCAGGGCAGCTGCAGTTGCTCCTGGGGTATAGTTCTGTTTATGTGCACTGGTGAACTAGAATGCCTGTCCTGGGAGTATTGAGTAGCCATGCAGTGTTAATTGAAAAGGATGCCTGCTCTTTTATTCTAGTCCACTAACACAAGTATTTTTAGGTTCTAACTCTGGGCTAACAAATCCAAAGAAACAAACTCAAAGCTCTGTCAAACAGAATTTGTTGCTAATCTTGGGTGAAGCAGCTGGGATTACCATGGTCTAAAACTACTTTACAATTCAAGCAACTCTAGAAAAATATCATTTTCACTTGATAGTAAGGAAATGCACTTATTTTTTTTTTCTTTCTTCCTCCAGGGAAATTCAGCTCCTGCGACGATTACGACACAAAAATGTCATCCAGCTGGTAGATGTATTATATAACGAAGAGAAGCAGAAAATATATCCTTTTAATTTTCACTTAGTTGTTGATATGGAGGTTTAATTATTGTTACTTAGATTGTGACCGTTCTAAATCCTCATAGTTTTGATGTTCGTCTCTCTAAAGGGTTCTGCTTCAGTTGGTTAAGACCCTTATGAGTATTTCCTGAGGTCGAATTTATTCACTAGTGTTAATAAACATTCTGCATTATGATAGCATTTCCCATCCAAGCGCATTTCCTCAAGTTCCCCATATTCTCTCTCAAGTAAAGAAATATTGCCCCAGTCTACAGATCGGAGGAGGAGTGGATACAGAGTGTATGTAACATGTTGATGTTCACATGTAAATCAGAGCTGGAAATGAACCTAGGAGGCCTGGTTCTCAGACACCTGCCCTCACTACTAGGTAGCTGTACCTTCCTTTTTGAAAACAGATTCCTTACTGTGTGTGCAGCAAAATAGAGTAATTCCTTTTTGTAATGTTCTTTCTGTTGGCCTCGTGTGGTAGTGTTTCCTTTTTTTAAAACCATCCAATTGTTCTCTGGTGTACAGATGCCTGCCAGAACTTCTACCTTACTTGTGGAGAGGGTGTGTAGTACTGAACTTTGGTGGAGTCTTCTCTAGAGGCAGTCTGTTGCTTGTTATTCTTAACAAGTCAAAACTAACTCCTAGACTGACTAAAGCCACCTTGTATTTTTTGCAGATTACTTGAACGTCCGTTATGACGCTGCTTTAAACAGCTTAAATTTTATAATAGACATGAGCTTGGAAGTGTGTCAGTCTCTCAGAATGTGCAGCCTGGCTTTTCAAGACCAAACCATTCTGCTTTTCAGACCAAGCCCTAGGTTGTGATTTCTGAAAAGAAGCACCAAGACATCAAAATAATACTGGGCACTTCCATGGCGTGCTGCATCCTCAAAGCACTGCCCAAATGTTAACTAATTAGCTAAATATACTGTTCTCTCTTGCTTTGAAAAGGAGACCAAAACAAAGTGAGCAGCCAGGCAGTTCCTAATGAGACTGCTACACTCTAACAAAGTGCCTTTTGGCTTAAACCAATTTGTGACTTTATTGAGTTGAACCATTGTCTTCTATGTTAAATGGTTGCTTTTATTTTCAACAGTGGCTTCTAAATATAGAGTGCTCCCCTTACAGTACATCAGTGACCAGCTAATTTAATCCTGCACTTAATTAGATCAAAGTCTTTGCAACCAAGTCATTAGTATTAAAAACATCACAACTTTTGCCCTTATTTTGATCTCTCTGGTCAGTTTCTACTGGATAATTCAATTACTATCCATAGAAAGCTACCATTTAATTAAATAAGCAAAAATTCCAAATGAGAAGGAAAAAGGAGCCCAAGGGAGACCTCGTGTGTTTGTAAAAGGTGATGACAGCTCAGAGTTAATTCAGAAATACTTGTGTCAATAAGCAAAGCCAGAAAGGGTGATTCTCTCCTTTGCTTTCCTTCTTCTCTGTACCCCAATCTTTGAAAACCTTTCTTCACCAGCACTGTGGTCTTTGGTAACACTAGAATTGGCTGTTTAATTTCCAGGCTCCTGCTGCCTTATTTTTGTTGAGTCCATTGGATTTGCTTTTTTTGCATTCCTAAATTATTATAAGGCTTCTGAGTTTATTCCCATATCTGCTTATTCTCCATGTGCACACAACTATGTTGAGAGACTAAGCGAGGGCAGCCACTGGGCAAACTGCCCTGTTGCAGTAAGGGTCTTTCCATTGAGGAAGTTTTCATAGAATCCTAGAATATTAGAGTTGGAAGGAACCTCAGGAAGTCATCTAGTCCAACCCCCAGGTTATGTTTCCACTGACAAGGGGATGTGTTTATCATGGGATAACTAACATGGGTTAGCTATCCTGCTGTGAAAACACAGTGGAGAGAAGGCACTGCATTTTACTGGGACAGAACAGTAAGGTAAGCAAGGTCAGCCATGGAAGAGGATATACCGCTGACTTCTTCTAGGTGCCTTGCAGTAAACGCTACATGTGCCTTATCTCCATTTAAGATTTTACTGTGAGATGATAAGATAAGTAGCTAAACTAATTTTAAAACTAATTAAAGCCTGTCTACATTAATGAAGCTTTTTCTATTGGTCCACGTGACAGCAAGACCTGTTAAGGCCCTATGCACACTGGGATTAGAACCATGACAAGTAGGCTAGGTCTAATTTAAAAATGCTATATCTGCACAATGAAGTGTAGATGCTTCCTACGTTGGTGGAAGGAGTTTTTCTGTCAGTGTAGTTTATCCACGCCTCTGAGAGGCAGTAGCTAGGTCAGCGGAGGAATTCTTTCATTGACCTAGATGCATCTACATTGGGGGTTAGGTTGACCTAACTACATGCTCAGGGAGCAAAATATTTCACAGCCCTGAGCAACATAGCTAGGTTGACCTAATTGTTAAGTGTAGACCAGGCCATAGTCACCTTCTATTGATGGCAGTTGCTAGCAGGGTTCTGACTGCAGTCAGATGGGGGAATCTCTTGGTTCAGGGAAACTGTCTGAATGTGGCTGTCGCTGAGGGGGTGGCTCTGCTTATGTGAACAAAGCCGCCTCATTGATTTTGAGGTTTTGGGGAACTTTGCTGTGGGGAGGGGAATGACTTACGTTAGATGTGTTGCCCACAAACACAAAGTCCATCAGAATCATCAGGTTTTTTTAGTTTAGAATTTGAGCACTTCTTGGTTTCCCCCCATCTCCCATTATAAAAGCCCATCTTTGTCTCTAGAAGGAAAAGCTTTCGCCATTGAAAAGTGAGTTTCCAGAAGAGCAGCAGAGAGACCTGTTTTGATCCTCTGTTCCACCATGGCTTTGCCAGTGTCAACCACATTTGGGGTAACTAAGGTAAAAATGTGAAATTAACACTTTAGCCCATGCATAAGCTTGGAAGTGCAGTGTTTAACAAGTTGCTTTTCTGGTCACAGGCTTCACTGATTTTTGGTATGGGGAAAGCTATGATGAATGGATGTGTTTTTGTTTGTGTTTTTTTTTTAAACAAAACCACTTTGGCATTTAACAGGCCATTGAGCAGATCCACTGTGACTGAGAGGGCAGCACTGGAGATGAAAGGAGAAACTCATCCAGTTTAATAGCAACATCCTGGCTGGCACCATCTCCTGATGGCTTCTATTACCAATAAATGCAGCTGCATGTGGGAGGATAGCCCTACTGACTGGAAGAAATGAGAGCCTCAGCCTTCTCATAGTTGCCTGTAATAGATCTACTCAGTAAAACCTTCCAGCCTGAATGATGTCTGTGCTCTAATCTAGTTAGTCAGCTCCAGAGAAAGGGAAAAAAGGAGGTCTGGCAGCTAATTAAACTGAAAGCAGATTGTCCTTTCTAGAAAGGAACAATAGCTGTAGTTCATTGAGACTCCCATGAAGTGGGAGCTAGCTTTAGCATCGCTTCTTTGAGGTGGGAGGGTTGCTGTCCTCCTGCTTATACTCTGGTGCAAGCAACCCAATTGCTTCCTCAATGTTAGAACAAGAGAACAGGACTTGAGAGCTGGTTTCCATTCCCTCCTCTGCCACTGGCTTTCTGTGTTACCTAAGACCACTCACCTATCTTTTTCTCAGTTTCCCTCAATAAAAGCCCTCAATGAGGTATGCAGTATTACTAATTTTATAGGCTTGCAAAGTACTTAGAGATCCCAGGATGGAAAGTGCTACAGAAGTGCAACTCCTTCATAAGGTTCCCATTTAAAACTCAAGCACTTTCTCCCATGACTGTCAGTAGCTCCAGAAGAGTTGTCATAGAATCTGTGGAGATGAGCTGTTTTGTTTTTTGGCCTAGGCTGAAAAGGTATCTGCCAGGAATGATTAAAATGGCAAACTAAAATTGCTTTGTGCTCCTCAAGACCATGTCCCTAGTGTTACTTTGCTTCCTTATCTGCATCTCAAAGAGGCTATGCCCTTGCATAGCCGCCAGATGTCTCAGGCTACCTGGGATCATCTTAATGCAAAAAAAGATAGGCTTTTCTGTTTGCCTCTGTGAATTCACTGGGAGGAGAAAAACAAAAGTGATTGTTGTTTTTGGCAGCCAAGTCGCTTCAATTGCATATCCTGTCGAGAACTCCCAAATGCAAAGCTAGATCTGGAAAAAGGAACAAATGTCAAAGTGTCTCTGAGTGGCAACAGCCACTTTATAATCTAGAGGTTCCCAAAGCAGCTTTCTCCCACCCCAGAAATGCTGCCATTTCTGTGGTATAAGCTGCTGCTGTTAAGCAGCACATGGCAACCCCATCCAAGTTTCAGACAGAAAGTGAAGAATGCCATGCTCTGTTGCATAGCTGATTTTAATACACTGCTATTTCAATAGGGAATAATGTCCTGGGAGTTGGGATTAACCACCCCTCATCCACTGAAAAGTGTTTTGGCATCTCTAACTTCTTCAGCATAGTAAAGTCCCAGTGTTTTCATTGGGACTTCAACCTGCAGGCAGATTTTAGATCTGTCAATCGCTGGTTTAGAGATACGCAGCTTCTGCTGAAGACCTGCCAGTTTTGTTCTGCCTCCGCAGCTACAGACAGGGTGGACAGAGACCTTTGGCTGCAGAATACCTGGGTCTTTTGGTTCAAAAACTTTTTTCTAAAGCAACACCTACAATGTGAAATTTCTGGTGTGTTTTGGGCTTTAATTAGGCTGGATCCAGGGCCCAAGGATAATTTTTTCAGGCCCAGTACAACCTTGTAACAAGGGCCCCCTCCCACACACATACTACAATCCCTCATCCCTTACATACAATCTCATGCCCATGAAAATTTTTTTCTGCATGGTAATGGGGCTGCAGCCTGGGCCAGGCCCCAGTAAAGTGTACCCTTTTTCCCCCCCCAAGTGGAGGCCCTGGCTGGATTTGTGACGCTGGCTGTTGGAGCTGAGCCACTTGATTCTTGGCTTCTTTCCTCATGAGCACTGCAGTAGCATGTGTTCTGCTTGACCCTGCCACGGCCAGCAGACTGGTACAGAAGCTATGCTGCTCCTGCAGCTCACCTCCAAGCGTGAGATCTGCTCCTTTGGTGGTCGGGGAGAAGTGCTCTGCCGATCTCCACGCACCTCTGGCCAGCCCAAGAATAGATGGCCAAAGCCCCCCTCCCGTGACCAGTGAAGCAGTGGTGTACAGGCAGTTCCTCTCAGTCCAACACCAAACCACCTGCCCCGTCTTAGCAGCAGGTGCTGGTGACCAGGGCTCCAAGAGCGTGTCCCTTCTTTCTCTGAGCGCCAGGCTATGGAAGGCGGACAGAAAGCCAAACGAAGACCCAGCAGATCATGGAAGCAGTGATAAGGATCCTTCCCGCCTTATTCCCTCTAGTACCCAACAGCCCACAACTTTTAGGCCCTGTTTAGAGGCCTACCCCATTGCTTCTTTCTGGGGACTTCCCTCTAGCCATTTCTATCTATCAGGCCGTGGGGATTTATGGGGTACGGGGGAGAGATTAGTTCTTCCAGAGCAGCTCAATTCCCCCCCTCCCTCTTACTAGTGAACCACATTTCACATTGTTCCCCTGGGATTTGCCATTTTGGACATTTTGCTGAAGAGGAGTCTGGGCAAGTATTAGCCTTATCTTTCCTGGCCCTGGCCTGTAAGTGACCTGACCTGGAGCTCAAAATAAAGTGGGGGAAATGAAAGATAATATCCCAAGGAAACCCAAACCTTGACTCTGAGAAAATTCCTCAGCCCTGCTTCTGAGATCCATGTCTCTGGTTGGGACAAATGCTATAAGATGAAAACAAAGATCCTTGGTTTCTCCCTAAAACAGTGCCCTGCCTCCCTCAAAATAGCCTACATCTTTTTAATCTGAGCCCAGCAATCTCTTTCAGAATGGCTAAAGGTGCTCTAGGAATCCTGGGCCCCATTGACAGTGTTGGTCTCAGAAGAGAGGCAAAAATCAGGCATAGCCACCAATATTAGGGTTAGATGAGGACAGTGACACTTCCCGAAGATCAGAACTGGAGTGAATGGAAGAAGGGAATACAAGGGAGGACTTTTTCCTTTGGGAATGCCTCAAAACCATGCTAAGGAGAATTACTGCTGCATGGAGTTGCCTCCACTGTGAGCCTTACCTTTTAAACAGGCAAGCATCAAAACAAGGAAATACTTCCCCAGGTTAAAAATTGGACCCTTTGCGTCCTAAACACAGCTCTGATGAAGGCAGAATGGGAGGGCTCAGCACACATGGGCTTTGTGGCACGATGAAGAGTGCACGTACCATGCAAGGGTTCTGCCTGTACTGCTACTATCCAGTAGGACCGAATCAGAGCTGTAGTCGTAATACAGCGCGTGCCTGGGTGAGCATTTAACCTTTGTGCTTCCTTAACTTGGCCTTCACGTATATGGTGATGGAATACTGTGTGTGTGGGATGCAGGAGATGTTGGACAGTGTCCCAGAAAAAAGGTTTCCAGTCTTTCAGGCTCATGGGTAAGTGCACCTTCAGTTCTTAATCCATGTTATGTCCATCAACTTCCCACACCCTTGCTATGGCTCTTGAATTCAAGTGGATGTTCTTCCGCTCTGTCACTTAGGCTGCTGGCAGCACTTTAAAGCAAAATTTGTTAGAGCAAAGAGTGCATCAGGTACCATCCTTAGAGAAAATTAGAAGCTGAGGGATGTTTGGGATTCTGGGAAACAAAAGCTTTTTTTCTATTGGGTTTTTGGTTTTGTTTTGTTTTGGTTTTTTTTTTTTGGGGTACCTCAGCAGCCTGAGAAACCTCCTTAATCCCTTTCCTGCAGCTCTGGCTTGCGTGCGACTTGGCAGCTACAAAGAGAAGGTTGAGGCCGTGTTGGGCTCTGCCGAGCTGCATCGCTTGGAAGTACCTGTTGCATCTTTGTGGCCTGACCAAGGTTGATTCCTTCAGAACACTTTCCGGTGTGATCAATTTTCCTCTGAAAATGAGATCCCAGTTTGGAGGAGGGGAATAAAAGTCCCATCGCTAATCAAATGGCACAGAACCAAGCGTGAAACTTGCTGTTAAGTTAAATCCAGCTTTTGCAGGAAGTGAAATTTATCCGACTGGTGTTTCATGTGGCTTTATTTTATTGGGGGAAGGGGGCATGTGAAGGGAGTCGGACAGGAAAATGTAGAGCAGCAGTATGACTTCACATGTCCTGCCCTGCACAACTTGCATGGGGTGTTTGGAGCCCGAGTCAGACCCTTTCCTTTTGTGCTGTTCTGGTAGGTATGGTCAATAGAAGGGGACAAAAAGGAAGGACCTTTGGAGCCATTCAGCCAAGATTGACAGGAACTTGGGGCATTTCCCTTCTGAACTGAAAAAGGAGCTATAGGGTTTAATGCCAGAGAAGAAATTGCAGAGCTCTCCTGATCTGTCCAAATACCCAGTCAGATCTGCTGCTTTGTGCATTTTGGTGGAGGCAAATTAAGACTCCATGGTCCCTTGAAATTCCCAGCTGAAGGAACCTTAATGGATATTTTAGTGGTCACCTGCAGCTTGCCAGGGGCAGCTCCACCTTTCTCAGTGGGGTGAAGTAGGGTTTGAAATGAGACCTAATTCAGTTGCCCTAAACCTTCCTAAGGGCTCTTCTAACAGTCAATCCAAAACCTCCCTCCCTTGCTCTGCTTCTGCCCAAACCTTGTAGCTTCCAACAAGTAACTCTGCCTAGTACCTTGACTTTTTAAATAAATCATGTGTTGAGAGAAGCTACCTCAGGTTTGTGGTTCGATGCAGAAGTGGACTGCCTTGGTGCAGCGCTTACCAGTCAGAGTTCCTGCGGAGGTTGGATGTGCGTTTTTCCCAGGGCACCCTGTGGCAAAGGAGAATAGGCTCTGTCACTTTTTTTAAAAGTATATAAAATTGACATCTGTGGATGTCAGATCAGAGGACAGCTGCTTGTGTGCCCTGCTTTGGCTAACCCACTGCATAATAGGACAAGGAGTACAATTCTGTGTCTAGCTTTGGGACCCTATGAGGTACAACCTGTAATGTCTATAGTGCACTGCTTGCGAAGAGTGATTGTAAGGAAGGTAGGAATCCAGCACGGTTCACACCACTTGGAACTGTGCATGTTTAAACACCAGCTGAGCTGCCGCAAAGCAAAACAAAATCTTGGCAACTGTACTGTGCTGCCAGTCTCGGCTAGCTAGGTGCTTGAACTTATGAAAACATACAGAATGGGAAGAGAGCTTTGATCTAGAACAGTTCAGTGTCCCAAGCCAGGGGTGCTCAGCTGCCTAAGTCCAGCAGGTAGCCATTTCTGTACTAAACATACATTGGACCTAGATCTCTAGTTTCCCAGCAGCAAAGGCTAATGTAGTCACAACTGTGTGGTCCTGGAGCACAATTCTTCTCCCTCACTATGCATATTGGCAATAGCTCATATGGAGCTTCAGTCAGTTGAAGCACTTATCTTTTTCCCCCCCATCCTGACTCTTTTTTTACAGGTACTTTTGCCAGCTCATAGATGGATTAGAATACTTGCACAGTCAAGGGATTGTCCACAAGGATATAAAACCGGGGAACCTCCTGCTAACAACCAATGGGACACTAAAAATATCCGATTTAGGAGTAGCAGAGGTATGTGAGAGTGGCTTGTGAACCCCATTCCCATCTCTGTCTATAGTGTACCAGCTATAGTCATACACACTGGAGACTTGGAGGGACACGAGCATGAGTGTGTCCAAAAAAGCCATATCAATAGAACATGAAGGTTGTAAAAGTCAAGCACTCAGAAATTAGGAAATTCCAGAATTAAGGTTGCCTGTGCAACTTTAGTTCAACCGCTTGTGCTATGCATTATTAGTTCATCTATAGTTACAATAGACTTTAATTACATGATTGTATGCTACTTTTTTCCACAGTAGACCTGGTGCAAACTGAGATTTTCAAAAGCTGATAATTTGGCTGAGTTTAGGTGACTTTTCCCAGGGACAGCAAAAGGCACATCCTTTGAAAAGGGGTACTGAGAGACATCAGGGTGACCCACCCACCCTGCCTAATTTCAAGGCCAAGCTCCAAGAATCTAGGCACTAGAGCGTCTCAACAAAAGAGTTGTAAGAACATTTTTAAAATGGGCAAAACCAATGTATTTTCCCCCTAATCTCATTCTCTAAAATGGTTGAACTGTTTTACCTGAAACTTTCCACCAAAAAAACCCCCCAAGAATCAGACTGAGAAAAACACCCAGCATAGAAAACTTCAGTCCAAACGGTTAGTTGGGCAACGTTAGAAGCTACTGAACATGGGATCTTTAGAATAGGAACTGTAGGTGACACTACCTCTCTGCCTGTAATATATAATAGTATTAGTGGCACATTTTAGTTAGACTACGAGATGGGCAAAGACTCACCTGAAGTGCTCACAAGGGAAAGCTTTTATCATGGGCATAATCCTTGATGACCTCTGGAGGGTTTGTGATAGTAACATGAGAGTAACTAAAATGTCTCTCTTGCTGTAGGCGTTGCATCCGTTTGCAGAGGATGATACATGCAGAACGAGCCAAGGGTCGCCAGCATTCCAGCCGCCAGAAATTGCCAATGGACTTGATACCTTTTCAGGCTTTAAAGTGGACATCTGGTCAGCAGGGGTCACATTGTAAGTACCTGGGCAGGAACTCTGAGGGATCTTTACAAAACAAAAATCCTGGGTCAGATTTGTGCTGGCTGATAGGAGCCCTCATGATAACATAAGAACGGTCATACTGAGTCAAACCAATGGTCCATCTAGCCCAGTAACCTATCATCCGACAGTGGCCAATACCAGGTGCTTCAGAGGGAATGAACAAAACAGGGATCCATCCCGTTGGCCATTCCCAGCCTCCAGCAAACAGCAATCCCTGCCTATTCTGGTTAATAGCCATTGATGGACCTATCTTCCAGGAACTTATATAGTTCTTTTTTGAACTCTGTTATATTCTTGGCCTTCACAATGTCCTCTGGCAAGGAGTTCCACAGGTTGACTGTGAGTTGTGTGAAGAAATACTTCTTTTTGTTCATTTTAAACCTGCTGCCTATTAATTTTGTTTGGTGACCCCTAGTTTTTGTGTTATGAGAAGAGTAAATAACACTTAATTATTTACTTTCTCCACACCAGTCATGATTTTATAGACCTCTATCATATCCCCTCTTAGTCTTCTTTTTTCCAAGCTGAAAAGTCCCAGTGGTGTTAATCTCTCCTTTTATTAATCTCCAATTAAGCTTTTCCATACCCCTAATCATTTTAGTGGCCCTTTTCTGTAAATTTTCCAGTTCCAATATGTTTTTTGACATGGGGTGACCAGATCTGCACGTAGTGCTCAAGATGTGGTCATACATCTTCATGGACTAGCATTAATGTAGGCCCACACTCCTTCTGTCTGCCACCTCTCGGATTCTTCAGTATCTACTGAATGACTGTGTGTTCTGCTCCCATGGGTGACTTGCTTCAGCCACAGTGTTGTTCTGAGGTGCTGTGAGAGTGTTTGGGGCCACCCCTCCATTTTGAATGGCCAGTACATCCAGGAGCAAATGCCCAGAGTGGTGGAGAAATCGAGCCAGTCTTTCTGCCTGTAGCTCCATACCAGCCATTTCTCAATTCCCATCTGTCCAGGTGTGTTTGGGGCACCTGTCATTGCAGTATTTGAGCACCACTCAAGTATTTTGTTTAAAAAATTCTTTTCCTTCCCAGCCTGTAGGATAAATAGCTGAATATGTTTCCGGTTCATGTGTATGTGTGTAATGTTACTGAAAGAAAGCTGTGTCAAAGAAAGGAGTTCTGAATGTGTTTGGGTCAGCATCTGTGATCCAGCTTCTTATTTTTCCCCGGCTTATCTGCTTGTTAAAGAACTAGAACTGGTGTTCCATGTATTCGTCCTCACACTGTGTTCTTTCTGCATTTACAGATACAACATCACGACGGGTCTTTATCCCTTTGAGGGGGATAATATCTATAAGTTATTTGAAAACATTGGGAAGGGGGACTACACGATTCCAGAGGATTGTGGTCATCTGCTCTCAGAGCTACTTAGAGGTGAGTGCCTCTTTCAAATGACCTGAATGAAAATGGGTAAAATTGTGGCTGTAACAAATGCCCAGCATGCATAGTACTGATGGAGAAGCGCTTGGCTTAAAGCATTCCATGAATGTTGAGAAGTCTGTTTATAAACCTTTGCCCCTTTCAGAGTTTGAGAAGGTTTTGAATGCTCTGAGGGGCTATATAGACTAATCCACTATAAAATAGGCTGCCAAAATCTCCTTTATCAAATCAAGTCGTATACTAGGACTCCAGTTTCACATGATTTAGAGAGATCTTAAAACCTTGAGGGCAAACCCACCAAAGCGTGGATTTAAAGTGGCATCGGCGCTTTGATGCAAGTCTTTCTGAGGCTAGATCATTCAGTTAAGATCCTTGCCCAAGCCTCATATAAAGCAAGACATACGCATAATGGTGCCTGTTGAGGACACAGCTTCTGCTCTCGCTTTTTCTGCATCTGCTCTGAACTTCCGCCTCGGAGCCTGAGACAGCACGTTAATAATACCATCTTTTACGATTTTAACATGTGAAATGTTTCAATTGGCATTAAGTGTACAATTCCATAGAGATGCATCCTGCTTTGCTCCTGACAGGGAGAGACCCCTCTCGGGGCTGCTTGGTGTGCTTAAAAAGCTCAGCGTGCATGCTTGAGGAATGAGTCTGCTCTTCCTTCTGCAGCTCAGGTTTTTAGAAGAACTTTACGGGCAGTGTCGTCATCCCCTGAGCTTCCTATGTTAGAAACCAAGGAGACATAGCACAGTTCAATGTGCAGGAGACCAAGGTTCCATTCTCAGCTCTGACGCTGACCTGCTGGGTGACCTTGGGCAAGTCATTTGCCTCCTGTGAGCTTCTGTTTCCCCTCCCACCCTTTGTCATCTGTTTAGTCTGTAAGCTCTGTGGGACACAGATGGTGTCCAGCGTCTTGCAGGATGGGGCCTTCATCTCATTCTTGGCACTACTGTAGAACAAATAAGATTCCCACCTTATTTTATCCTTAAACAGTAGTTGTGTTTACGGACTTGTGGGGTATTCCTGTTCTTGAAGCACTGCTTCTGTGTAAAAAATTGCACAATAACCACTTCTGAGAGTAATACCTTGATCAACTATTGTACTGAGTATCTCTGCTTTGGGCGAAGCTTTTTCATCTTCTCAGTTCTTTCTCTTCCGCCTCGGCCTGAGACAGAGCTCCAACCTGTCCACCTTGTGTGCTTCAGCATGTTCTACAGTTGTTCTTTTAGTTAGTTTAGTGTTTCTAGTTAGTATTGTTGTTCTAGAACTACGTAGAGAGTACTGAGAGGTTTGGGTTTTTTCCTCTCCCCCCTCTCCCTTTTTCTGGGGAGTTTATTGGGCCTGGCTTGCCAGGAAGCTGTCCCACTCAGTCACAGCCCCTCTAAGTGTATCCATGTCTTGGAAGTGTCCCATATCTCTCAAAAGCATAACTTTTGCCTGGCTTTCAAATCTAGAGCATGGAAGACTCAGGAAATAAATTGAGGCTTATGATGATGGATTGCTCCTTTTGACCCACTTCCAAGTCAGGTCAAATGACCCCTCCAACTCTGTACAGCTGTCTGTGGAGAGAGCCAGTGCCCCTTCAGCATTGGCCCGGGTCCACCCTAAGAGAGGGAAGATTTCAGAGGACTTAGAAAAAGCTCTGAAGAGGAGGAGCTCCATCTCCCACCCTGCAGTGCAGTCTTCCAGAGGTCCCCGATTTCCCTCTGAGTCTATGGTGTGGGAGGTCTCAACCTCTTGGCTTGGTACTGTAGAGGCGAAGCTTTCTTCCTCTGGTACCGGTGAGGCTGGGAGTTCCTGGAGCACTTCAAAAATGCTCTGCTCCAGCAGGTCCCCAGTGCTGTTTGGGAAGCCCAGAAGATACATTCCTTTAGTACCACACCATCTACATCAGACTTGCCATCAGTGCCTTCTCACTCAGCACCATTGGTACTGGAAAAATCAAAATGCCAGACACCTGGACCCCGGTGCCTACATGCTCCAGATCAATGGTAGCAGTTGTCTCTGCCGCCACGCCAGTAACAACCCACCTGGCACTGAAGGGTTCTGCTACTCCAAGAACTTGTCAGTTTTAGAGAAGCTGGAGCCCCTACTGCTCTCTGATCATTGAGACCCTGGTCTCTGGATTACCATTGCTTCCCAGTGCCCTTTTCTACTGGAGCCCCATGCTTTTTCTAAATGCTATGCTTTGGTCCATGCCTTCAGATCTAATGCAGCACTTGGTGCTGCTGTACTGTTTTCAGTCTTAGACTTAATTCCAAAGCTTACTCCTCACTGTGAGGAGACAGCTTGGGAGTCACTTGAAGTGGAGCACCCGTAAGGACTCGAAGAGGTTACTTATCTCGTGGAATAACGGTGGTTCTTTGCGATGTGTCCCTCTGAGTGCGCCTCTCCCCGCCCTCCTTCCCCTCTGCTTCAGACTTCTTTGTTGGACATTTGGGTAGAGAAAGAACTGAGGGTAGTTTGCCCATGCAGCTCTATATATCCTCAGTGTGCAGGTATATAACCCTCCCCGCCCCATAAGGGACACGTCTCAAAGAACCACAGTTATTGCACAAGGTGAGTAACCTCTTCTTTTGAGGATTGGAATGATCATTGGTATTTTTTGCTCCTGAGTAAAATGGGATGGCAACCTAGAACAGTTACATGTTAATATAGGAGCTGAATCAGTGGTGTGCATTTCGGAGCAGTTTTGGCACGTGCCTAGTGCTATGATGGGGATCTTGGTCTGGCACGGGGACTCCTAGGTGCTGCCATAATACAATGAGCAGTGTCTCAGGACACTATTCACTGCATCGGTTGGGGCTTATTGTCTCTTCTTCTGTCTTATGATATGAAAGGCAATTCTAGTATTTAACAAAGGGAAAGTCCCAGAATAACAGCGATTGAACCCCAAACAGGGCTCTGATCACACGTAGACATCAGCGTTCCTCTGGTGCAAGCCCTAGAATGAAAGCACGGGTGGGGGAGTTTGATGCATTCTTCCCTGTCAGCAGGATTATTGGGCCTGCCCACGCTACAAATACAGCCGAGCCGGAGGACTGGGTTGCAACACTGATCCTCTCTGACCTGGTTCTAATACTGTCGCAATTTGTAGCGGGACGGAACCTTAACCGTGTTCTGAAGCACTTCACAGTTGTTCATCTAGGCTACGAATTATAACTGCGTTGTAACCAGGCTTCCGGATTTGGCTGTCTGTGGTGTGGAGGGGCCATCTGCTGCAAGAGCCAGCTACAGAACAAACTGGGATCTCTTACATGGTGGAACATTCCTCTGTCTGCCATTGGCAGGGCCTGAAAGTTCTAGCTCCAAATTCCCAAATAATCCTGATATTTTTAGCAACCTAAGCATGCTGTTCTCTCAACTGCATTTCTATAGGAGTGCAGGAGGTGGTGCTAACGGTTTAGATTGTAGCCTCTAATACATTTTGAGGAGGAGATTGTGCTTGCTTTGCACTGTCCCTATTTATCTTCCTTTCTCAGATGTTGCTGACCCCCCCACTCCATCCAAGTAATCTTGGAGATGATTTTAACTTCTCTGGATCCATACTGATTATGAAATAAGTTTTATTTCCTTGTTTTTTTCAAAGCCTTAATCGGCTGTAATAGCTTTCAGAAACAGTTACGTAAGGCATAGCTAGAAATTGCTCTCAGCACAGCTGGCATCTCGGCTATGCAACTGAGACTAATGTGGTGACTGTCTAAGGCTTAGAGCTAGTGATTGACGCATGTCTCATCGTATTCACATGTGCTGGTGAGTGATGTCCAGATCTCTGCCTGGCATTTTGGTTTGCAAATGCTAACTCAGAAAAGCAGCCCTTCTCACAGGAGCATGAAAATTGCTCAGCTGGAGCAAAGCCATTGGCCCATTTAGACTGGTGTCCAGTCTGATATCAGCTGGATCTCACATAACTGTTGGATGCTTCCAAGGTAGGCGATGAGCCTCTCCACGTCCTTGGTATTGAACTACAGTGTGGTGGGTGTGGCGTTTTCTTCTTGAATCCAGTTGCAGATAGTTGTGCCCTGTGGCATGTGGTTTGAATAACTCCTAAACCTCTTTCCTAGCTCCTCTTAGTTGCCATTTCCTTTCAATGATCTGTTCTGTAGTTGCTTTGAGAGACCTCCTACCTTTCTTTATGCTACTTTTAAACAACAAAGGAATGTTCATCCCTGAGGTCCCTTGACCTCCAAAGGTTGGTTTTAGGTGGGCAGCTTATTTTCTTTGCTCCCTTTGTCCTAGCTGGCATCTTTTCTGCTGCCTTCTGTTTCAGTGACTGGCAACTACAGTACCTAATGAGCAAGTGCAAAAGCAGATAAGCTCTCTTTACAGGAGATGTCCATGTCTGCCTGCATCAAGCATTTGTCTTCTGCCCCCCTGGATAGAGTCCTGAGGATTCCTTCTGTTGGCTTCCACTCCCTCCCTATTCCTAAAGCTTACTCCCCACAACAATAGGCCCACTTCAGAGCTGGCTAGAGCCTCTCAACATTGCTTTTGAGTTAGTTTGAGCCCCCTCCCTTTCCACCAGGATCAGTGTACCAAATAGACAGGAGGTGATTAACTCCGTGGTGTCCCTTCCCACTAGGGAGTCTTTCTTTTTTTCTAGAGGGACGCCTTGGGCATCACAAACTGCAGTTGTAAGGCTTGAAGTGGAGCCCAGCTCTCTGGGATCCAAGCATTCAGCATTGCTACCGATGGGAGGATGTGACAATGGTGACAAAGGCAGAGGAGTTTCGCCAGGTTCCCCTATTTTCTGTGCAGTACATCCGGATTTCCTGCTACGCTCCTGCATCTTCTGCAGATGGTGAAATGGAGCTCAAGCGTACTCTGTTTGCAGGCTTGCCAGTGTGCACCCGATAGCTTTTGGGATGAACAACACAGATATCCATAGCTTGGCTCCCTACCCCTTCCACTACCTCAGGAGGACTCTTCTAGCATGTAGCAGAGCCACAAGCACTCCCCCCGCTTTCATCGTAAAGAAGGCTACAGTATGTTGCAAAGTGTTTGTTTCCTCACTGACTGGAAGTGCTGCGTTGAGCAGGGTGCCAGCAAGATGCTTTTTAAAGCTTTCTGTGTTTCTGTTGACTGCTTTTTTGCAGCTGCTCAAGTTGTTGCAGGTTTTTTTTCCCCTCACACCTCGCCGCGCCCCCCCCCCCCCAGCTGGTCTTTACCAGCCTTTATCTTTCCCAAAAGGAAGCAGAATTGCCGAGGGCCAAGAGCTTCTGTGGCTTCTAACCCCTTTGCTGGCCTATTTCAAATCCTAGAGAGAGCTGTGCTCTAATGTTTTAGTACAGGTTAGTTGGGGTGCTGCCGATGTTCCTTTCTGCCTTTTCAAGACGGGACTTCATCTGTTTTACTTTCACAGGTGGAAATCAGAGGGCTTGTGTGGGTAGGCCTCATTGTCCATGGGAGTAGCTCACCAAGGTAGAAGCATGTGCAGGTCCTTAATACCTTGACATCCCCACTGCGTGACTTACCTGCCCCAATAAGATTCATTTCTGGGCAAGAAAAAAGGGTTTTTTTAATCTTCTGGTTGCCAAACCCTCTTTTTGAAATGCCTAAGGCTGGAAAGAAAGGTTGGCCCAATGGTTGGGGTACTGGCCTAGCATTTGGGAGACGTGGGTTCAGTTCCCAGCTCTGCTATAGACTTGCAAGTCTCTCTACACCTCAGTTTCCTGCTGTGAAAAGGACATGACCTATTTCCCAGCGATGTTCAAAGGGTAAATGCATTAGAGGTTGACGTACTTGGATTCTACAGTAATGCGGGGCTATAGGAGTTTATAGTTGATAAACTAGTGTCTAGAAATTAGTCCAGTGTCATTTTGTATTAGATCCCTGGGTCTGTCTTTTGAAAGATTCTGCTGATCTCACAGCATGCAGGGGGGGAGCCCAAGTTTTAGGAGCGGCAATGCTAGAGGTGTTCCCAGGACGTGGTGAGAGGGAAAGAGCAACGCTCTTCTCCTCATGCTTCCCAAAAAAGGGTCCTTAAGCATTGATGGTTTAATACTTTTTCACGTTCTGCAGAGGGCACTATTTCAACCAGAATGCTCAGTGTGCATAATGTATATAAACCCTTGCAATACCTCTGAGGTAGATACTGTTGTTCCCATTTTACAGACAGAGGAATTGCGGCACAGGGAGATGACTCACCCAGGGTGTTGTGTTGAGTTGTGGCACTCACGGCTAGAACCTAGGGTTCTGAATTCCATTCCAGCTCTTGCCACTGGAACTATTGCCTCCTTTGCCTACTTAACATGGACCTAAAGAGACTGCCGACTGCCAGAAGTTCCTCAACTGCAGTGTGCTATGTCTTTGAGCTTGTCCAGGACTATAGAAAGGTGCACTGGTGGTTGTCAGCAACATGGAGACAGGACAGATTTAAGGTCTGATATGATCTAGTTGTCCTTAGCATTACTGGAAAGGGGATTCATGCTGCCTGTAGTTCTGTGTTTTGTGTTTGGCATGGGATCAGAGATGAGCTGGCTTTGGGCAAGCTTAACCTTTTGAAATGCTGTGGGAGCAGAGGTCTAAGCATCCATCTGAAGAATCTCACTGCTCAAGTGTTTCATCTCTCCTCCCAAATAAACCGCATGGAAATCTTTACCGTAAACGGCAGAGAGTATCTGTGTGGTTATTGTGGGCAGACACTTTTAGATGATTTGTCTGGTGAATAGTACATGATGTTTGGCCTTTATGGAGTCCCTTTTCAGTGCAGGGCTTTAGCCACACAACTGCTATGTATGAGTACTGATGAATCCATTAATTTAAATTTGCACTGATTAGATTTTCCTCTTCCAGGATTGCCAAAAATATAGTCCTTTAGTTAAAAGGAAAGACTTCTTTTGGCTCAAATTACCTTCATTTATAGCTGTACCCTGTCTGAGAACAGTGTATTGCACCACAGCCGCTTGTAATGGGTGCTATTAGTCTCTTCTTTTACAACCTACCTTAGACACTTACTTCCTCTTTTTGCTACCCACATCCTCTGCCTGTACCTGTTCCATCTTGTAAATGCTGTAAATCTCTTTGCCAGTACAGGCATTTTCTAATCAGTCTTTGAGTTGATGCTTGTGCATTATTCAGCTGGTCTGAACACGCTGGGGTTGAGGGTCCCCTAATCCTTAAAGCCACAGCACCTCAGCAAAACGATCTTGCTCTGAAAAAGCACAGCAGCTTTGACACGATCCCATTATATCTGGGATTTTTGACTTGCTGTCCTGTGCAGTTTTGCATGCTTTGGCTTGCAGAAAATTCTGCTGAAATTGATAACAGACAGGACTTCAGAAATGCCCTCCTGAAATATCTTAAAAAAAAAAAAAGTCTGATATAGAGAGAGTCTTACTTGACTTTTCCACTTCTGACTGCATTAAAAAGTAACCCAGCCAGCTTCAGATTTCGGTGTCTCTAGTCCTCACTTACAGTCTGCCTTCTCTCCAGTCATATCTTTTTAAAAATAAAACAGATTGGGCAATTTAGCTGAGAAGTGACCATCTAATAATCTTACTGATAGGATATTTAATTAGATGTGGAATTTTTTTAACCACTCTTCCAATTACCTCCCTTGTAACATGAATAGGGAGGGGAAAAGCTGCTGGGCTATAACATATGCATGTCTGATTATAGAAAAAGAGAAAATATCCCCCAGAAGCTCAGGTTGGGCAAAAGAGTTCCCTGATCAAGTCCACATCTAATATTGAACTGATAACAGGTTTGATGGGTAGCTAAGAAGCTGGCGTTGTCCTCACATCATGGGGAAGCTGTTCTCTAGCCTCATTGCTGCTTTGAGCAGCAGTGACTAAGATGAAACAAGTGACCTGGTGACTTCCTGAGAAACTGTTCCTGAAGGCACAGGAAGCCTGTGAATCTCTGGCACTGCTCCACAACAGCTTTGAAATGATCATGGGAAGTGACACAACTTAAACATGTATGCAGCGTTGTAACCATGTCGGCCCCAGGATATTGATTTATGGATTTATGGCTTATTACAAAAATCTACAACACCCCCCCCAACTGCTTTCCACTCCATTCTTTTTGCCCTGTGACTGGAGGGGTGTTAATGGGCCACTTCCCCTTGTGTGATCCCTTGAAATATCTAACCATTTATGCTAAACAAACTGTTCCACCTTGGATTTAACTGTGATGCTCGGAGCCTCTTTCCCAGATCTGAAGAAGAGCTCTGTGGAGGTCAAAAGCTTGTCTCTCTCACCAACAGCAGTTGGTCCAATAATAGATACTACCTCACCCACTTTGTCGCTCTAACAACTTAAACATGGCTAACATGCCTCTGGAGAAGGCAGGGGTAGGCATTATTAAGACTTTGGCTCTAGTTTGACAGCCATGTTCATAGTGTCAGCCTAGCCAGCTCTCTAGGCATGGAGAGTAGAGCCTAGGTGACATTCACTAGGCTAGTGCCCCAGATGCATGAGCCAAACTCCTCCTTGTTTTAGCACCATTACCAAAGGGATGACCTTAACTCAGGGAAGCTAAAAAGCCCCTTGGACTGGTTCTGAATGGATTTTTCATCTTTGTCAGTTTAAAAAAAAAAAAAGCCATCTTCTTTGCACGTCCCACACTGAAAGAAGGAATTGGTTAAATTTCCAGGAACAGTTCCAGAGAGGGGGCCAAAATAACACTCACTAGGGTAACGGAGCTTAGAAGTTAACGCCAAATTGAACAGGGTGAGTCCTTTTCCTCAATGTGCTTGGGATCGGGGGGGGGGTCAGCTGTTGGTCGAAGAAAATACCAGTTCTTAGGTCAACACCTGCCCCGGGGAAACTGATACGAGATATCCATTCCATGTGGTGAGCTGCTGCCAAGGGAGCTGTTCGTGTAGCTCCCACTCAGCCCTGCCCTACTGACTGTAGCGGAACCTAATACTAACCACAGTGTTTTATTCCCAGCCAAGCCAATGAAAAATGCTAGTTCTGCTCCATCCAGAACCTTGAACCCTGGCGGCATTAGCTATGGCTCATGTTTATATACTTCTGTGGGGGAAGAAAGGGGATGGCATCCAGGAGCACTTTTAATGATGGGGCTCCCCCTGCATTTTAGAGCAAACTTTATGACAGTGTGGCTCTGGCACGATGGACGCCCAATACTACGTTGCAATTTCTGAGGGGAAAAGTCAATCTAAGATATCGCCTGCCTGCTAGCATGTCCTCTCTATATAAAGTGCCCTTCTCGCTCAGAGACGCCCTGCCAAGCATAACGAAACCCGTCATGGAATTGGCCACCATCTCTACCTTTTTAAAAACCTCATTAATTGGCCGTGAAGCAGTGGATTAGGTTTGCAATGCATATCTTGCTAGCCTTTCTCAGTGTCTCTAGAGATGGGTGTTTTGGGAGAACTGGGGGGCCTTGTGGGATGTGGATTACTTTCAGACTCAGACCTGAGATACCTCTTTATTCTTTAAAGACAGGTGTCTCATGGCTGGGCATTCTGTGGTTTCAAGTGCCTCTTCTGGGTCACGTTGGGTTTGGTTCCTGGAAAATCGCTTCTTGGGTTAAACCTGGCAACAAATTGATTCCTACAAATAAGTTGTCTTTTTTCTTTTTAAAAGTTTGTGTGTAGGGAGATCAACTCTTGCATGCAAGTGAGAGCTGAAGGCAGTTGTTGTGTCCCCCACTCAATAGAACGCAACATCCCTGATCTGTTGTTGCTGCTACAACCTCACCATTCTCCCTGTTATCTAAACGGGCAGTGAAATTTGTCATTCCAGACCTTGTCGTTCTCTGCCACATGTACATGCTGTTGCTGTATCGCTCATCACAAAAATCCGTCCCTCCATCCAACCATAACGCAGAAACCCATTTTCTAATGTAGGCCCTTGCAATCTCTTACCTGGACTACAGAATCCTGTTCTGTCCTCCCCTGTAAGCAAACCACAATCTACTGCCAAAAGTGCTTTCTCTGCTGCTGTTCTGACTATGTCCCTCCACTGACTCTTGCCTCCTTCTTCATCAAGTTTATGCCCCTTGACCTGACCTTGAAAGTTCTGCTTTGGTCTTATCTCCAATCTCCTCTTACCCTTTTTGCTCTGCTTGTCCAACTTCCCTCACTTTTTCCAGTCTCATTTCAGAGCCTTCTCCCACCCTTTCCTTAATGCTTGAAGTCAATACCCTCTCCAGTCCTTTCCTCCTTTTCAAAATCCCTCCTCCCTACCCTACTGCTCTAAAGTTCCTCAGTGTTAACCCTCTGCTGTCTGAACTGTTATGAGTCATTTGAAAACAAAACTGCTTGGAATTCTTCATTCCAAAAAAGCACAGTTTGCCAGCAGCTGCATCCCCACCATCTGGTGCCTGGAAACCCTATTTACAGTTTCCTTGGCTTCTGTCCCTATACTATCATTTCCCTGTATCGTAATCTATGTACAGCACCAAGCATGTTGCTGGCGTTCAACAGGTTAGTAACCTGGTGGTTCCATGGGGAATGCCTAGCATGCTGCTGATGGAGGTACAGGACACTGGACTCCTGGTTGGCCAGTTTCTGGGGGAGTGGTGTGAGAACTCTTGTTTTTGTTTCTCTGCCTGTTGACCTATGGTACTTTTTAAAGAGTTTGAAGCGCAGAGATTGCAATTAATGAATATCTTGGGATGTGGGGCAGCTGTGTTGGCGGGGAATCCATCCCACCTCTCTACTGGATGGTCTGGGTGAGAGAACATATTGACAAGCTCCTTTTTCCAAGTCCAGATCTCAAATAACTGATACCAGAGTACAGGAGGCCTTGAGAACAGGGAAGGGCACTGTTCAACCGTCCCTAATTATTTCTAGCTCTGCCTTAGCAAGGCTTCAGGGAGAGAGAACTGCCCCTAGAATGCAGCCTGTGGCCTGCTGCGCGGTGGGGGACACACCATTCCAAAGGTTTTGTGTTCTCGGTGGTAAGGTTTGAACAGCATTGATTATCTGTGACATTAGAGAAACTCTAACTATTTGCTGGCTGGGGAATGGGGGAGAGAGACTGATTTGTGAACCCAGTGCCATGCAAACCTCAGGCCTCACAATGTGAAGGAGGGGCTGGGGAACAGCCTTGCTCGCATCCACACAGCTAGTCAGCAGTGAAGCTGGGGTTAAATTCTGAATTTACTGACCCTCAGTCCATCCCTTGCTGCTGCCTCTCATTTAAAGATGAACTTCCATGGCCAGGAGGACTAGAAGCTGTGGATGCAATTATGGGAAAATAGGGAGGGTCAGGCTTTGTGCTTCCTTCCTTTTGGCTGAGAGCGCCTGTGAATCACACCTGGATTTTTTTCCTCCTTTTCAGGGATGCTTGAATATGACCCAGCCAAGAGATTTTCAATACAGCAGATAAGGCAGCACAAGTGAGTGTTCAGCTTCTTTCTATTAGTCATTCTCTCTCTGCTTCTTCTGCTAATGTACCTGTGCTATTGCTGTGAACTTGTTTTTTCTTTTGACAGCAGACACATGGAAGTTACTAGATATCCTTCCCCCAGCTCTGCTGGAGCTCTGGCAACCTACATGTAAATCTAGCTGGCTTTCTTTTTTTTATTTTAAGCATGGAGCTGAAGCATTTGAATTGCTAACTGGTAAATAATGAAAAAATCTGAGGTTTAAGGATCTGTTTGAACATGCTGCCTCTCAACAGAGATTTCCTGGGTGGATAAAAGTACAAGAACAAAAAGCACGCTAAGGACGCTTCAGCAAGGAGGCCATGGTTTGCTTGTCTCCTGTTAGAATAGGAAGTGCTCCTAAGGGGGGACGGAGCTGCTGGCTGGAATGCAGCTGCTCAGCTAAGCTCCTGCCTGTGAGCATACCCGGGAACACTTCTGGGAACCCTGTCAAGGATCTGATCCTGCAAAGTGCTAGGCACGCTCTGCTCTTTTTGACTGAGGTCAGAAGCACCTGTGTCCTATGGAAAAGCTGTAGCAGTATGTTCCTCTGGTGAATGTCATGAGGGCGTGTGGGTCAGGGGGCTTGCAGAAACCTTGGATCAACACCAGAGAGGCTTTTGAACTTCCCTGGTATTCTGTAGGGATGCACCAACTGAAGGTGCAAAGGTCTGAAGATCAGCTGCTTTTAAGAGACAGCTGCCTGGTTAGTTAAATTAACAGGCACACTGACCTTTTAATAACAGGACGGACAGTCACCGTTCTGAGACATATGCATGCTGCTTGTCTGACTGAGCCTGACTAGGAATATGCATTTACCATGGAGGAGACCCAGGTTTAATCCTCTGCCACGGAGGGGACTGTTTTGGGGGGTGGCCCTTTGAACCCTTACGTTGTTGCCAGCCACTCTTTCCCTTTTCCACCATTGACTCCTTCATTGTCAAATACTTTTGCTCTCCCCTTCTCAGGACCCTTCCCGTAATACCCTCTTGCTAGGTAATCTGCTCTCCTCTTCATCATAGCTGGTGCTGGGCTAATACAGTTAAACTAGGACCTTTTCAGTGCGTGCTGCACTGAAGCATGTCACAGGCCATCTGTGAGATGGGCTAATAGATGCTGAAAAGCCTCAATGAACTCCTTGCCATAGTCCATGCTGCCTTTGTACTGCAAGCTTGAGGGGCCCCTTGAACGTGGGGCCGGGCGGCTGGCTCCCAAGTATGGCTAGCTACCAGGTATTTGAGCTAGTTATCCAACTCCTTGTACACTTGATTCCCTTGTGGCTATGAGCTTTTGCAACAGCCTCACTAGGCAGCAAGCAAAGAGACGGTTTCTCTAGAGACCCTGCATCTAGTCAGAGCAAGCAGGAGAGAGGAGAAAGTAGAGCAAGCTCCTGGCACAAAGGCCATGCTCTAAGGACAATCTTCCCCTCTAATTGGGCACAGCTGCTTCTCTTGAGGCTTTTAACCCTCCCGGGACCCAGAGGAAGAGTAAGGAAACTCTTCCTGCAAATAAGGTAGCTGGTATTCCCAAGGATTAATCTCTTGCTAGTTTTCTGTTGCTAGTACCTCTTAATAGGCTTTTTTTTCCCCCATTAGTAAATGCCTCCCTGCTGTGGCATCCCAGTAATTACATCAAACACTGCAGAGCAGACGTCCTTGGGCCCAGGCTGGGTCTGTCCATTGCCCTCAGCAAATGCTGGCATGGCAGCAGAGGAATGCGCTTGGAGAAGAATTCACGCCTCCTGGCTTTGTTTTAACAAATTAAATGGAAGGACTTAGTCCTAACTTCTAAATAAGCCACAGTCAGATTAAACGGGATCAAACATCACCACTGGAGAGTTTGTGCATGTCCATCCATATATTGATTGTCAGACCGTTTTTCTTCAAATGCATTGCTGAGATGGTCAGCTTTAACTCCCAGGGGCAGGGCTGGCCCTGTGTCTTCTGAGACCTTTCAAAGAACACTTTGCCCTCTCCAGCACTTTCCATCAGTCATTAGTGGCTTGATATTTACACCTCCTCTCTTCACCCCTTACTCCTGAAGTTGAGATTTATTGAAACTTGGGAAATAGAGTGATTGAAATGACTTCCCGAAGGCCACGCAGATTAGAATAGATGCCAACTCAAGCGTGAGTTAGCTGGCGTCTCCTGATCCCTGGTGCACTGCTTCTAGAAGTTTGATCCTTGGGTTGAGATGCTGAAACGGATGTCACTGGTGACTGCCCACATGGAAAGGAAAGGTCCTTGGGCACTCTGACAAGACTGCAGGAATAACCTCTGGTGTCCAGACCCAGTATTTTTTTTCCTGGTTGGAGTCTGGTGGGTGTGAGCTGGAGCAAGGCTCCCCTCAGTGCTGTGAGAGAGGAGCTGTGTTCCCTGAGTCATCCTTGTCCTCATTCTGTTCTCTGTGCTTTGTAGTGCAGGAAACTGCATGCTGTTAAGGGTGGTGGCAATCTGGTTGGAACAGTCTTGGGAGTTGGAAGACTTGGGATCTGTTCCCAGCTCTTCAGCAAATACACTGTTACTTTGGACAAGCCAGTCCTCCTCTCCGTGACTGTTTCCCAGCTATAAAATGTCAGTCACTTGCCCCCTGGGTGGGGGCGGAGGTGTGAGTACCAGCTGATAGATCAGATGAAGCACTCTAGAAATGCCTAGTATTACTCTGTTAACAGCGGAGATGATGGAGGTAGGAAGTGCCTGGTAACACTTGGTGCAGACTTACTGTTCTCCTTCCCAGCTGCTGCCCTTCCTCTTATTGCTTCCCCAAGCTATTGCTCCCCCATAACATGGGTAGTTCCTCACACCACATGACTTAGAGTGGGTGAGTAGAGTCTGTGACATCTGGGAATGGGAACAGAGCCTGCTGTACATGCTCTGCCAGACATCTTCCTCCCCTTCCCCTCATTCCCCCAAACTAAATTAATTCTCTTGGTTTTGTTTCGGCTGTAGTTCAGCAGGGACGTGCTAACTTTTCCCAGCCCTTTCTGCATTCTGGTAGCACTCTCAAAACTAGCAGCTCTCCACAGCAGTTTCATGAACCATCAACTAAACTGGAATGAATTAAAATTCTCTTAGCCCACCAGCCAGGTCAAATTATTCAGTCTTAACTGACTACAGCCGACCCCCGAGTAATAACGACAGGGCCTTGGAACCTGCTGCCTCCAGGCAGAGTTGGCTGGGGAAAACCAGCCTGGTAGCATAGCTTCATGAAATCTTTTTTAAACCAGTTTTGTTATAAGCCTCTCAGGCAAGTGTTGGTGCAGACACATTGCCCAGTGCAAACATGCTTCCCAGAGCTGAGGAAGCAAAGCCCCTGGTTCCCTGTGGATTGCTAACTGTCTCCTCTGTGCCCTGCGCTGTTACTGAAGGACTTAATGCTCATAAACTGCGTTTGGTAACTTTAATTCAATGACCCTGCGGCAGCACTTTAAAAAGAAAATCGAAAGTGATGAAGTGGCTGCCAAATCCTACCTCTGCCCCTCGTTGCCAAGGCAACCATCTTTGCCTTCTTCCCCAGAAGCGTCACACTTAATTTGTTCAGTCATAGATACGATTGCAATGGTTCATAGCAAAAGAGAGGGAGCACTTCGCTCTTTGTTGGTGGAAGTGCAAGCTGGCCTGTTAGGCTAGTGTAGGGGCCAGCTGCTGACTCCCCAGAGACTAATGGGCCACCTCCCCTCTTAATCACCAAAAAGTCCTCAACAAGGAAAGCTGCTCAGTTACATAGACTAAAGCCTAAAGAATCTGTTTTCAGATTGCCACACTAAGGCCCTTGAAGACTCTGAGCATATTCAGTAGAGCATGTGCCTGTATTACACATATTCTAAGGAGGCTATCTCCAGTCTTTACTGGGGCATGGGCTTGAGGTCTAAGAGGCCTTTCCCATCTCTCTCGTGTGTGATGGTGCGTGGGGATGCAAGATGATTCTCTTCTGCTCAGGTTCTGGGTCTCGCTCATTTCTCTGTGGTGCAGAGGTGGGAATTTTTAATTCTTCTACCCACACTCTGCAAATGAGTCTCTTAACGTGAGTGTGTTAAAGGAATTAACGCCTCCTTCTGTGCTCGGAGCACCATTCTTCCTCCTGCGCTTCTCTTGTGTAGGCGTCTGAAGTGACCTATGGGTCTGGTAACAACTGGAGAAACTGCTTCCCGCTTCTTTTCTACTTATTTTCAGCTTTCACTGAACTGAGGCTGGAGAAACCAGGATTTGCTCCCTACACCTCCTGGCAGTTATAAACAGGAGTAGCTAGTGAATTCCCATCAGAATACATGTCTGGTTAGCTTAGCTTGCTCTTCCCTGCAGAGAACTACTGTATGACTTCCTTCTCCATCAGTCTCCTGCATAACGTCTGTGGGATGAAATCAGAATGCTGCCAGTAGCTCTGTGCAGTGGTACGGACCTTCTAGTAACCCAGTTTCTGTTCCGGGCCCATATGACTAGGGGGCGAGGAAATGCTTGTAACCTACCTACCCATTTGATAAGGGTTGCATAGCCTGCAGCGAGGCATCTGGTTTCAGAGACCCTGTCAAAGAGAGTCTTCCCTATCATAAATAAGCAAGGTTAAAATATTTGTGACCCAGAAGAAGTGAATTAGCCAGGAGGCACTTTCAAAGCTCCAGCCACGCCTAACAAGTCTGGGTGCAAGTAAAGATAAAACCTGACTTGAAAGGAGCTGGGAATCATGACTCTGAGTTTAGAATGGAGTTTGCAAACCAGGCATGCTCATTAAACTCCAGTCTGCCTTCAGATCCTTCTTTTTCATTCAAGCTTTGGCTCTCCCTTCTCAAACCTGGCTCTCTCTAGCTCTCTGTAGTTTACAGCAACCCTGCTGAACGTCATTCCACATAACCAGCTTCTTTGTCATTAATGCTTCTGCCTCAGCATATTTGTGCTTCATGAATCCCCCCCTCAGCCTGCAAAATAGCCAGAAAGGGTCTGGCTTCCACCTGCTTCTGCTGCGCTTTGCTGCAAATTGCTGGAGGTGGGGAGGAGAAGCTCATGGTGAATGTGGCTCTTCCAGAGACCATGCTTTCTGTGAGTGGTGCTTCTGCGACCTACAAAAGCTTTTCTTCCCCCATCATAGCGGGAAGCAGGAGGGGAGGATGTGACTGTCACTGAAGTATCAGTCTCTTATCACTGAGCTAATTGATGCTTTTGGATTCCGGTCTGGTTCCGCTAAGAAGCAGCAATAAAATTATGTTTGGGATTAAGCAGTGAAATAAAGCATGTTTCTCATCTCAAAAGCTTTCAGATGCAATCTGACACTTCAGGGTGTCGGCTGATCGATTCAGGGTCACGCAGGGACTTCACCTCATCTGCACACAATGAGAGAGATGCGTTATGGGCGAGTGGTTGCCTTGTGACAAAGCAGTGGCCAATAACTTCTTGAGCCAGGCTAACACTTGGTGGCACAGTAGCCTGATCTGCAATAACAAACTGTTTGCCCTGCTGGGATATGTGGAAAACTCAGAGTGACAGGTGGAATTGTCTGCCCGTTCTGAGACTTGACAGGAAATACTGTCTGCTATTTTATGTAAAATGACTTGAGGGGCTCTTTCCAACAGGT
Source organism: Mesoclemmys tuberculata (assembly GCA_007922155.1). Lineage (NCBI taxonomy): Eukaryota > Metazoa > Chordata > Testudines > Chelidae > Mesoclemmys > Mesoclemmys tuberculata. The sequence goes on from ML675700.1 coordinate 10,028,268, forward strand.
CTTTGGTTTCCTTTGTATTTCATTGAATCTCTCCTCTCACTTTGCATTCTGATTAGCATATATACATATGTAAATGTTTGAATTCACCTCCCAGAGGATGGAATCAACATGACTACAAGTACAGTGATTCAGATTTCAGTTGTTAATAAAACCTATTTTTACTCTCCTGGAAAGTAGGACAGTAGGAAGGAAGGAGGCAGAGCTGAAATACAGCAAAACAAACATCACTAGCTGCTAGAAATTTCTAGTCCTTCTTTCAAAATTTCCTTGTTATTGACAACCTTGACATCTTTTCACTTTGATCTCACTTCTGCCCCCTATATTTCATTCTCACAAGGTCCCTAGCATTTATATTTTGGTTCCCTCCAGGCCCAGTGCCCGCAGCAAAAATAACTGGTGACTTGTGGATCTGCAGTAGCTCTGCTAATGACCCTGCTAGCGCATATCCACCTAGAGTGAAGTTGCATCTGCATAGTTGCTTCCTTGATGAGAACAGTCTCCCAAGGAAAGGAAATCCAACACCAAGTCAGTAAAATATCTCCTGCTATTAGTGGAGAGATTCTTTTTGGGGAAGTGAGAGACTGATCTTAAACCTAAGAGCTCCAGACAGATAATGGCCAATAAATCGAGGAGTGTTTGCATTCCGGCTTCTCATATAACACTGGAGATCTGGGAACAGTCTTCCTACCATGCAAGAGGTCTGAAGGTTCGCAAGACTTGTGGGTTTCCCAGGCCTTGTGAGAGCCTGGAGCCTCTACTTCCCATACATGAGCATCTCTTCCACATTCCTCACTAGTGTAGTCAGAATCTGAAATGCCATACTAACAAATCCTGGGCTTTTCTGATCCACAAGCACCAAGAATTCTCTTTCAGCCTCTTTGGCAGCATTTGGTACTCTTATCTCATCTTTCCCAGAATTCAGCAGCCGCATGGGCTGCTGCTTATCTTCCAGGCAGCCGATTTTGATCTCTAATCCCCCTCAAGGTGCTGTTGGTCAGAACTGCATGGAGACTGCGCATGAAGTGTTGCTAGGTGGTCATGGAACTCCTGCAGTGGCTGCTCGCTTCATTGCCCATCTGTGAAATCCCACAGCTGCCATTGCTCCTCTGAGGGCCATCTTCAAACTCTTGGCAGGAAAAGCTGCCAATATGAAGCACTTAAAATGCTTAACCAGTGCACTAGACACTTCAAAGAGGCAATTTCTGCTGTCTCCAATCTAACTACTCGTCCACCTTGAGCACCCCCCAAAAAGGGACTAGGAAATTATTCCACCGTTAGATTAGAAGTGGTAGTACATGCATGCCAAATTTCATACCTTCTCAGTTTAAAATGACAGCACATCCTTAGGTTCAAAAAGATCAAACACCTTTTAAGAGAGAACTACAATCTTGCTAGACAGATTGTATTAAAACTTGAATCCATTTCCCTTTCACGCTGCTCCATAACTTTATTTTCAAGCCATGTTTGCTAATTGCAAAGCTGGGTTTTGAACAAGGTTTTCTCCTTCTATGAATACTGATTGCTCTGTCCCAGTAGAATGAGACAGGTGTATGAAAATGTAACTAACTGCTTGTTTTCACTGGGAAGGTTTACTGAAATGTCACATTTTTAGGCTTGCTATCTAACTAGCTCATGACTTTAACACAGTCATGATAGCATTTGTGTTGTGAAGGAGACATGTCCTCCAAGCTACTTTGGGGGTGGCAGGTGATTTAGAAAAAACAAAACAAACAGGATGGCATAGGTTCCCCTATAGCCCATTCCAGACCTCTCCCTTCCCCTTTGGTGACCAGTTCAAATCTGTCCCAGATTGGTGGTAGCCAAAACCTGTTTCTAATGTCAGCATACGCAACCAAATAGCTAACATTCGTGTTGCACCTGGTATTTCTTGGGGCTGCAGTCTCCACAAAAAGTCCAAACCACTGAATGGGTGGTGAAGGCAGAACTCATGGACCCTCCAGGTCGGGTCTGAGACACGTTGGTGGAGAACGGGGTATAGCATGGCGGAGGCTTGTGCTGTCCATTCTATGCCTGTTCTGTGGGCAGGGGACATAGTCTCTGACTTAAAGCAGCACCTCTCGTGGACCCTGGAATGAAGCTAATAGGTTGGAGGAGAACTCTTATAGCCCCGTTAGACCAGATCCCCTTATGATGACAAGCTGATTAAAGCATCCTTTCACAGCAAGTGAGGGGCACCTCCCTGGTGTTCTCATGCAGCCTCTGATACACAGCACAGTTGTCTTTACCAAGCTAGTGCCAGGAAGGATTGGCTTTCCTGGTTTAATTAACATTCAACCCATGGCATAAAAGCAGAGTTTTTAATATTTAATGCAGGGATACCAGCCCACTAGGGGACCCAGCTGCTCTACACCAGGCACTCATTAGGTGAGAATGCTTTGAACTCCTCTGTCACTGCCTGTGGTGGGGGAGGTCACCCTCCTGGGGCAAAGGCATAAGAGCTGCCTGTTGAAATGTTTGTGACAGCCTCTCAGATAGTGGGGAGGGCATGCCCCTCTGCGTGCCAGATTTGAACCTTCCCATCAGCACAGTTCACGTAGGATGGGGGAGGAAGTAATTGGATGACCAAAGCCTGACCACCTCACTTCGTAATCCATACGCATTGATCCTGTTGGCTGATGAGGTCATCGGGGTGCATAATTGGGGGAACAGGCACTTCCTGTTGAGAGCTGAATGTGCGAAGGCTGGATAAGGCATGTCAGAGCAACCTGCATGCTGAAGACTCCATAAATGGTATTTGAAATGTATTGGATTACTCTGCACTGTAGCTTGAGGGTACAGGGACTCCACTGGTACTTCTAGGAAATGTGTTTTTAACTCTACTTCACAGCTCTGATAGCTGTATTGGAGCACGTCTGTGCTAGGGCAGTGAAAAATGGGAAAGCACACCCATCTGGTTCCTGAGATATTGATGTAATGCAAGACAGTTGGACTCTTGATCTGATTAATAATGGCATTTGGCACTGATCTCCTTCTCTGGGCAGATGGCAAGTTAGAACAGCACTATGGGTGATGGATTAAATGGTTGTAGAATTCCAGTGAGACAGGGGTGAAGTGAAAGGGTAAAGTATTAAATGGCTTTGCCATGATCCCATTGAATATTGTCATAAGAGGGAGTTGGGGGGTAAAGATCCACAGCTCTTAAACTCAATGCTTCAAGTCCTCTTTTCTTCTGGTTATGCTCTTTTATGACTCTATAAATCAGGGAGAAAGTGCTTGATTATTAGCTCTGTAGACAAAAATCTGCTCTCTGTCTGCAGATCAGGTACAGCTCAGAGAGCAGCAGTGAATGCTGGTTTCCTTCACACTGCTTGCTGCCAATGTATCTCAACCCTGCTTTTGAGGAACCACCTGCATATGTGCAGGGGTGGTAGTTCATTCTCCACGTTCATTCAGGCTAGGTTGGAATCCGTGATCTAGAGGTGAAAGGCTCTTAACCCTATTTCTGGTCCCGAGCCATCCTATTGTGGGTATTTGTCATAGTCAGGCGTGTCTAGCAGTGTGTATCCACTGTTGCGATAATGCTAGAGACAGTTTTGTAGGCCCATCAAAGGTTCTCCTTAGCTCAATGGTCTGGATGCCCTCAGGAGTGGCAATCACAGCTAGTACGTTATTTCCTGCCACAGAGCAGTAGAGACGAGGCCTGAGGATTCACCTTTCTTGCCCCTGTCCTCTCCAGTCTATACACTATGGCAAAGCCTACAAGGGCAGAAACCAGAGCAAGATGTTTTCCATTAATGACAAAAGCAACATGCTCTGATATAATTGGTGGGAGCATCTTAAGCTGTCAAGTCTTCCTGCCAATAGGGCAGCCATGCTAAAACTCTGTGCCTTGGACTCTCTGCAGCTGGTTTTGTAAGAAACACACTCAGGCAGAGGCTCTCGTCCCCATACCTCCCAGCCCAGAGACAAAGGACAGGTGGAGAAGTATGACGGTGGTGCCTTATCTGGAAGATCTGCATGGCTACAATGAGGAAGAGGACGATGATTTGTATGACATTGAAGATGATATCATCTACACTCAGGACTTCACAGTACCAGGTAAGAGAGAGGAGGGTAATGGGATACGGGAGCTGGAGATAACTTTTCAGGCCCTTTTAAAAACTTCCTGGAGAAAGCATGAGGTTTGAATGGCCAAATGCTTTCAGCAGTTAAGAAACTTATTTGATTATAACATGATGCACAGTCCCTGAGCCAGCCATGGAGCTCCGGGTGTCTAGGTCCTTTATTTCATAAATAGGACACCCTTCCCGATGTGCTGCCCTCATGCTAATTTCCTTCACTGCCTCCAGTAATAGTCTTTGTCCTGCGTGCTTCATTCCACAGCCAATTTTACAAGACCATCTCAGTTATTCTGAAGCCCAGTGTAATGACTCTGCATGCATAGCAGATGGCGTACCTGGGCGGGGTTTGTGTGTTCAGAGAGTTAATGCTTAACTTACCGGTTTGTAGAGGCTTATTCCCCTGGCCCAGTCTCTGAGACTGTCTAGTTATTGGATTGCCTTACAGGAAAAAATCCCAAAGTCTAAAAATCAGTAAACAGCCTGAGGTCTTCAGAGCCAAGCCATCAATTTAACCATGCGACTCCCATTGATCAATGGGAATTGTGTAACTGAATACCCCAGTCCGCTTTGGAACTTTCAGCCTCTGGGTACATGCAAATTCTGGAACCTGGATAGAGAGAGAGAAACAAATGGTATGTGGAGAGCTAGCGGGCCAAGGCGCTGAGCGTGCACAATCCAAAGATCACTCTCCCGTTGTTAACACCAGCAGCGATCAAATGAGTTGCCCAGCCTCCTTGTTTCTACTTTACCTGCTTAACAGATTACAAACTGTGTACCATAAACGTCTTGGTCAGTTGCTCCCTTGTCATTCTGCTTCACCCTGGTATGAATGATTTGATAGTCACTTTTTAAGGAGATGCTGTAGTTAATGCCTGCAGAGGAGCTGATTTCCTCTATGGCAAGGTGTTCCTAAGTGTCTGGGGATAGGTCATCTGTGCTTGTGGGGAAACTTCCAGCTCCTGGGGTGTCGGATTACCAGACATGACATGCAGCTCCATGGACTTCAGTGGGGTATTAGTAAAGGTGAGATTGGCGCCCTTGGTGCAGAAAGCTAGGCCTTAGGACAATCTGTGCCTTGTCTTGCTCTTGGTTCCCTGATCAGCCTGTGGGTGCTTCCTGACTGCACATGATCCAGGAACCCATCCCTGGGAGGTCGGAGTGCCATGAGGGCAACCCAGGCAGCCTTAGCGTTGAGTAGCCTATGCATTTAAAGGCATGGGGTAATAACCCAGCCCTGGCCTGTCCTCTCAGAGAGCTACTTATACAGGATGTTACTTCGTTTACTGGTGCCTTGGGAAATGATTAAAATAAACTAAGCCAGCAGAGCCTTAGCTCCCTGTAAAATCCCCAAAGGCAAGTGTCTATGAAAATATACAGCCAAGTGGAAACGGCAAGAGTCCTGTAACACTTTAAAGACTAACAAATTTAATTTTTGCAGGCATAAGCTTTCATGGGCTGTAACCCACTCCATTCCCTGCATCTGACGAAGAGGATTACAGCCCATGAAAGCTTATGCCTGCAAAAATTAAATTTGTTAGTCTTTAAAGTGCTACAGAACTCTCGTTGTTTTTGCTGCATACAGACTAACACGGCTACCCCTCTGGAACTTTTAGCCAAGTGGACGTGTACTTGGGGCAGGATGGAGCCTGACTTTCCAAGACACAGGGAGTTTCATCAGAGTGACATTTTCCAAGTGCTGATTTGCCTGTGACAATCGGCCATTCGTAATAACTAAGGTTTCTAATAAGGACTGCTGCACCAATAGTAGCTGGGCAAACCACAGAGCTTTCAATGTGTTGGGAAGTTGAGTGGTCCGAAGACTGCATTCTCTCCCTCCCTGCCCTCACGCTTTCCTAGTAACAGTGACTACTGTTTATGGGCTAAGTGACCTTTCACTAAGCCAGGGCTTCCTCAGGTGTCCTCATAGAGCTCCTTCAGTTCCGTGTAAAAAAAAAAAAAAAAAAAAAAAAAAAACACCTTGGTAGGCTCCTTAAATGGTCTAATTTCTTGGGCCTTTCTAAAGACAGGAACAATGGGGAAGAGAGAAGAGAGTTTGCCAAAATAATTCCTGTATTGTCTGGGACCAGGGGCAGGACTCTTGGAGCCTGCTGTGTTCGTCTAAGGGTCCGTATGAGGCCGTGGTCAATACTTCAAACCTGGGAACCTAAAGCTGGTGTCCCTATAGCCATATTTAGGCACCAACATGAGTGACCTGATTTTTGCGCTGCTCCAATTGAAGTCAGCTCTGTCTTTGGACTTGGGAGCCTGAATATAGGCAGCCAGGTTTGAAATTCTTGGCTGATGTTTCCTTACCCCTAACTCCTGTCTGTGTCCTGAGATTGGCCACATGGGTGAATGGGAAGCCTGACAGGGTCACACACTCCCATGGCACCCTTGGAGGACTACAACGGTGAATGGTGGGAAATCGGAGCCCCCACTTTCTCCTGTTCCCGCCCAGGTCTCTCTTCCATCTCAACAGAGGAGTTGAATCATGTGAATTTATTCCCTAAATTAGCGCTGCCTCTCCTCGATGGATCTGTTGTATTTAGCATCTCTGACTATCTGACAGCCAAGCGAAGGGTCCACATTGCCAAGCTCCTTGTGTCATCACTTCCTTGGGACCAGTAGATAGAAAGAGACGCTTGTTCTAACCATGCTCTGTTGCTTTCCTGTGCATTCCCCAGGTTCAGAGGAGGAAGCTGAGGCAGGGCTTAGAGAGGACAGAGTACAGCAGATGGGGGATCTTGCCGAGCTGTTTGGAGAGGAAGCTGAGCTACCAGCGGACAGGAACATTGAAGAGGAATTGGAAGTTTAGCCTAGTTTGCTAAAGCTACTGGAGAGAACAGATAGTGGTGCTTGCTGCTTGAACTGTATTGCTGGCTTAGAATCTGCTCCGAACTTCTCTGCACCCAAGGAGGGTTTTTCCCACCACTGAGAGGGCACCATTACTTAAAAAAAAAAACCCAAGCCAACAACCACATATACCTCTTCCACGAGGGAGTCTGCTCCTTTTGTTTAAACAAAGACTAGCCATAGGGGCCCAGCGGGCAGGTGACCTGAAAGAGAACCAGTATTGAGGTCTTAATGGCGCTTGCTGTGATTGATGCATACGCGAACCAGCCAGCCTTGCTCCATCCTAGTTAGGTCGGTCAATAGGTTGCTACAGTGAAACTTAGCAGCTCTCTATTTTGAGTCTTATTTTTAATACAGAACATTTATTTTAAACATATTATTTTAAACAAAGTTTCTCAGGAGTCGAGCACTGATGGGTGAAGCACACCTTTGTATCTATTGCTACTGTGGGAGACCAAGCCCCTTGCTGACTGGCAGCTCTGTCATGTGCAGCTTTGATTGCTTTCTGCACCACTCCCCACACCACGGGGGCCCGCTGGCTGACTAGTTCTTGTTACCTAACCCTGAAGAATTTCTGGGCTCCGCTCCCTGTTGTCACGCCAGCTGAGATACGTCAGAATGTCTCATTTATTCTGTGTTGTTACTTTACGATTCAGTGCTATAAAAGGCACAGCTCTGCACGTGCGTGCAGCTGTAGAGAGTGATCACACATGTACACACAGCCGGACCATACTTTGGTTCTGGTCACACACAAGTCTGCATGAGCCATGGCATTCCACCCTGGTATTGTGGAGTCTCTTTTATGTAGAGAAGCAATAGAGATCCTGGTCCTGTGGTTCCTTCTCTGGTGCACAGCAGGGCATGTAAGACTCTTTGTTCAGTGCAAGGAAGGCCAGACAGTGGGCATAGCCTCCGCACTGAGCAGTGTTAAGCCTCAAGCCCCCATGCCCAGTGTGTGTCTGAGGATACATAGTCTTAAATGCAGCCGGCCTACTAGCTCTGCCTGCCTTGTCACCTTCCTGCCTGCTGTTAGAGGGGAGTCATTTTGGGTACGACCGCACTGGAGCGGGAGGTGTAATTTCCAGCTCAAGCAGACACTCAAGCAAGTGCACTAATCATAGACATGTAGCTTCTGTGGTGTGGACAGCATGATGGGCTAGCCACCCAGAGTCCAGTCCCACCCAGGACTCTTTGGGCAAGTAGCCCCACCCTCCCCTTGCGTCGGCTGCACTTCTGTTTTTAGCATGCTAGGTCCATCAGCGCTAGGGCTCCGCTATAAAGCTGGAGGTTTACTTTCCTCTCTGGTGGAAGTGGAGATGTACACTTAGCGATTGCACGGCAGCGACTCAGGAACGCTGGGTCTGTGGGCTGAACGCTCAGCACTTTTTACCTTGCACGTGCAGCACCTTGCCCTGGGCAAGGTTGAGCTTCCAGCAACATTCATCTGCTCATCTCAGCAGCTGTTATGCCCTGTGCAGGCAGGTGCTTTGTAACAAGGGAAGATTGTAGCTGGAGCAGCAATCGCTGCTATTGTGTGCTCCTGATGCAAACAGCATTTAAACCCAAATAAGAGCTGTCACTCAGCAAGCTGACACGCGAATTACTGAAAGATGTTTGGAATTCTCTTGCGTGCTTTGTATATCTTCAAAGGGTTAGAGCGCTCTGGTTAGTAGCAGCTGCATAGAGCAGCGCTCCTTATTGCAATTTCCAGGGTGAGGTAACACGTTTTGTGTTGTATTAAGACTTGGGTGGTGGTGATGTTCCTAGAGCCTCGGTTACCTGAAGACAATTGTACAATGTTGGTTAGATAGCAGGCACAGGAAAGCATTGTGTGAGTGACTGCTTGAAACATCCCGTTACTGTTCCACCCTGACAGGTCATCTGTTGTAGAGGTGCTAAAAACATGGAGTCACATTCTGCCCTCCATTGCTTCCTCTGAACTAAAGGGCAGAATTTCGTCTTTCCTGATTAGTATGGTGCAGCCCCTTCTTAAGTCAGACAAATGAGCTAAGGCTTGTCTCACCCTGTCTATGCACCCTATAAAGGCTAGAAAGGCCAGTACCGACAGACTGTCTCCAAACACCTGCCAGAAGATGGTGTGATTCAAGTTTGGGTGTATAATAAGGAGACCTGATCTGCTGCTTTGGGTCACTGCTGCCCACTTTATCCCCCCGGCTTCTAGTCAGTCCACAGGGCTCCCTACAACCCTTCAGATAGGGATGGCTATTAACAAGGGAATTATAATTGCACCAGCGAATTTGGATACCATGAAAGTGCATGTACAGGGAAGCAGCTTTAAAGGTTTGGCTCTTTGGTGTCAAGTTTTAACAGTGAGTAGTTACCCATTGGAGCAAGTTAGCAAGGGTTGTGATGGAGTGTCCGTCACTGCGAATTTTTATATCAAGATTGGATGTTCTTCTAAAAGATCTGCTCTAGGAATTATCAGGGGAAGTTGTGTGGCCTCTTATAGCCAGGAGGTCAGACTAGATCACACTGTTCCCTTCTGGCTGTTGTGTACAGATTGCAGTTCTGGTGAGTAAAACCTTCACGGGGAGTGAATGTTTGGGGAGCAGGAAGGAGAGGAAACTGCCCTCAGGGTAGGCTGAGCTCTGTTGTGTATGTGTGTTCACGAAATCAAGGAACCACTTGCCAAGAGAATAAACTGTCTTCCCTTCCCAGTATTGGGAACTCACTCAGCTCTGCTGTGCGAGCCTTAGCTTTCTAAAGGAGTGAAATTCCATTAAAATAGAAAACGTGCGAAAGGCTCTGCTCAGTTGAGCTGCAGTTCCACGAGCAGCAGAGAGCAAGCGAACAAGTGACTCATAGGCGGGGGTGGGAATCCTATGGGTGGTGGGGGGAGGGAGCCTCATTAAATCTTACATTGATCAGCGGAAGAAGGAGCTTTAAGAACGTGCTTTATTTTTAAAGGGTTCTTTAAAGATTTATGCTGGCCTGCAGAGAGCTTTAAATGTTGTGTCCCTCGTTCAATATCTGTTAAATGTCCTCCTTGGAGGAAATTGCTGGAGAGAGCATGTTATGGTGGCTGGCACGTACCAACCCATCACTTCCAGAGGCGGCATCCCTTTGTTTTCAATCCCAAGGGCAACGTTAAGTGAGGTTGGGGTCCCACTTGCTGGTTTTATCTCAAAATTTCAGGTTTAAAGAGATGCACTCTGTGTTTTCCTTCCCGCATTGTTAACCTTCTTCAGCCTGAACTGCAGTGTATGGTTCATGCAGAGACAAATGGCTGCTGTATTTTTTTTTGTTTTTTTTTTCCCTCCCTGATATTCAGGATAGGGCTGGAAAATGAAGCCAAGACCAGAGTGTAAAAATAAGCGTCAAGTGTTTGCTAAGGTGTGTTTCTATGGTATGTGCGTGCACATTCGTTCTGGTAGCTGACAAATGCAGTCGTTCGAAAGCACTTGATGAAAGCCGTTTTTATTTTCAACCACTCTGGAGTCTGTGAGCCTGACGGAACGATCAGCAAGCAAAAGAGGTAGCAAGGACAAACACACGCTCTCTTTCTGTAAAGCCACTCTGCTGATAATGGGAAGGTGGAATAATGGTTGTGCCAGCAGCCGCAGCACAATGGGTCATAGGCTTCTGTGGGGGCGGAAAGATGCTAAACTCCATCGAGTGTTAAATTTTTAGTTTCGTTAATTGAGTGTCAGCAGCTTTCATTAGGAGAGGAGATAAAATTAGTGTGGTGGGATGTTCTCCATCCCCCAAAATCCAGAGAAGCTTCCCCGAGTCCTTTTTTTTGGGGGTGGGGTGGGGGGGGATTTGCACAAAAAACAGATGAACGAGTTAGATTTTTTTTTCCAATTGGAAACATTAATTGATTTGGCTCGAGTTCAGATGAACAAGGAAGAGGGGGGAGCGTTAAACGCTCAGCTCTGCTTTGAGCAGGGTTATCTGAGGTGCAGCCACATAATTGGGATTTGGGAGGAGTGAGTTAAAATCCTGAATTCTCTTAGTGGGGAAGTGCAGCTGGGATTCACTGTCTGTTAGGACAGGCCAACGCTACTGATTTTCTTGGGGGTCCTACCATGACTTCTTTGACACTGCCTAGCACTTTCAGGAAATCCGACCCCTTTAAGCTGTGTGTCAAGCTGGGGCTCCCAGAATCACATGCTGCTTTCAATAACCCATGTCCTGGGACAGCTGGGTTTCACTGCCTGCCCTGTGTGCTCCTATGCAAGGCACTTAAACCACCGTGATCCAAAATCGCGCTCTCGTTTTGGGTGCTCACCACGAGCCACTTGGGGCTTGATTGTAAGAGGATCCTGAGCTGACAGCTGGAGTCAGTAGGAGCTGTGGCTGTGCAGTGCTGGGCCCCAATGACTTTCCAGTTGTGCATTCAAAACTCGTGAATTATCTCTGAAAATGTCGTCCTACACCTCAGCTTTCCTGAGCTGTAAAACAAAGATCCCCTGCCTCTCTAGAATCTGAATGCAATGGGCTGCTCTAGAGCAGTGGGTCTCCATCTTTTCCATAGCAGGTCACCCCCCCGGCCCCCAATCCTCCTGTAGCTGAGATCTAGCCAGGAGCCCCAGCCCCACTGAATGATACAGGGCAAATGGAGAGTGGTTGTGAGCCCCTCGCTGACCGGCCTTGCTCTAGGGTATTCATCTTGCTAAAAAATCAAGCTAACAAAGTACATTTTGGGGGAGGAGGGTGAAACCCATTTTGTTCAGAATGGTGTTACCCACTCTCTGCTCCCTCCGTGAAGACAATAGAAACGGGCAAGTCTAAACCCCTGCAGAGCCCACTAGCATCCCTGCAGCACTGGGGCCCTCACTGCATTATATCCCTTCTAGAAGGGATAGACGCATGGTCCGTGGTTTCCAGGTCATTCTCTGGCAACTGCTAATGGGGCTGTGATGGCAAGGAGCCAGACCTGCTTCTGGCATCCATAGATTTGTAAAGCCAGAAATGACCATTATGCTACCAGGGAACACAGCCCAGGGACCTTCGCTCAGTCAGTCCTGCCTCAGGCCCATATCCTGTGGTTGAGCTAGAAGAGTCTCTTAGAAAATCATCAGCTCTTGACTTAAGGCTTCGAGTGATGGCAACTCCTCCACACCCCTAGGTCCGTCGTTCCAGTGGGCGATTCCCCTCACTGTTTAAAAACAGGCACCTTCTTTCTAGCCTGAACTTGGCCGGCAGGTGCGTCCAGCCCTTGGATTGTGGCATGCCTTTGTGTGCTATCACATTCCCTCTCCTCTGTCAGAGCCCCCGTGTGCGTCCTGCCACCATCCCTTGCTGCATGGCCCCCCACGCAAGGCTGTGTGAGTTCCATCCCCTGCCATGTGAAAGGCGAATGCCAGGGAGGTGAGATAGATGTGTTCCCTAGGTGGCAGGGAAAGGGATGTAGGGCAGTGTGCTGGCCAGGGGCTGCTTGGCTAGACACATTCAAGGGGAAGAAAAGAATTCACTGGAAGCCATCCCCCCACCCCCCATGGCTTATGGCTACAAAGGAATGCTCCGAGGTGATCTCTTTACACCTGCCGAGAGGATCTGAAATGCCTAGCACTGGGATGCACGGTAAAGCCCATGCAGGGAAGGGGGAAGGCAGGAGGGATCAGAGTGAATCCGTTGGCGGGGGGACATTGCAGATCTGATGGGAGTAGAAGCAACTTGCTCAGCAGGCCTATGAGGTAATATGCTGCCCTGTGGGACGGGACGGGTGGGCTGGAAACATGGCCAGGGCCGGGGAGGCTGCTCTGTGCTGTCCTCGGACAACCCTTCTCTCTGGGGTTTGGACGCTTTGGAGGTGGACGCCTTTATGATCTGTGTAGTAAACCCATGAGCTGTTCAGCCTCTGCCAAAGGGGACATCCACCCTCAGCGGGTGCTATACCCATAGGCAGGAAGAGGGCCACCCCTTCTGGGAGAGACGCATGTGCTGACGGGTTTGTGGTGCAGCATCCCCTCTTGGTGATAGTTGGAGCCATTCCAGATGAACCTCTTGGGCCTTGAGATTTCCCCCCAAGGAAACTACAGCCTGTCCCCCCCTCCCTCCCCGTGTCTCTCTCCCCTCCTTACTGTGGGGCTCAGCAGAGATGGGGTGATGGTTGGCGCAAGTATAGTGCTGACGTGGCACCGCCTTGGCGGGGAAAGGATCTGAGCATCTTTTAAAGAAAATTATACATAATCGCCTTACAGCCTTCGCTTTCATTCAAGCCTCTGAGTCATACTGAAGGGCCCTGGAGCGTGACGTTCCTGCTAGATGGAAATTACCTTGGATGGGTCTGGTGGCCAGGAAGGGAGGGGGGGAAGGATGAGCACTCAGTGACAGCTCCTCTCCTCCCAAGCCCTGCATCCGATGTGGGTGGCGGGTAGCGTGAGCAGCATGGCAGGCGTCGCAGCATCGTACGCTCTTCCTCGGTGGGTGTTGAAGTTCTTGTTTAGTGTCGCTCCCCGGGCTCCCCGCCAAACAAATCTTACCTGATCTGGAATCTGACCAGGCGGTGAAATTGATTCCCCTGGAAATGGCTTGTCCTCTGCAGTGCTGAGTCACTCCTCTGAGCTGGCACTGGGGGAGGGGACCAGCCCTCCGCTAGCCTGCTCGGGGCTCTGAGGCTTTTAGGGTGCAGTTCACTTGCGTGCAGAATGGCCAGCACATGTCCCCCTGCCCCCTTTGGGCATATGGGGTGCAGAGGCCTCTGCAGCAGGGTGAATTGCATACTTACTGAAGTAGCTCCCGCTTCGAGTCAGAGCAGCTTCTCCGGCTCCTGGGTTTATGCTGGCTTTGCCCCAGGACCCTCGTCTGATCTGGGCTGCTCAGCCCCCTTCCAGAATGGGGAGTGGCAGCTGGTGGTGCCAATTGTCCTTCCCAAATCTTGGGAAATGCAAAACGAAGGGAGCATTCTGAGCTCAGACATGGTCTCGGCACAGAGCTTCCCCCAAGTCGCTGCTGCAGAGCACAAGGAACATGCTCGGTGAAAGCGGGTGAGGGTAGGGCTTGACTTCACGGGACATGGCTGTAACCCAGGTTCTGTAGCCACCCCACGTCCCCCTGAGCCACCCAGCTCAGTGATACCAGGCTGCTGGGAAACGCTCTGGGGGTAACAGAGCCTTCGCCTTGCTGTACGTGTGCGTTTCACTCCCAGGCAAATCAGTTCAGCTCACACCGACCTGGAGTTACAAAAGTTATCCAGGAGAAAGTTTGCAATGTTGCTGCCCCAAAGAGGCAGTGAGGACTGGGGCTGGCTGAGGGAAATCCCAGGTGGCTAACAGCTTGAGCAGGGTTAGAGGCACAGGTTGGGCTCCAGGTGTGTGCCAAAAAAGTTAGACCCCCATGTGAGTTTTGCAAACGGCCACATCATGGCAATCCCTTGCTCAAATGACCCCCAGACTCGGGCTACTAATGCTACCCTGCGCCCCCGGGAGGAACAGCAAATGTCAAGATAATCCAGCTACGCATGTGGATTTTAGAGCGCTTAGAAAGCATCACCCGAGCTTAACTATAGTGGTGCTGGCATTCAGCTATAATCCACTGGAGCACGCTGCCTCTCGGCCTCCTGCCCGTCCCACCTGCCTGACCCTGTCTCCTGCTTCCCTTCCAGGACAGGTGCCTGACGAGGAGGCCGCACCGAACGGGCAGAACCGCAGCAAAGGGCTGCCCAAGCCGGTGTGCATGAATGGGACGGAGCCAGGACAGCTGAGCACCAAATCGAAAGCGGAGCGGCGGGCAAGCGCCTCATCCAACCCCTCGCGCAAGGCCTGCTCTGCCAGCAGCAAGATCCGCAAGCTCTCCACTTGCAAGCAGCAGTGAGCCCAGTGTGCTCGTGTTCCTCACAGGTATGCGGCCTGGCGCCACCCCATCAGCAGTGGGGTGTGACCAGCATCTCCCTCCAGCCCCTCTCATCCTGGGCGGGGAGGTAGGGGCCATCTGAGGCACGGCCAAGCCAGCTGTGGCTTGGTACAGGCACATGCTGTGGCTGCTTGGGGCCCCAAAGCATTCTTGGTGCGAGGAGGGAGCTGGCTGCTTTCCTTCGTCCCCTGATTATTGGGAGGGGGGCCCATGTTGGTGTCTCCATTTGTCCTGGTCCTGCTCTGAGGGGGGAAGCCCCCAAGGCAGAGACACCCCAGCCCCGCCACTGGCTCAGGATGCTGGGAGCAGCCGTTTGAAGCCAAAGGGAGGGGCAGTATCCATTGCCCTGTGGGGGGAGGGAATGGCACTGCTCCATTCTCCCTGCCTCACCTTTGGCACCCAGGCCCCACAGTGACAGGACCAGGGCTGAGAACCTCCCTGACGTGCTGGTTCCTGGGCCCAGGCTGTCAGCAGAGGCAGGGGCAAGCTGCTATGACCTTAACCACGGCCACCTGCTCTCCCGGAGGAAGTGGCCAGGTTCAGCTGCTGGCGGTTAGCAGGCCGAGGGTGAAATGGGATTCAACAAAGCAACTGCAGGGAGATTGGGCTGCCCCAAGCCCGAGATGCACAGGAGCCACTGGACAGGAGGGAAAGGCCCATGGTATCTGGAAAGCCAGCTTCCTTGCCCCATTTCCAGGGTAGAGGAGAGAAACCTCCATGGCCCCCCCGTCATAGTGGCAGTGCCCTCAGGATGCCGGGAGGATGTGCTGAGACTGTCTGTTGCCTCCAGGACGGGTGGCAGCAAGGGTGGATGGGGAAGGATGCAGAAGCACAAACCAGCTCATCAGATCTAGAATGCTTCCTCCCGTCGCCACCATCCGCCCACCTCCCTGCCCTGGGAGGGCCTGGCCGAGCCCTGCTGCCATCCCCCAGCTGCTCCTCTGCACAGACAACGTGTGTGATGGGCTCCTCGTTTTCTGCATCCCCACCGCCTGCCGCAGAAGGGGGCCAGGGCAGAATGCCAAAGGCGCGTGTGGCACCCACCTCTCCTTGGTTTTCTGTGGGCCTTGGAGAACTTGCCTTGCTAAATGCACACCTCCCCCATGCCAGCGTGTGGCACTTATCCCCAGGCCTTCTGCAGGAACGCTTCACCAAAGGTGGTGGCTCAGAGGAAGCCTTGCCCTGGATGAGATGCCAGGCCAGGGCCACTGTCAGAAGCACAGAATTCGTCCCATGCCGCCCTTCTGGGATTGGGTTTACCCTCCCCTCCCACCAGCTCCTCATTAACACACGCTCGGACTCTCGAAAGCCCCCAGTTCCAGTGTCTCTGCCTTGCCTCTTGAATGGGATCTGAGACAGTTTGAAAGGCCGGGGGGCGGCATTAGCAAGGTGAGCTAGTGCCCACCTGAAACGGTCAGGGCCTGGTGCCTCCAGGAAAGCATCTCAACCCCCATGGGGCCCAGCTAAGCTTCAGCGCCAGGGGTTGTAGCTCTGATCCCAGGCCCTGCTGTCCCCCTCCCCATCTAGCCAGCTGATGTCAGTGGCTCTTGCTTCCGGGCTCTGGTGCTCACAGAGCCCTGCCTGCCTTCCGCAGCCGCCCAATTCACAATCACAGGCTACAGTGACTCATCCCGGCTCCCTGCTTGCTCTCGTCACACGGGTTCCATGGGGCCAGGGGGCTGTTATCGCTTTGGCTCCCGACCAGCTTTGTGGGGTGAAAAAAGCCAGGAATAAAAGCCAGTTCCTCCCCCTGCAGCTGGCAGGCCGACGTACAAGGCCCATGTGGTGGCTTTTATGTTTAATTCATGGCTGAGCGTGAGTCACCTGCCGGGGGAACTGGCGCTGTTGAGGGAGAAATCTTGGCTGGTTTTCCTCTCCCTCCTTCTGCTCAGAGCCCCAGTGCTGGAGCCCCCCTCATCCCCTTCCAATCCCCTCGCTCGAGATTGGCATGAGTGGGCAGAGGGACCCTTCAGCCTGGTTAGTTCCTCGCATTCAAATCTCAGAGCACTTCCCCAGCCTTAATCAAAGGGATTCAGTCAGGTTAAAAATCACATGCAGCTGCCGCTGTTCTTCCCCTTCAGTTAACAACTCTGAGCATTAAAAAACAAAAGGAAAAGCCTCATCTGCTCCTTGCCTTTCACAGAGCTTTTTATGCTAGTTTTTCCACTGGCCATGCTGGAAAAGGAGAGCACAACAGTGGGTTGGTGATTGCAGGGGTTTCCATAGACAAGGCAGCTCCTGGGAGGAAGGAAGGCTGGTTATCTCCATTGTACAGCTGAGGCCCAGAGATTTGCCCATGGTCCCATGGAGTGTCGGTGGCAGAATCGAATCCAGGTCAGGTGCCTTCCCTGCCATGCGCTGTTTCTCTCCTGCAGTCTGGCACTGCCTAGGGCGGCTCTTCCAGTGGAAGGGCGTCTTCCACTGGAGGTTTGAACAGGGCCATGTCTTGGAATCGGGGGTGTTCATAGTGTTGGTTTTTTAAACCAAAGCTAATTCTGGGTCATAAATCCCTCCCTCTCTGTGACTCGCACTATGATTTCTGCCCCTAGCTTTGAGGCAGAAAGCCCCGTGAGCCCCGTTTCACAGACCGGACACAGAGCCACAATGGACTTACCCATGGTCCCGCCACACAGATTGCCTGGGTTCTAGTCCCGACTCTGCCATGGGCCTGCTGGGTGACCCTGGGCATGTCCTTTCCCCTCCCTGTGTCTGTCCCCCCCTGGGCTTAGTGAGACTGACCTCGGTGCTGGGATGGATGGCTGAAAGGTGTAATAGAAGCACGGGTATTTATAGATCTAAGGGCAGAAGCTCCAGGCCTAGAGGGAAGGGGCCCTGGCTGTGGTCTCCTGGTCACCCCCGTCCCCGGGGCTCTGCACACAGGAATCTGAGAGACCCTGTGTCTGGAAGGCACATCTCTAGGGGTACGTCTGTACTGCCCACTGAATCGGAGCCCAGTTCAGCTGGGGCTGCAGGGCTAAAAAGAGCAGCATAGATGTTGGGGCTCCGAGGCCCTGCCTCTCTCCGGCTTTCAGCCCGAACATCTACAGGGCGGGAGCCCCTGGCAATCGAGCCGGGCTCAGACACTCAGCAATACCGGTTTTTCTTCGCAGCGTTGCTGTGCGTTTTGAGGCTGAGGGGTGCCTGTGTGTTAACGGGGGGGCTTTGCCCAAGGCCAGCCATGCTAGCCAAAGCAGTGGCTGCAGGGGCTGGTGCAGAATGGAACTTCCCAGTCATGCCCCTTCCACCCTCTCGTCTGCTCTGGCCGGGCCCCACACTCTGCCTGGAGGACCCTGCAAGCAGTTGCATGGGATGGGAGATCCCATCCAAGGCCTTGGGGTGCCCGCTGACTTGGTCTGCCACTATCCCTATGAGTGTAACCTCCCGCACGCTTCCCGCTGGAGTCAGCTGGGGCCCCTGGTCACCCCCTACTTGGAACCAGGCCGAAGCTGCTCTGGGGACAGATCAGTCATGGGCCCAGGGACCTCCACCTCTAATGTTCCCTCCTCTCATTTCTCCCCCAGAGCCGGTCCTGGAGCCACCTCCCCATCATCCTCGCCCCAGCTCCATCTTTCCCGGTAGTGGACTATGCTTGCAATCCAAAAAGAAATCCTGGAGGAAAACAGAACCGCCCGCCTGCCCCTCCCCCTCCCAAGCCCTCTCTTGACGGCACCAGGACCCCAAAGCCGGTGGGGGCCCTCGATCTGCCCCCATCTCTCTCCAGCTGTGCCGATGGCTGGCCCCTCCTCTGCATCAACTCTTTGCCAATCAAGACACCACCTCTGTTTTTAATTTGCGATCTGGAGGGTGGGGTGGTTGGGGAAGGGCCTGGGTGGAGGTTGTCCCCCCTCCCCCAAGGGTGTGGGGGGGGCCACCCCCAGCCCGCCCTCGCTGAGTAGAATTGTGTAAAGCCATGGCTGTGCACTTTATGTTTTAGACTACTGTTCTATATATATATATATATATATACACATATATATATTTTCCTCTTTTTTGTTTATATTTGCGGTATATTTAGAGGTTCCTACACATCGTGATGTGTTTAAAATAAACCTGAGGAGGAAAAGAAACCGGTATTAAGACCCTCCAAAACTCGAAGCCCTGCATGCTGTGCCAGGGCGTGGGGACAGGAAGGGACTGTGGACAGCGGCCACCTTTTTTTTTTTTTTTTTTTTTTTTTTTTTAAAAAAAAAAAAATCAGTCTTGCAAGGTGTATCTCCTGGTCGTCCTGCTGCAGGCAGCCGCTGGGGCCAGGCACACTTGTCCTGCCTCTGTAGGTGGTGACCCACTGCATGCTGGTCCCAGTTCTGGCCTGGCCTCACCTTGGCAAGGGGTGCTAGGATTCCTGGCTTCCGGGCCCAGCTCCAGCAGGCTGGAGGCCCTAGGCGCTCCAAAAGGGAGTCAGGACTCCTGGCGTTTCCTGTAGTAGGGAACGTGCTTTTAATCCCCACTCTCAACCCGTCTGCTCCTGCCTTCTGGCGTGAGGGGAGGTGGGTGTATCTCTGTATCCCCCCCCCAGGGTCCAGGCCCGGGCTTCTTCCCAGCCCCTGCGTGCTCTGCCACTGAGGGATTAAATGCCGTTAGTTTAAGATTGCTCGAGCGCATTTCCTAATCATTTGCAGAACGGTGGCATCCTGTGAATGTCCCCCCAGCCGGGCAGGGATGGCTGCATGGCAGCTGGGGGAGAGGGTTGAAGCCATAGACTGCAGGGAGGTGGGTGGCAATCTCTCTCCCAGCGGAGCCTTCGCACAGCCCTTTTCCCCGCTGCGGTCTGAGAGAAGGATGATCTATCTGATCTACTCTGGGCCTACTGCTGGGTCCAGCTGACAGAAAGCTTCCTTAAGTAGCCCCTCTCTGCTACCCCTCTCTCATGCCTTGCAGGCGCTGGCTGCCTTGGTCACGAGGAGACCTTGACGTGTTCAAGCAATGGATGAATTTAGCCTTCTGGCTCCTTCACCCTGTTTCCTTCAACAGAGCTCCCCTGCCAGTCCCTGGGGCTGGGTGTTGGGCCCACCCTGCCAGCGGTGATTACCAGCAGCTACCTCCTTCCCCAGCACAGGGCCATGAGCCCAGCCCCCGTGGGGCCACAGAGGCGTGCCCAGCATTCGTTCCCTCCAGCCATCGCTGCCAGAGGCGCACTGGGCTCCGTTCTAGCGGTTGAAACGGGCTCTGCCACGCTGAATCGGCCTTCTAAAAGGAGCTTCCGCCACAGCAGGGCCCTTTGGCCCTGGGTGCACGTCTCCCCTCCAGTCTGCTCTGGCCCTGCCCCTCTACCTCTGCAGAACAGCCCCTGGCGCTGTCAAGCCCTGTGTGCCCATGGCTGTTCTCCCCTGCAGCCTGGCTTATCTAGGGCGCCTTTAAGCTCCAAGCCGGGGCTCTCCACCTGCTTCATGCTGCTTGCAGCCAGGGCCCTTGCTGTGGACCTCAGACCCTGCGTCACGGGCCTGGAGGGGGTTCAGTGGCTGGCACCGTGCTGGGCAGCGGGCTATCCCTGGAGCCTGACGTGTGGCTGCTCCTTGCGGGTGGGGCTCGGGCTCCCACCGCATTTAACAAAGGACAGCCTAGCCTCCCTGTTTTACGGGTGGGGAAACTGAAGCACAGAATGACATGAGTGCTCCGCGAAGCAGGGGCAGAGCTGGGACTAGCATCTTAGTTACCTGACACCTAGGCCTTTGCTCTACCCACCTGACCTCACTGCCGGGGTGGAATGGAGGGGCCTGCGCTGCAACGCTGCCTGACACAACAGCCTCCGGCCCCTATGGCATGAGCAGAAACTGCTCCCTGGCTGCAGGGATTGCTTCAAGCCTTGAGATCTTCGGCTGGGGCTGTGGGGGAAGCCCCTGTCCTAGTTTCTGCAGGCTGAAAGGGCCTGGGGTGCTCACCCACTCTGAACCCCAGAGCATGGGCCAGAGAACCTCAGCTGGGAGCCCTGCTTCTGGCCCCAGAAATTGGGATTGGGCTAAACTGGGTCTTTTGGAAGGAGCCCTCCAGGGAGGCTTTAAAGGGCCATAGGGGCTAGCACCCTGTGCTGTTGTTCACCCCAGGGGCATGGGGCACACCTAGATCAGAGCCACCCCTTCCCCCCCCTTTGTACTGGAGTAAATGGCAGGTGGGGGCTGAGAGCAGATGGCCCATCCAGGCTGGAAGGCAAAGAACTCCAGGCTAGGAATTGCCCTCCTGGTTGTCAAACCATGGCACCTTTGTTCGAGCTGGGCTGCCCGGCCGCCTGCTGGAGAATGAGCCATGTCCTTGTCAATAGACTGTTGGGGAAAAAACAACCCCAGCCCTGGCCCCACGGTGGGGAGGGGACTGGTCCTGAGTGCATCCAGGCCTCTGAGAGAAGGAGCTGGGGCAATAACCAAGCGTGGCAAACTCTCGACACTTTTTCTTTATAGGTTTAAAAAGGCTGAGCTGTGGTTTCATGTTAGTGCTTTGGACAGACTTTGCAGACGGACAGGAATGACCCGGCCTCTTTGATGGCATGCAAATGTCAAAGCGCGGACAGGAACAGGGGTGGTGGGAGCATTGCAAAGGGGGGGTGGATGATATGCCTGCACCTGGCATATCCTCCCCCCACCACTCCCCCCTGCTCCTCACCCGCCCCTGCGCTGACCGAGGCTGGATGATAAATCTTTTTGCTTCTCAGCCTTTGAAACACGACTGAAACCCAATAAAAAGCTAAGCCCAGCCCCTGCCCCTCGAGCAGCAAATCCATCCAGCTCTATAAAAATCAATAAATAATAAATAAAGCCCCTCGCTTGCATCCCTGGAGAATGGGGGTGAGCAGTTGAAGGGGGGGTGGCTTTCCAGGCACATGGTTTGGGGGTGCAGAATGGGTGGTAGCAGTTCTAACTCTCCCCCCATCTTGCCACCACTCACCCCCCCCAGCCATGTGAAATCTGCCCCCTGCCTGGGTACGTGCCCTTCCCCCATTTGGACCCAGGGGGAGCAAGTCAATTCTGGGGGGAGGCAAGCTAGCAGCCCCCCCCCTTGGGAAGCAGTGAGCACCTGGGATAGGTTCTAGTTTCACGTCCTCTCCTGGCCCCCCATGGCACTGTTTGGGCATCCTTCCCACCCTCCATTTGGCACCTGGAGAAAGATTTTTCTAGCAGCAATTGCTGAAGGGTCCTGTCTTCCTGGAGCTCCCCCCACCAGCTTCATCACCCTCCCTGACCCAGGGGACACAGCCCCCTCCAAGAGAGACCTCCTTCTAGCCAGGGGCTCTGCTCTCCGGGCCTGGGCCAGGCACTGGCTGGGCAGGGGAGAGGGTCCCTATGTTGGGGGTCCTTCAGTGTCCCCCCCCCCCAGCAGCACCACAAAGGGCCACAGGCCTGGTTCACGCTCAGGCCCCAGCAGGGGAGTGAGAGACCCCTGTCACTCAGGGGAGATTCCCCCCACCATAGCCTGCTGGCCTCCTTGGGATGTGGCCTTCCAGCCAGCTGCCCCCCGGCTCCCTGCACCCCTTTGGACTGCCAGCTGCTGCAGGAACCCCCTTCCCTATGGTCCCAGCACTGCAAATTCCAGCTTAGCGCCTCTGAGCCCTGGGGAGGATGGAGATTGTGCCGGGGGGAAGGGAGGGAAGCAACGGGCCCAAGAAGGGAGCCCCAGCTTTTCCAGCGCTCGTGCTCTCCCACACACTTTGCTGCCCCGAGTAGCCCCTCCCTCAAAAGGAGGGGGAGGCTGTCAGCCGGGCTCCTACCCGTCAACCCCCGAGCATCATCCCTGGGGGAAGCAGAGGGGGTGCTGTGCTCCCCCCATGTGAGCTTCCCCCCAGCACCACAGATCCCAGCCCCATCTTTGCCAGGACATTTCCAGACAGGCGACATTATTGCTTGTAAAAAATCAGAGAGAGAGAGAGGAGGGTGGGGAGTGGGGGGTGTGCAGGGGCGGGAACCGTGCCCCAGGATCTCGTGTCTGCTGCACAGCTGTACGGTGTGAGGTAACAGTTGGGCCTCAGCTAGATTTTTGGGGGATTATTAGTAAAAGCCCCTTAAAACCAACCTCCTGACTGTGCAAGAGTCGCAAACGCCTCCCCTCCATCACAATCCCTTCCAGCTGCCAGGCCTGTGCGGGATGAGGGGCTGCTTCCTCTGGGATCCCCCCCAGGAACCCTACCCACGTGGGGGGTACGTCTGGGTGGCTCTGTGCCCCTCAGAATCCCGCCCATGGGGCGGGTACGTCTGTACAGATCTGCGCCCCTCAAAGCCCTGATCACGGTGGGTATGTCCAAGTGGACTCCCCCACCCCAGACTCAAACCAGATGGGCAGAGCCTGGCCCGCCCTGGACCCTTCCAAGGTGACGGATACGTCCAGGCGGCCCCCGCTCCCCTCAAAAGGGGCACGTCTGTCCAGGCAGATCCGCACACACGCCCCGCCCCGCCGCCCTTCGGACGCCCTGAAGTGCCAGGGCTCCTGCAGTGGAAAGGGTTGAAGCTCTGAAGCCTGATTCAGTGTGTGGGTGAGCTCTGTCCTCCCCCCCTAGACAGGGCTGTGGTCAGGGGAAGCCACGGCCACCAGGCACTCCGGACTCTCTCTCGATTTTCTCAAGTGCCCGTACAGCCTGTCCTCAATGCCACCCGTGATCTTGTCCATCAGCTCGTCCCCGGGGGGCTGGAGGCCGGAGCCCGGGCAGTCGTCGTCGTCGTAGGGATCCGAAGCCAGTTTGGGGTCTCCGGCCAGTTCAGACGGCTCCTCCTCGATGGCCTGGATCTTGGCGTCGGCGTCGGCATCCCCGGCCTCACCCGCCTCCTCGTCGCCGGCGCTGACGATGCGGGGCAGGGTGCCGTGGTAGCGGCCGTCCAGCGGGTAGTTGAGGCTGTCCCCCCGGCGCAGCGGGGTGCGGTGGCGCTCCAGGGCAGGCGGGTAGCGCACGCCGGGATCGCTGAACTGCTTGGAGCGCTGCCACTGCTTGCGCAGGTGGGTGCGGGAGCGGTGCTTGGCGCGCAGGGGCGAGTCGTCGAACTGCGGGTCGTGACGCATGAAGGCGTTGAAGAGGGCGTCCGTCTTCTCGTCGATGCTGTAGTCCCGCCGGGGCAGCGCGTCCCGGGTTGGGAACGTCTGCCCATAGGGAGACCAGGCCAGGGGGCTGTGAGGCAGCGGCCCCCCCACCGCCCCCTCTTCCTCCTCCTCCTCCTCCTCGGGCTTATGCCCCTCAAAGCTCTCAAAGATGGTGCCCTTGCGCCCGGCGCTGGTGAAGCAGATGCGCTTCTCCGAGGCCGTCTGGTCCTTGGGCCGCCCGTCCTCCCCCGCCCGGCTGGGGGCCTCGATGGAGGCGTAACCGCTGTCCATCTGTAGCAGCTTGCGTGTGCCCGCCTCTGCCTCCGCACTCTCCTGCTTGGGACGGGCCCACGGCCGCTCATCCAGGCCCTCGGCTTCTTCCAGGGAGGATGGGAAGCCGGGGAGGCCAGCCCCGGCCGAGCAGACACTGTCGCCCCCGTCACTGCGCACCGAGTCCCGGTCATTGCTCTGCTCGGAGGAGGCGTACAACTCCAGGGAGGCCCGCAGGCTCCAGATGTCGTGGTAGATGGTCTGCTGCTCCGCGCTGGGCACCTCGGGGACGCCGCCCCCGCCCGCCTCTGCCAGCTCTAGCCTGGGAGCAGAAGCCACGGCGGTTACAGACCGGGCAGGGCAGAGGGGCTGCCTTGGGAAGCACCTGGCAAGCGCCGGACCCGCACTGGGCTGGCACCGACCGGGCCCTTTCCAGGGACATTTGCATTTCTTACAATCCGACTGCAGGTCCCCACAGACAGAAATCCCCTTCCCCCAGCCCCCTTCACCCCTCTTGGTCCCCACATACCCTTTACCAGCCCTCTGCCCTGCTCCCATCTCCCCCACCCTGCCGTCCCACGTCAGCAGCCCTCCCCAGCTCCCCTCCCGCTCTGCCCCTGCCCCGTCCAGCCTGGGCAGAGGGCAAAGGTTGCCCTGGGTCTCTCTCCAGCTGGCCCTGGGCTTAGGTGCAGGAGACGGTGCAGGACTGACTCTGCGACACAGCTCCCTGCGCCAACATCTACAGCCGGGCCGAGGGAGTGACCGTCCCGGCCTGTCACCATCCTGGCCCCGCTTGGCATAAAGAGCAGCAGGGTGCACTCAGGCCTGTGGACCCCTCTGCTCCAGCAAGACAGGCTTTGGGGTGGGGGCCCAGCTCCACCCTCCTCCTGCAGCCCCCTCCTTACCGAGCCCATTCCCCTGCCCTGCACCCAGAACAGCACCTCCCAGGGGCCCGGGGCCCCAGAGCTGGAGGAGGGGCTGGGAAATGCCCCCTTCACTGGCATCTGGGGATGAGACCGCCCCTCTCACCCCCTGGGCAAGTGCCCTGCCCTGGCCATCCCTATCCCCTCTATCTACTGAAAAATACCTGCCGAGAGAGGGTGGGGGGCTGGAGGGGGGTGGCAGGAAGGGCCCGGCCACAGGACGGAAGGCTACGTCATCCGTCCGGGCGATGTACTGGATGATACCCGTCCGATGGGCATCTCTGTCCTCCTGCTCCATACTCTCGCTCGCCGCCCGCTGCCTCTGGAACTGACGCCGCTTGGGCGAGCCTGAAAGGCAGACAAAGGCAAGAGGGTGAAGTGAGGTGCGCTCTGCAACCGGGCACGTTGCACCATGTGGGCATCCCCGCTGGAACTGAAGCGCTGCCCAAGGAATCCCAAAGGATGGGTGAGAAGGGGGAAGACAGGGGACAGCCCTTCAGCTAGGAAAGTTCAGAGGCCACCATCTTCTCCTTCCCCTAACCCCTGGCACAAGAGCAAAGGGAAACAGCTGGACAACAGATCTTAAATGGAGAGCGAATCTCCCCCCAATTAACCTGTGGAACTCACCGCCCCAGGATATTAAGGAAGCCAGGAGCTCAGCAGGATTCCAAAGGATGTTAGGCCTGGGATTGTCCAAGGGAACCAAAACCCCATGGGATCTGGACACCTCACTCCCTTAGAAGACTTTGGAAATCCCAGCAAATGGTGCGAGCCCCTCCCTGTCAGGCAGCATGTGTCGTGTCTAACATCTCTTACGGGTGATTTGTTCTGTACCTCGCCAGCAGCAGCTGGCCCTGCCATGCACCTGCACCCCAAATACCCCGCTTTATACCTGCTGGGGTCCTGCAAGCAGCTGCTCTGGGCAACGAGAGCACCTGCCGGCTGGGGATTTGCAAGGGACGAGCAGCTGTAGGGTCAGGTTCAGCCAGCTGGCGCAGAGGTGGCCCGTTTTCCAGGGCTCCTTTCCAGGGCGGCCCATTTTCCCCTCTGACACCTCGGGACAGGGCTGATCGCTCTATTCACTCCCCTTCAGTAACCTGCCAGGGACCCAGCTGGGGGAATCAGTGACGGCCTCGGTGGAGGCTCTGCAGATTTATACCCGCTGGGGATCCGGCCCTGGGCCTGATTTTTCTCTCCCACCAGTTTCACACTAGTCACTCGTGGTTCCTATGGGGCATCAGGGGATGGGGGCAGTGCCCCAGAGCCATTCCTATGGGGGGGATTGGGGGCAGTGACATGGAGCCATTCCCATGGGGCTCTAGGGGGTGGGGGCAGTGACCCAGAGCCGTTCCTATGGGGCGCCGGGGGTGGCAGCCGGGCAGAGACGCCAAAAGGCACAAGGGGGTCATGGAGTGGGAGCTAAGGCGGCACTGAGTTGCGACTGCTGGGTGAGGAAGGGGGGCGCCTGCCTTTGGTGTCAAGGACTGACCTTCCCTCCCATGAGGATTTGGGGCGGGCAGGGGGACCTACCTCTGGTGTCCAGGCTGGACGCCCGCTGATTGCTCTCAAACTTCCACTTCTTGATCCTGAAGTAGGGGCTGGCGCCCTCGAGACTGGCGTGGCGCCGCAGACGGGTGAAGAACTGCAGCACGGTGCCCTGGGCAGGGGGTGGCGGGGGCTCCCCGGTTCCAGCGCCGCCCGCTCCGGCGCCTTTTGGACTCCTGGCAGCCCCTTCAAACTGGGAGCAGGGACAGGGAAGGGCAGAGGGGGCGGAGGAGTGACTCCTGGGGGCGGGCGCGGCGGAGAGCGATCGGAGGCGACGGGGCGGCAGAGAACCCTGAACGGCACAGCGGGCGCGGACAATGCCAGGGCAGCCAACCGTGAACAGCGCCCTCAGAGCACCCGGCTGTCCCCGCCAGCGCCTCTGCCTCGTCCTGCTCCCAGGGCGCATTGTGCGCAGGGCCGTGGAAAGATTCCCCCCACACCGGGGCATATAAAGGGGGGGACAGAACTCCCTCTGGTCTGTTCCCAGCTCCCCTCAGTGCCAGCAAAGGGGACCGAGCTCGCCCGGCTGCAGAGCGAGGGTCCCCCAGTGCAAGGGGGGGGTATACACTGCGATAAAGACTGGGATGGTCCCACAACATTCAGGATGTGGGGGCGCTACCCCAGCTAAAGCCCTCACCCCCCATGGACCATCAAAGTGCTTCACTGTATGCATAGCTATAGAAATGCAGCCACCTCTGGGGAGGGAGGGGGCCAAGCAGTGCCCCGCACAACAGGCAGGGGAGGGGGTGGCCAGAGGCTGGTTCCATAGTCGCCCCCTTCCCTGCTCTCCTGCTGGGACGGGGAGGGCTAAGGGAGTTGGCACCCGATGCCTGGCCCGTCGCCACCTCCACCCCCCAGCTGTTCCCCCCCCCCCCCGCGTGCGGCGATCTCTCTCCAGGTCCGAGGGGGACGGGGAGGGACTCACCGACGGGCTCTCCCCGGAGGTGGAGGAGATGGACGGGCTGGCCTCGGCGAAGCTGGTGTCCACGGTGGAGTTGTAGGTGTCGCCAGGCAGGGCGGAGCTGGGGCACATGGTGTGGGCGGTCAGGGCCGTCTGGGGCAGGGCACCCCCTGGGGGCTGTGGGGCCGAGACACAGAAACCGCTGAGGGGTGAGATGGCGGGCGCTGGCGTGGGAGTGGGCTGCGTCCACCGCCAGGGTGCTCCCTGCCCCACGCCCGGAGGGGCCATCTCGGCCCCCAGAGCCCCCCTCTCCCATCCCCCCCAGGAGGAGCCGTCTCGGCCCCCAGAGCTCCCCTCTCCCATCCCCCCCAGGTGGAGCCGTCTCGGCCCCCAGAGCCCCCCTCTCCCATCCCCCGGAGGAGCCGTCTCAGCACCCCGGGGGTGGGCGCTGGCCCCAGCCCTGACTCACCTGGAAGATGGCCAGGCTGGCCTTGGGCGGGGGCAGGCGGGGCGACATGGCCAGGCTGTTCTCGCTCGACTCGCACTCGTGGATGGTGATGATCCGGAGGGCGGGTGGCGGGACGTGCAGGTGGGTTAGCCGGGCGTTCTTGAGATGGTGGAAATCCCCCTCGGTCAGCGTGTACCTGCCACGGGCACCGGGTGACGGGGAGTCGCCGCCCTGCTTCCCACGCTCCCCTCAGCCCCGGTGCCCCATCTGCCGGGACCCTCACCGTGAGCCGCCTCCGGACTCCGGGTCAGCCACGCGCCCACCCAGCCTAGTCCCTCAGCGGCCCAGCTCCTCAGCAAGCCCCCCAGAGCGCGGGTGCCCACGGAGCTGGGGCAGGGCTGTGCCATCCATCTGAGCCATCGACTCCCCCCCGGG
>ML675700.1:10063998-10078184 GCA_007922155.1 Mesoclemmys tuberculata
GGAGGGGTGTGATTAGGGCTGTGGGGGGATGGATAGATGGGGTGGGGAAGGGAGGGGGTGTGGATGGGGTGGGAATGAGGGCAGATGCAGTGTATCAATTGGGGTGTGGATGAATGGGGGGGTGGAGATGAATGGGGTGGGGACATAGGGGATGAATAGAACTGGGGAGAACTGCCCACTGCAAGGATGACGCACTGGCCCATGCAGCCCCCCACACACACTCGCATAGCATCTCCCCCCGCTGAACATCACCTGTGGGCGTGGCTCCCCCCCCCCCGGAGCAATGAGTCCTGTGGAAGGAGAGGAGAGCCAGCATCTCACTGGTGAGTCCCTAGTACACCTCGGTGCAGCCCCTTTCGCCCGTTTCACTCGCTTGTCCTTGGCCCCCTTTTTCCTTTTGGGATGGGACCCAGGCACGGCCTGGTTAGCAGGTGGCTAGAGCCACATTCCCCTCCCCATGCTGGAGCAGAACCCAGGGCTCCTGACACAGCCCCCCTGCTCTAGCCACTGGCCCACACGGCCTCCTCTCCTTTGCGTGGGGCGTGCCAAGTGGTTCAGCGCTCTTTCACGTCCCTTCTCCACATTGTCCCTGCAGCCCCGCTCAACCCACACAAACAGCTGCTGTAGCCCAGGCCTGGGTGAAGGAAGGTTAAGATGAGTCACAGGCTGAAGTCACCTCCTGTCGCGTGCAGGCACACGGCATCACCCGCAAACACAGACCCCCTCTCTCCCGTCTCGTCTGTGCTCCGGTTTTTGCACCCACACCTGCCTCCACGCCAGCTGCAACGGCAGCAGCTTTGGAAAGAGCCCTTCAGGAGCTGAGGCAGCAGCATTAGGAACACCCTGGCGGGGTGCGCGAAGCACCGCCAGCTGCCCGGAGTGCTCTCTTCAGCAGGGTTCCCGCCAGCGCTATCGTGAGCAAAGCTGCATTGCTCCCGGGGAGTCACAGCCACCTCTCGTCAGCTGCTCCGAAAGGAAGGAACTGGCTGGCGCAGGGGGTGGGCAATGGCTCATGGAGCTTTCCATCTCGGGCATCCTGGCTGAACGAGGATGGCGAAGTAAGCAAAAGGAGTTCAGGGGAGAGGAAAAGGGTCCTTGTACTTAAGGCATTGCCGTGAGACTCGGGCGGGGCTGCTTTGATTCCCGCAGGCTTCCTGAGTGACTGAATCTCTCTGGGCCTTAGCTGCCCGCCTGTAAAATGGGGATAAACAAGCCCTTCGTTTGTCTAGACACGACATGTGTACAGCACCAAGCACAATGGGGCCTCTAGCCACTACTGGAGTGCTATAAAAATCATGAGGTGGCCAAAGTCCCCACTGCAATGAGCACTGAGTGGAAAGATGCGGTGGAGGCTGGACTCCACCTTCCGGGTCCCAGCTGGGGCAGTGGGTCAGCGATATAGCTTGCCTCTCTCTGGAGTCACCCTCCAGCCTAGCTCACCTGGCTCCTCCGGCCTGCCCGGCAGTTTTCACGGCCCTCGCTGTCACCGAGCTGAGGTCGAGTGGGCAATGTTATAGCCGTCACCAATGGCTTAAATGATGACATAAATACAGGAGGCTATATCTGACGCTTCTAACAATCGGTGCAGGCTTGGAAGTGGGTTTGGAACTCCCTCTCCCCATGGCCATGGCTCTGTTTCATCTGCCAAGTGGCCTGTTGTCAGGCACCGAGGTTTTCAAACCACAAAGCGATCTCCCCCGGTCTCTGATCTCCTCGGATGATGGTTGGGACTACTTGCAATCAGGCCAGGAATCAAATTTTCATCAAGCAGGTGGCATATTGGGAAGGAGGTGGTGGGAAAAGGGAAGTGCTTTACTGGGGTCTACAGGAGACTTTGAGGACAAGAGGCAGCGCTGTCCTGGGGGTGACTGGAGTGGGAGCCAAGGTAACTGGCTTCTGTTCCTGGATCTGTTACTGCTCCTAGGCACTCCACTTCCCTCTTCGGCCCACATGTCTACTTAGACTGCAGACTCTTTGGCGTCGGAACTGACTCTCTGCATGTCTGTGCAGCGCTCGGCACTGTGGGTCCCAGTCTCGGTGGATCCCCCTGTGCTACTGTCATACAAATAGCAACAGTTAAAGAGACAGGTCTCTGATTTCAGGTAGAACCAGTTTGGGATTCTCAGCCATAGAGGCCTTTATCTCTCAATGTCCTGTGTTCACTCCCCTATGACTGCACAGATGTTTAGCAACAGCTGGACCTGCTACTCTGGGATGCTGTCCCATGGACAATCCTGGATGTTTCAGAAGAAGTAATGCACCTATTTGTGTGACACTACATGCAACGGGGGGAAAGGGGCTTCCCAACCCAATGTTAGTATCTCTCTCTGGTACTTATATGGTCTTTGTTCCTATCACAGCTGTGCATTTCCCCCTCTCTATGAAGCTTCTCAACCCCTCACAGTCTTGTTATCCCTATTGTACAGATGGGAAAACTGAGGCACAAAGTGGCTTGTCCAAGGTCATGTTGAACCCTGGGTTCTAGTCAACAAGTATCAAGTGGGATCAAAGAAGCTTGGGCTTTCAGACCACTTTGGAGAATAGGATTCCCACCCACCCCTGGTCCCCACAACTCTGGGGTCCCCAGCAAAAGGGGAAATAGAAGGAGCTGGAGATCAGGGCTAGAAAGAAAGGAAGAGAACAGAATGGAGGGAGAGGGAGGGATGAAGAGGAGACAGCAAAGCTGGCCCTATGCAGCATGCTAGGCTCTGACCAGGGCCTCAACTGGCCTTAGGCCACCCATGTCTAGGGCATCTTGAGCTGGTGCCAGGCTCCACCCCGATCCTAGTGGCAGCTGGGTTTGGGTGGGCCTCCCCCCTCCCGGCTCCTCCTTGCAAGGGGGCAGCTGGGGAAGGGCCTGGGGGCTGTGGTGACCAGGGAGGTGAAGGCATCTGAGAAGAATGTTAGGCCTGTTTCCCCCCATCATGGAGGAATTTGGTCTCCATGGCGACAGAAAGGGGGAACAAGGCCACCATTGTCTTGGCCCAAGCGCTGCAAGGAGACGGGCTCCTGGGCCGGCGCCTGCCAGGGGACATTTGGCCCCAGATGAAAGGGGCCCGGGCGGGCGGGCGAGATGCCGCTTCACACTTGGTGGGAACCCAGGCACCCATCGATGCTGCCTGTTGCGGGGACCTGGGGGGAGAAAGGAAGAGCTGGTGGGGCAAGAGGAGAGGGGCCTGGATCGTCCAGCGTGCCGGGGGAAGCCTGGCTGAGCCAGGAGGAGGCGCTCCTCTCAGGCGGGCGGCTTTTGGGGGGCCGTCCTGCCGACCCCGGGGCGGGTGACTCGCTGGGCGGCTCTCTGCCCGCAGGCAGGGCTGACCCCTAGACCCCAGCGCTGCGCTCCGGGGCGCTGTCCTGCAGGGAAGGGTGTGGGTCACGCACTGAGGGGGGACTTTTTCCTCACCAGCGGTAGGGGGTGCTTTGCTGCAAAGGGGGGGGGGCACAGGGGGCTCAGAAGCGGTCTATTGACCCCCGTGCCCTTTGGATGATACTTAAAACAGGTTCTGGCTTTTCTCATTGTCCGTTTTTAACAAACTCGTCCCGCTCAAAGTGTCCCCCCTCGCTGACTGGCACACGGGCAGCTGGCTGCCTAACACAGGGCTGCCCCCCAAAGGCCGACTGAAAGGTGGGGCAGAGGATACGTGGCCTGTCTGGGTGCCCTGGGGATGGCTGAGCAAACCCCAAGTCTCTCCAGCAGGTGCCGGCTCCCCTCGCGGCTCCAGCCACATCCATGCTGAGGGTTAGGCGGAGCTGCAGGAACTAAGGGGCCATGAGTTGCTGAACAAGGAGCCCCGGCGCTTACTGACCAGAGGGGCTCTTGGTTTGCAGCGTCCGGCAAGGTTGGGGTATATTTAGCAACAGGCCCAGGCTGCTAATTGCCATCAGCTCTGAGCTTCCATGAAGACAGCACCTGGGAACCTTCCTGCCAGTGGCTGACGCCCCTCTTTTAAATGGGTCCTCACCCCAAGGCTCTGGCCCCTTGTGGTCATTAAAGATCCCAGCCCCACATTCGTACCAAAATCTGGATGTTAACCATGGCGTCCTGCCTGCATCCCGCTCCCCTCCGTCCCCCTCTGGACCGTCACATTATCCTTCTGCTGAGGATCTTACGGTTCCAGACCTAAACCGCTATGGAGCCGTGTGGCGTGCTGCCGTGAGTTTCGTTCAACGGTAACTCATTGCTGCCCCTTCCCCCACAGCCTGCTTCTGTTGTCTCCAATTCCAGCCAAGGATCCAGTCTCTCTTATCTGGCGTTTTTCACCAGTGGCTCTCAAAGCACTTGATGAAGGAGGTCAGGACCATTATCCCCATTTTACAGGCGGGGGGATCTGAGGCACAGAGCGGGGACATGACTTGCCCAAAGTCACTCAGCCGGCCAGTGGTTGTTCCCCCAGGGCTGAGGCAAGCTGGCCTGAGATTGAGCATGGAGAGGAAGTTGTGGCTACAGCGCTGGAGACATGGGTTAAATTCCCAGCTCCACCACTTTATCCTTGTGTGATTGTGGGGAAGTCCATGCCTCAGTTTCCCCACCTGTGAAATGGGGATGATAATTCTGTCTAATGTCTTAAGTATGTCAGCTCTTCATGGCAGGGACTGTGTCTCGAAACATTGCCTGTACAGCACCTAGCACAGTGGGGGCCACAATTAAACGCTACCGTAATGCAGATGATGATAATCCCACGCTGGGGCCTTTGTGCAGACCTACCATCTCTCCGAGGCCAGCCCAGGTTTTGATAAACAGAAGCCAACATGCAATGCAGGGCTGCATCTGCCGTAGGAGCCTCCTGCCTGCCAGGAAGCCTGTGCTGTTTGATTCCCTACAATCCGCCCCCATCTGCACCTTGGACGGCTTCCTCTGCCAGCCTACGAAAACACGCGACAAGCTCAGAGCGCTGCCTCTAAAGCAAGCCAGCTCCCACCTCAGCTGGGCTCTGACAGTCGTCATGTGGGGCTGGGTTCTCTGGGGACTGCATGGCATCTTGGGACTGGTTTCCAGAAGGGCGTGGGCGGCACAAACCTAAGCCCCCACCACCTTCAGGGGAAGCCAGAATGGGGAATGTCAGTGCACAGGTAGGAGACTGGTATCCAGCGCCGCGCCAATCCACAGCACTGGGCTTCAGACGAGAGCTGCAAGCCTGGGTTAAGCAAAGCAAGACCAGTGAGTCTGGGGTGTGTGTGTCGTGGGTGGATCTATCCCCTACCTATGCCTCTAGCCCAGGCAGCTCATTGCTCCTGAAACCCCCCCCCCCACTGTAATGGGGTCAGAAGAGGACACATAGAGCTCCCCATCTCTGGCAGCAGAACCACATGGGGAGGGGGGACTTCATAGCCCTCCCCTCAGCAATGGGGCCAGAAAGGAGGGGCCTTTACCAGCCTCCTGTGCAGAGCAGGGTGGGGGGAGCTTTCTGGCTTTGAGAGCTGCTCATCAGGATGGAAGATTCCTCACTTCCTGTCCAGAGGCATCACCTGCTAGCGGGGGAGTGAAATGCTGTAACCCCAACCGTGGACAGAGGGGGAGCAAAACCCCAGACATGCAAATACATGCATGCACCCCCCTCCCACCCCCATACACATGCCTTCGTCCCAGGAGGCTGATCCTGTGAGTGGTGGCACTTAGGAGCCGCCCATCTGCCATGTTGTAATCAGGCTTGCTTGGTATGATAGGAGAGCTGTGTGGAAGGGGGTCAGAGAAAAGAGAATTAGGCTTCAGAGAAGCAAAATTCCTCCCTGAGAACCCTTGGGTGTCTGTCGGAGGGGTGTGCAAAGGAGAAGTAAGTGTGTGTGTGTACATGACAGAGTAAAGAGATGTAATGTGACTGCATAGCCGTGTATGTGTGTAAGGATATGTTTATGTGTATGATGTGTGTAAAATAGGCATACATACCAAGTTTAATATGCAGGCAGATTTGCATGTGTCCCTCTGCATGTATTGGGTTAATGTGTGTAATATTTATGCATAACTGTACGTGGCCTTCCGTGCCTACCGTGAGATTGTGCGGGACATATACATGCAGATCTGTGTGTGTGTGTGTATGTGTGTAATAGGCAGGCAGATCTATGAGTGACTCTCTTGGCGTATTGTGTGTGTGTGATATGCATGCAGATCTGTGTGCATAATCACACACTACACAGAGGGACATATATCTGCACCTGTGTATATGTTCCTTCGTACACATGTGCATGTTTATCTGGGTGTTAGCAAATGCATCCAACAAATAAAAATATATTTTTTCAACATTATTATTCATGATAGGTTTTTACCTTGCATCATTTCATTTTTCTTTTCAGCTGGAAATACTCCATTCCCACATCGAGGTCAGATGACACAGTGAATATAGCCTAGGACATATTTGCCCTCTTTTGTTTTAACCAGACAAAAATAACTGGTAACACTAATAAATAACAGGGTGGCCAGATGCCTGTCACAGACCATTAAAAATAATAAGCTGCTGTTAGCGTCAGGGCCAGAAAGAAAGTGATCTCGCCTCCCCGGGGATGGGATTCAGAAATAGCATCAATCTCTGAGAGAAGGAATAATTCACCTCGACCCCCTGCTCTGCTTTTTCATTTGTACTAATGATTTCAGCAGGTAATCAACAAACATTGTATCCGCAGAAGTCAAAATCAGTAGAGAAATGCCACCTTTTTGCACAAGGCCTCACCACGCCTCTTTCAAAGGGGCACTTTTGGGAAGCAAAGGGGCTCCCCCCCCTCAGCAGGACCCCTGCAGGTGTGCAAAGCCTGCCTGATTGTTTCTACCCCCAGTGCTTAATTTGCAATGAAAGAGGTGCCAGGGCTCAAGCGAATCAGAAGCAATTTTTTTTACACTCATAACTGAGGTAGGGAACCCAGAGGTGGGGGGGCTATGAACTGCCAAGCTTAGAGGGGCCGGGGCTAAACCCTGGCACAAATCAAGCTCTGTCTATACCCCACCCCCATGGAGGGAAGAGATTGACTCCATCTCTCCGTCTCTCTCACGGAAGTGACTCCATCTCTCCCGCAGGAGCAGTAGTCATAAAGCCAGCTGGCCAGAGCCATTCTCCCGCGCGGCTCTGGCTTTCGCCTGGGCTCGGAGGGTGGCGGGGCGCTCTTGGGTACCACTGAGCGGCTAGAAGGGATGCTGGCTGCCAAGCAACCCGTGCGGAGGATGGAGGAGGTGACGGCGCTGGTTTCACGGAGCAATTTTCGCATCTCGGGCTGGCCCCCCCGCCCCTAATTTACACCCCCCGGGCTGGGTCCGGGCGCTGGAAGAGCCGAACGCGGCCCATCTCCCGGCTGCAACCCGCGAGCCCCGATTGCACCCGGCTGCTGGGTCTCCCCCCTCTGTAGCTGGGGCGGGGATCGGCCACCTGCCCGCCCCGGGGCGCGGGGGGAGCCCAGAGCCTTGGAAGCAGACTGGGAATAAACCCCGGAGGGGAGGGAAACGGCTTCGAGCCAGTGCCAGTCCCAGCACCGCTGCAGATGTGTGTGGGGGGGTCCTTCGCAGCCGAGCCTTCCCGCTCTGTCTGTCTGCTGGCCACAGCACCGGCCTGCGAAGGGCTCGCTCCGTTTCACCTGCGCCGCCACACGGAAATCGGATTCGTGCGTCTTTCGGTCTGACTCCGGCGTTGGCAGAAAGTCCAGCCCCGCGCCCCCCTTTAGGATCACCCTCGAGTCCAGCCAAGCTTGGTAAAAACAACGCGATCGCCAGAAGGAATGGCATGCACTAGCAGCCCCCCCCATTTCGGTCTGGTCACACCCCCCCGCGCACACACCCCCCCACGAGAAAGTGCATCGGATCAGAATCAAGCAGGCCCCGATCCCCTCAGACAGACGCCTGATCCGTGCAAACGGGGCCCCTGGATTTGTTTCAAAATCTGGTTTGTCCATGGAAAGTGCCAAATGGTGGCGAGAGAAAGAGACCCCCCCGCCCCCCCCCAGCCTCGGGGCATCTCTCTTTGCTAAGAGGCAAGAATTCGCTTTAAGGCGGCGGGGCAGAATCAAAGCGGGGGGGACACGATGGGGGCTCACTCACCTCATTGCAATTCATGGGCTCCATATACGGGGAAAACCAATGAGCTCCCGACGATCCCCAGCACCTTAATTTTGATTTAAAAGCCAGAGGATTTATGAATGAAACGGGTTCCACCCACCTCTGGGCGAGGGGGGGGCGCGGAGGGGGAAGAGTCACGTGGTGGCAGGCTCATACAACAGCGGCGGGGGGGGGAGGAGGTGGTGGTGGTGGCGAAATGCTAATCATGGGAGTGTGAATAATGCCCCCGGGATGCTGAACGCATTGCACATCATGGGATTCATTTTAACGGGGGGGGGATTATGTAAACGATCCTTCCTCCACCCCCCCAAAAAAAATCTAGCCCAACCTTTTTGCAAAAGAGCGTGCCTAGATTCATGGATGTTCTGCATCATTCACTAGCAAGCCAGGCTGGTCAGCTGTGTAAACCACCTTCCTCTCCCTCCCCCAGCATCACTCCACCCATGGAGGCTCAGGGTGTCTACACCTCAAACCCCCCCCCCCAAATTAAACCCTCACCACAGCGAATCCCACAGCCCGGGGCCACCAGCTCAGGCTTGCAGGGTTTGCGCTCCGGGATTAACAATAGCAGTATAGACATTCTGGCTAGAGCCCCAGACCCTCCCTGCTTGCAGGGTTTCAGACCCCAGTGCCCAAGCAGGAACCTCTACGCTACTATTCTGAGCCCCGGAGCGCCAGCCGGAGACGGGAGACCCGGGTTCTGATACTTGCTGCCTCGGGTGGGGGTTCAGTGTAGACACAGGTACCCTCAGCCCGTTCTCCGCCTCGCGCCATTCTATCAGTATCAAGGGGCCTTGTGGGTGGAAAGGGTCCCTGAGTCCCCTTCTGTCCACAGGGGCACCCGGGCTCCGCTCTGGGCCTGTGCCCAGCGCCTGGCATAGGGCTTGTGGCCAGAGCACTTTGTACTGTGGCCGTTCTCCGCGTCCCAGCACCCACAGGGAGCCATGGGAAGCCAAGCGTAAGTTAGAGCAGCCCTGAAGCAGCTCCGATTTACACCGCAGGCCGGGCAGGGCCCTGAATACAGAGGGTGCCTGGGTGGCTTCAAGGCATTCCCCTTGCGCCTCGGTGCCCAGCGCGGGAACGGGATAAGTGAGGCCGAGGCTCTGTGTTCCCAGCACTACTTAACCCTTTGACGGGAGATGTGCCTGGCGTGCCCTTTCAGCACTGGCTAGGCTGGGGTGAAGGCACCCCGGGCTGGACTGGAATCTTTGCTGACTCCGGTTCCCCTCTTGCAAAATAAGCAGTGGCAAGTTGCTGATGCTGGCGGGAGCTGCCAACTGCAGGGGCTCTTACTGGAAGCCAGCGGCAGCCAATGCTTTTATCGCTTCCACCGCAAGAGCTCACCGGGGAGGAGGCCGGGGAGGAGAGAGAAGACGTGCCTTTTGGTGGCTGTTTGCAAAAACAGAATCACTCTTGCGAGTAGATGCTGTGATGACACGATGGATGCATAACGTGCTGGCAGCATGTGGCACTGCCCTCTCTAGCGGCTGGGTGCTTGTAGATCACGGCTTTGTCCCCATACAGACCGGCACGCTTTACACTAGCAACAAGGGTGGGATGTGAGCCCTCTGGATCTCAGTGCATGAACCTTTGCTGCCTGCTCTGTTAGCCAAGGTGGTAGCAGGCTCATCAACTGCTATATGTGTCCCATCCACCACTAGAGGTGCTGCACTGAATGGGTGTGGGCTACGCAGAGGATAACAGCCTTCTGCTGCTGCTGGCCGCTGGCGTTTGGCCTGTATCTCAAGTGGTGGAGGCTTGTGCTCTGGTGTTGAAGATCGCAGGTGCCCATTAAGTAGAAGGCAACGGCAGAGCTGGGACGGTTTCTGCACTAGCTAGCGTGGGAGCAGCCCAGCCAGAGCGGATGCCCCTAGTTTATAGGCATGAAAACGCAACAGGGACAAGGCAGTTTTGATGCTGTTTCCCCTTGATTGCAAACTTACTCGCCCAGACCATATCTCATTGGTTAGATGTCTATAAACCCCAGTGGTACCCAGGCAATGGTCTGGAGAAGCCCTAGAGCTTGTAAGAGACCCTCTCAGTAGGATGGCAACGTTCCATAAGCATCTTTCACCCAACATGATCCCACCGCGCATCCTAATCTATAGAGCTCCAGCACCAATGACATGCAGCTGTCTCTAGGAAGGAGCGCAGCCGCCACAAACACGGAGACTGTGCCGAGAGAGGACGCCAGGGCAAACCCTTACAGGGATCATTCATAGAACTGGATACAGACACGAAGTTGGGTTGTCAGGGCGGCAGGAAGGGAATCACGCTGGAGCACTGTAGTGTAAACACCCACTACTGAGACAGGGGTGGCTTTTCCATCGCTGGAGTAAATCCACCCCTTCCAGAGGCAGGAGCTAGGTTGACAGAGGAATCCTTTGGTTCCCCTGGTAGCATTTATACCAGGGCTTAGTCTGGCTTACCCATGTCTCTTACAGGTGTGAATTTGCACACCCTCGAACAACACAGCTTCTTTGACCTCAGTTTTAGGTGTAGACCCCCCCCCATGTGGTGCAGACAACAGAGCCAGCTCCCATCGCGCCCCTCCCTTCCTTGAGCTAAGGGAGATCTCCCTGTGCTGGTCGTAGTAGTAGATCTGTTATTGGTTCTGTGAGTTTGACCACCAGGTGGCGACATGATCCTGAATGAAGCTGCTATGTATTCCCCCCTACCCCTCCGCCCCCCTTGGGACAGGGCTCCTAGCTGTCAGTGCATAATGCCTCTGTGTGTGTGGGGGGGTGCAGAGACAACCAACACCCCCCCAGCCCCTTGGTAACAAACCGTGAGCCCTGGCGGAGCAGGCTGAGTGTTAGCTCCTCCAAGGGGGGCTGGAGGAGGGGGGAGAAGCGCTTTGGCTTCCTGGCTCAATGAAAGGGGGAGAGGCGTGGGGGGAGAGGGAGAAGCAGAGGGAGGGGAAGGGACAGGGATGAGGCCAGCGAAGGAAATGGGGGAGTCAAGGAGAGGGTCAGAAGCAAAGAAGAAAGTGGAGGGGGTTAATGAGGAGAGCAGGGGGAAGCAGGGGATTAATGGCAGGGGGTGGGGAGGGCTCGCTGGCAGCAGGGGATCAGTGGTGGGGGAGCGCTTGCAGCCTGGCTCCTGCTGACGCGTGTGCGGTGCCCACACGCTGCCTCTGATGCTGACACCTCCAGATGTCTTTGGCAGAGGAGCTGGCGCTGAGGGGAATATTAAGAGGTTGCCAGAGGCTGGTTTCAGCAGGGGGCCCAGGAGGGAGACAAAGTGCAGCCTGGGGGGGGCCGGATAAACCCCTCCTTGGCTGAGCTGTCCCCCCCGGTGAACCCGCTTGGCCCCCAGCCTCCCTCCCCACTCCTGACTGGAGTCACTGGTGAAATACCAGTAGGGCAGAGCCGGCAGAAAGGGGGCAATGACCCTCGCCCAGCCTTCCTGGGCAGTGCAGATCCCAGGCCCTCTTTCCTTTCCGTTGTCTCAGGTCCATCTTCTGCCCCGGCAGAGAGGCCCAGGCTTCCGCAGACCAGGAGGCCAGATACCCTCCACCTCAGGAATACCCTACAGTGGACGGGGTGAGGCCAGCGAGACAGAGGGCCCATGCTGGTGTCTCAGAATCTGGAATTTGGGGATTACCTTTAAACACACAGGGCTTGATTCACTGTTACTCTGAGGCCCTTACAGCACAGAGTGGCTGGACTCAGCCTTTCCAGCCAGTGTTAAATGGCCACAAGGGTTTTCCACTGTCCCTGCTCCCAGCCCCTGGCGTGGGGTGCATGTAGGGTGTGCGGCACTGCATTACAGCTATTATCTGCGTCACAGCAGCCCTGAGGGCTGGGCATGGCCTCAGAATGCAACAGAGCCCCTGGAGTCCAGGAACTCAGGCCCACAGAGTACAATGGTGGGGGAAGAAAACAGTGAGTCAGGCCAGGAAACCAGCTCTGCATTGTGAGGCTGCCGCAAGCCAGTGGGGCTTTGGTTTATTAGCGTGGTGTCAGCTGAACTCACTTGATGGCTCTGTAGCTCTCTCTCTCGGAATGGAAATGCTGGATCGATTTGCTTTGAATGTAACAAATACCAATAGAAACCCCGTGCACTGACAGGCGCAGAGGGGGGGCACCAAGGAGCGGGAGGGAGCTGGGCTGGCGTTGGGAGTGGGTGACAATGGAAGGAGGAGTGGATGGGGTTTTCTGGGGTCAAGGATGGGCCAACTCTGAGGCGAGGCCACGTACCTGAAATTCGTATGAAATTCTGGGATCTAATATGAACTCATACAAACCTGACACAATGGCTGGGACTGTCCTGGGGGGCTCACCCCATCTACTCTGGTCCATCTGCCTGGCCGTTCTACATAGATACAAACCCTCACGCTCTCCCACATGGGCAAAGTGGCTTTCCTTTTAAAGACGGAGCTTTTCCAGCTGATGCTTCCCTGTGGTGTACGAAAATGCCTGGCACAGGGCAAGACGGTTGAATGGATCCTATCTTCATGCATGGAGTGCCCTCTTCTGGTGCCATAGGGCGGTCGTGTATGCACTGCAGGGTCTCACACACACACACCTTACAGTCCCCTCCATTCTCTCACAATTCAGAATTGGGCATAAAGAAGCGTGCTCTTTCCCAGGCCTCCATGCTAGCAGCTGGCCCCATGCACAGTGGACAGTTCCTCCTGTGGCTGCTGCTGAACGTTCACCCAGGTAGAAAGCAGCTGCTGAGCGTCTCAAGGCACCTCTAGCGGCAGGATGGCTTCAGAGAATATTGGCCCAACAGCAGGGGTTAAACTGGGGGTCGTGACCCCTCATGGGGTTGCGAGGTTATTATGGGGCGGTTGGAAGCTGTCATCCCCCAGGCATGCAGGTGAGGATGGCATGGCATGGGCGGGGTCATCACTTTTGGAGGGGGGGGTTGTCGCAGCCTGAACTATTTTCAAAGGGGGGTCCCAGCAAGAAAAGGTTGAGAACCAGTGAGCGAAGGGACTGGTGGAGTTTAAACAAAACTGATTTGTTTCCTGTTGCACGTTCCGGGAGGGAGGGGGGTGTTTCAAGGCTGCTGCAATGTAAGAGACAGAAACGGCGAGCTTTAAATATGCCAGTGGGACGTTACATGTCCCACAGACGCTCACACACAGGCCGCAGGGAAAAGAAAAAGCTTCCCCCACACACAGAAGAGATTTTTCCTTGGCCAACTCACGCTCTTCTCTTCCTGTGCCTCGGTTTCCCCCCCGTGACATGGGGTTAGGGATACTGACTTCCTCTGTAAAGCGCTTTGAGAACGAAAGAGGAAAAGCCCTAGATATAAGCTAA
Source organism: Mesoclemmys tuberculata (assembly GCA_007922155.1). Classification (NCBI taxonomy): domain Eukaryota; kingdom Metazoa; phylum Chordata; order Testudines; family Chelidae; genus Mesoclemmys; species Mesoclemmys tuberculata. The sequence goes on from ML675700.1 coordinate 10,077,304, forward strand.
GTATTATTAATTAATGTAATTATTAGTAGCAGTAAAGCGAGTGCCGAACGAGGCAGGGACTCCCCCCTCCCAGGAGCGCTGGTGGGGCCAGGGCAGGCCAGCTGAGCTGTGTTTCAGGGCGAAGTCGCTGAGCTGCTCCCTGGGGTACGCAGAGCCCCTGCTTTTGTCGGTAAAATGGGCTTTGCTCTGCCTGTCCCGGGCCCCGTGCACGCAGCCACCTGCCACCACGGCGGAGGGCTGCTGGGGTGACGGGCGCTGGCCAGGCAGATTATGGAGTGGTTTATTTGGGGGGGAGGGGAAAAAACCGACCCTACAACAACCAACAAAGAGGTAGGAAGTAAACAGTGGGGCCCAGGAGGGGAGGGAAAAAAACTACAACTCCCAGGTGTCCCCGGGGCAGCGGTGCATTGTGGGCTTTAGAGCCTCATGACAAAAAATGTCGACGAGGCCAGTACTACCATTCCCAGAAGCCCTCGCGGCAGCAGGGACCACCCCCCCGGGCCCCGGTGCATCATGGGATTCGCCGTCTCTGGCGCCACCGGGGCCCGCGCTTCCCATGAGCCCTCGCGGCCCGCGCGCGGTGCCGTGTGGGAGTTGTAGTCCCCTCCTTGCCCAGCCTGCCCCGCGCCGCGCCCCGCTGCCCTCCGCGCTCCGCTCCGCGCCCGCCCCGGCCCCGCCATGTTGCCCGCCCGCCGCCTCCTGGCCCTCGGGCCCCGCGCCCTGCGCCTGCCCCGGCCCGGCCCCCCGGCCCCGGCCCCGGCCCCGGCCCGCTCCTACGCCGAGGCGGCCGCCGGCCCGGCCCAGATGAGCTTCACCTTCGCCTCGCCCACGCAGGTACCGGGCGGGGAGGCCTGGGGGGGAGCCCTGGGGCGGGGGCCATG
>ML675700.1:10078584-10108149 GCA_007922155.1 Mesoclemmys tuberculata
CTCCCCAGCCAGCCGCCTCTCCTCCCCTTCCGGGCTGGGCTGTTGGTTTTCGTGTCTCGTTCCCGGGGGGCGTCCTTGGCCATGTGGCGCTCAGACCCGCAGGGGGGCTGCGCTGTGTGGGGCGCTCGAGGCAGGGTCCCCGAGTGTGGAAGTCCGGCCGTCGCCCCACCCCGAATGTACACAGAACCAGGAGCCTGGGTGTCGTGACCTTCAGAGCTCGGTGCAGGGCACTTCTGGGCCCAGTGTCCGCCTGCCTGTACAGATCATTCCAGGACAGGCAGGGGCCAGGGGGCTGCTAGAGCCGTTAAATCAGCGCTTCCCAGCCTTTTTGGCTTGAGGGCCACAGATATAATTTTTACAACCCTTAAGGGACACCAGCCTCTGCCAGCAGCCCCCTCCCCAGGGCAGCCAGATGGAAGGAGTTCCCCGAAGAGGCTGCTGATCACTCGTCTCCCTGGCTGCAACAGGGAAACCGCATGCGTCCTGTAGCCCCGTGCGTGCCACCTGGGTCCCTAGGCAGTGGTACCTTCTGCAGCCGGGGAGGTGGGAGATCAGTGCTCCTCCGGCTCCAGCAGGGACCCCTAATGCCTATGGACCCAGGCGGGGCGCTTTGTGCTCCCAGCTACAGACGGGGAGGGGAGCGCTGAACTCCCATCCCCTTCGCTGCAGCAAGAAGCCTGCACCCGTCTTTTAGCCCTGTGACAACATCCTCCACCTGGGTCCTTAGGCAGTGACTCCCTTCTGTGAAAGCCCCCATCGGCCATTTTTGGCCCCCGGGCAATAGGTTGGGAACCACTGTGTTAAATGCCAGTGGTTTCATGCATTTTATATCCAGGTGTTGCACAATGGCCATTTTTTTTTGGTGCCTGGTCCCTTTGCAGCTCCATGTGATGCCATCCCCACAAGAGTCAGGCTCTCGCAGGGCTGGGGATCTGGGGAGGTTTCTGAGGCTCTGATGGGAGCCATGAAATGACACTTATGCATCTATCCTCTCTTTGTGGATTATTGCATAGCAGCAACAAACCCAGCAAAGAGTGTCCAGCTGGCGTAGAAATGTGGTCCATGGTCTGGTTAATTACTACACGAGCTCTCTGCTAAAGGGGGAGAGATGCCTGAGCAGACACTGGGCAAACGACCTGCCCAGGCTGCTGGGTGCAAGCAGAAAGGAAGGCAGGGGTCAGGCCCTAAAGGAGCAGCCGTTGGGCATGGCAGGGATGTAGAAATGTTTTTATTTTAGGAGATGGACAGAGTAGTTCAGGCACAGTATAAAGGCTTATCGGATTTTGGCCTAATCGTCCATGCTGCTTTGCTAGTGCTCTTCAGTCCGGATCCTGAACCCGCTTGGTCCTGGGGCCCCAGCCAGCTCAGCCAGTGCGTGGAAATCTGAGACTGCAGCACTCAGTTCTGGCTTTCCCGAGCTCCGTTTGTTTGTGAGGAGGTAGCACTGGGGAGCCCGTTTGGTGATCAGGGCCCCACTGTGCTGGGCAGTGCGCACACAATGAGCTCTGCCCTCAGGATCTGACAGCCCCAGTGTGTTCTTGACCCAGCAGCACCTCCTGCTTTTCCAGCCCTGTCCCCCCGCTTCTCCGCTCCGCCACCCTCCTTACAGTCGGCATTTCTGCCTTTCCAGGCCTGCCCTCTTTGAGCTGCTGCTGCTGTTTGCCCTGTACCTGTGTGGTCACCTGATTCCTAAAGGTGCTGGTGGCTCCTCTCGTGCATGGTTTGGCATGGCTTGCATCTCCGGCTCCGGAGGGGCCTGGGATCCGCATGGGGCCCCAGTCCTAGGGTGTAGTGGGCCCCAATTGATGTGTTCTAGCAGAGCTGGGGGTGGGGAGGAAGGGTTGGGCCAGTGGTGTACTGCAGTTCAGGTCTCAGGTTGTGCTGGCGGAGTGCCGTGGGATGCCCAGGGCTGGAACAGAGTAGCAACACTGCAAGGCAGGACTTGTGCTGCATTGGCAGATCTGTGTGGGAAGCTTCTGAGGAGCCTGCCTCGCTATCTCACTCCTATCAGCCTCTTCGGCCAAGGTTCAATTTCAGGCCTCCCTACGCTCTTCCCAAGCTTCTCCAACCGCTCCCTTTGTCTCTCTCGCCCACTCCTGACTCCATGACTCCTCACGCCGCCCCCCTGCGCTTGGAGCGCTTTCCCAGTCTGTGTTTGCCAGGCCCACTCCCTCCGCTCCTCCAGAACCCTGCCCGAGTCCCACCCTTCTGAAGCGTTCTTGCTGCACACTTCTGCTGAGCCCGCTCACACCTTCAGCCTGGGAGGGTGAGCAGGGCAGGGACTCTGTTAACTCAGCAGGTCGTGCCCATGGCATGTTTTGAGGCCAGAGTGCCCGAGTCTTTTCTGGTTCTTGTGCAGAATGGGGTCAAGGACCCTCAAAGGCTGCATGGTCCTGCCTCCCGCTGTCTGAGGGAGAGAACTGCTCCCAATTGCCTTTCCTTCCACTCTCTCAGGTGTTGTACAGTGGAGCCACCGTGAAGCAGGTGGACGTTCCTACACTGAGCGGCTCCTTCGGCATCTTGGCGGCTCATGTCCCCACGTTGCAGGTCCTGAAACCTGGAGTTGTGACGGTTTTTGCCGAGGACGGCACAGCGACCAAATACTTTGGTGTGTGAAACTGGGTGGGGCCCTGAAAGTGTGAGCGGAGGCAGCAGGGAGGAATCGTTGTCTGGAAATGACTCCCCTCTAGGGGTTACCATAAGGGAGAGGCCTCTCAATGGAGATGTGCCACGGCCAAATGCCAGGAGCGCTTGGCTTCCAATGGCTTCAGCGGTCCAGAGGCAGTGTGGCTAATGTTGATCGTGGGAACTCAGACTCCTGGGTTCTCTCTGTGGGTCTGGGAGGGGCTGTTGCCCAATGGCTGGGGGATTGGGAATCAGGACTCCTGGGTCCTATTTATGGCTCTACCACTGTGTGAGACTGGGCAAGCCATTTCATCTCTCTGCCTCAGCCCTCCTGACAGTGAAATAGGGATAAGCCCACCTTCCTGGGGCTAGGGAGGGTGTCTGGGAGGCTTACAAAACGTCGGTGAAGTGCACCGAGGTGCTCGGCTAGAGGTTGCTATAGGAGTCCTAGGACAGGCTGAGAAATTATCTGGGTGGATGGCAAGTGAAGGTTCACCACTGGAGCGTGTGCCCTCCCCCGGCAGGTCCATGAAGTCTGTCCTGGTGACTGGAGGGGCTAACACCTGGGACAGCGATAGGTCAGGTCTGTCCTCAGCTCACAGTGCTGCTGCGGGGGAGGGCTAAGAAGGTGTACGCTCCACTGGGTACAGATGGGGGGGTGCAAGGTGCCTGCCATTGTGACTCCTTCCTACCAAAGTTGTCCTGTGCCTTGGCCCCACAAAGCAGGCTTTGCTCACAGCTCTGCCCTGTACCTGGAGCCCATGGGCCGTCCGCTGCACCCGCTGACTCAGCCCCCTGCTGTTGTTTGCAGTGAGCAGTGGCTCAATCACAGTCAATGCAGACTCCTCTGTGCAGCTGCTGGCGGAAGAGGTGGCCACTTTGGACATGCTGGATCTCGCTGTGAGTACCCTGCGTCGCCCGCCCTAGATGGGGGGGGACAGGCTGGGTCGCGCTTGCTAGCAGGGCAAAGAACTCGGCTGCAAGCTGAGGCCTCCTATGGGAGATTGACTCCCCTCTTCTTCTGTGTGGGCTGCCTGTCTCAGGAGCTTCCTGTAGTTAAGGAAGGCTTTTGCAGATCAAGGTCTTTTTCCTCACCCTGATCTTTCCACCCGCTGCCCAGGAGCGTGGAATTAACCCTTCCATGAAAGGGTCGAAGGGAAAGAAGCGGAGTTGACCCCCGCCCTGAAAGCGACATCCCTTTGCTCTGGAGTCTTTGGTGATCTATCGCAATTCCACACCTGTTTTGACGTCTCGGGGGCCATCGTTTAAACCTGGGGCTCTTTAATAGGCTGTCCGAATGCCCCTGCAGGCCTCAGACTCCTGAAACAGGCCTCTCTACACACCCTGTGTGTGGGTGAGTGCCCCGTGCAGGGCCGGCCGACGCTGCAAAATTGAGCTGCTTGGGGTTTGCTGCAGCTTCCAAGGACAAGCCGCTCGGGTGGCCTCCCAGGAAGGTTTCAGCGCTGCTGGCTCAGCAGTGGCCCATTATGGTGTTGCTGAATACGCCCTTGCCCTTTAAGAGCGGTTTGTTACTACAGCTCTACTGATCTCTTAAAGTGACAGCTGCCCTAGAGAGAGGGGCCCGGCTGGCTGAGCTGGGGCTGCGGGTCCGGTTTAACTGTCTCTCGGGCACACCCCAGACAGTGCTCACTGAGAGGGTCGCTTGGTCTGTCTCCATGGCCTCTGCCGAGACAGATTTGTCCTCATAGGTACCGTGTGCCTGAAAAGGGACTTGACTTGCATGTACAGTGTGTGGGATGGGGCGTCCCTGAGCTCCCCATCCTGGGAAACCAGTGCTGGGGTGGGGCGCAGCTCATTAAGTCCAACCCCACCGTAACAGCGACCTGCTCAGCTCAGTGATACGCCTAGCTGTGCTCTGATTTACCTTCCCTCGGTGACCGCTCTCTCCCTTGCTTGTGTGTTTACAGACTGCTAAGGCAAATCTGGACAAGGCCTTATCCCAGTTGGCTGCGGCGCCTGACGAAACGGCTAAAGTAGAAGCCCAGATTAACGTAGAAGCCAGCGAAGCCCTAGTAAAAGCCCTGGAGTAATTAGGGTAAGCGTCTTCGGTAACATTTCTTGGTGGAAAACTCCCGATCTTTGCTGTTAACTCAGTCCTCTTGGAAGTGCCCCCTAGAAGGGTTGAGGCTCTGCAGGGCTACTCAGCCTGGTGCGGGCTTGGTGTCCTGTGGAGAACAAACCCGCTCGCAGCCCTGGCCCATTGTGAACGACCAGCTGCAGACACTAAGGCAACTGGGGGAACGTCCCTGCCGTAGCAGGCCTCTGACATTAGATGGCAGCATGGGCCAGGCCAGTCTGATCATGGCTGGGGGCGGGCGGGGCGTCTGGTTGATGCAGTGGCTGGTGGATTGCTGGAATCTCTTCATTCACAGTGGCACTCTGGTTAATCTGTCACGGCTATTACCCAAGCTTGCCGTGGGGCCTGAAGGCTTCTAGCCGTAGCCTCGGACATGGCAGGGGCAATTCGGGGCTGGGGTGCTAGTGGGGGTTGGTGACTAACGGGTGGGGAGTATGGCACGCTCTGCCCTCCTAAGCTAAATGGCTACACGTGCCTCTGCCCCCATTTTGACGCTGATCTCCTCTGTGAGAACACATTGTTCCCATCGCTGGTTCTGCCCGGAGCTCAGTGCTTGATCCTCCTAGCATATGGCTTGTTGGCGCTTGCTTGCTTGGCTGAGGGCCTACCGCACTGCCAGCCCTGAAGACCACATGCGCTGGCATAAGAGGGCAGGCTGCCCAACTGTTAGCACCTGATCATCTTTGTGGGTGAGAGGAGAGCTGGTCTCTCTGGCCTGTTTGCTACTTGTCCGTTCTCTGGGGCAGGCAGGGGGCTAGTGGTTCAGTGCAGCCCATTGCCTTGTTTCACATAGTGGCCATCGGCCGTTAACAACTTCTAAGCCTCCAGAGGAAAGGCTTCTATATTCGTCATTGTTCCCTACGCCTGGATCCCTCTGAAACCCCTTCACTTGTGTGTCTTGCAGGGATTCCGTTATCAGTATGCAGAAGCCATGACCCGGGTGCTGGGCCCAGCTTCGCCCCGTTTGTACAGATGGCATGGGAGAGATCAATTAAAGAAAACAAAAGCCCCTGCTTGTTGAGTGTGACCTTCTTCTGAGGCAGGCTCACCCTGTGGAAAGGAGCCCATGGTTTGCACCAGCCAAATTGCACATTGCTGCTCTGCAGGTGACGTGCTGATTTCGGGCGTGTGTCTGATCCAGACACTGGTCTGGCTGGGTGAAGCTGGGAGCGGTTGCACCAGGCATGTGTGCGGTTGGTCTGGGGGAGGCCCCTTAGGGGAATAAAGTCTCCTTGGAGAACTTGCTAAAGGATTCTTCCGAGTCACGTTCTTCACCCCATGGCACCAGCCTGTGGAACAATCCACCTGAATGGAAGATTTGTGCAGTGCAAACCTAGGTGCTGACAGTACAGTGGGGCAGCCTTGGACATGAATCTTATCTCCTACGTAATAATGGCTTGTAGGGAACTAGAACCAGAACACTGCTCTCCACCCCACTCCTCAGCTCTCCCTGGGGGAAATAATCTGACGCAGGTGCGTGCCGGGATTTGTGTCTGCGTTCAGGTAGCTGTCTGCATTTCTGGGAGAAATGTGCCACTGCCCAGCCACTTCCCCGGAGTGTGTTGCTCTGAGTGGCTGTTCCACCTGTGGGTGAGACAAGCTCTTCCCCTCATCCGAAGATGTTCCTAATCCTCCAGCAGGGAAGCTCTGAGCGGGCTTCATTCAACGTTGGGAGAGGGAGTATGGGAGGACACAGCTACGTTTGCGTGTATCGGGAGGGCCGGGGCTGTGTCCCCCCACCTGAGTACTGAGGTTCGTGACCCTAATGTTGGTGCAGGCTCGTTCGTTCCGGCTGGTGTCTGGGGCTGGGCTGGCGTGGTGCTCAGCCTTCCAGCTGGGAGTAGGTGTGAGCTGCTTAGTGTCTCTTCCGGAGGGCTGGCTAATCCCCACCTGCCTCCTCCAACGGCAGAGAAGATGAACATCACCTGGGGGAGGAGTGGGCTGGAACAGAGAGGAAAATCTGGTTCTCCCCCTTCCTATCCTAGAGTCTGTGGCAGGAATCATGTCTCACAAATGGCACCATCTGCCTCCAGGATCTTAATCTGATGCCGACCGAGCTCCTTGAGGTGAAGGGTCGCAGAGCACTTTATCAGTGGTGCCTCGCAACCTCCTGGATGGTAGGAGAGTGGCCAGACCCCAGGAGTCCTGCCTCCCTCTTCCTGTGCTCTTATCGCCTTTCCTCCATCTTTTGGCACCCACTGGAAACCATCTAGCTCATGTCTCTTGAGATCTCGGTTGGCTGAGACTATGAGAAGTCAGCAGGCGACAGGCTTGTCTGTTCACTCCCGTCCTTGTGGTTTGTCCCCCACCGTCATTGCAGTAATGCAGCCTGAGTGTGATGGTTATTTTCAGCGCTGGCACCCAGGATGTAATCTTGGCTGCCGCCTCTTCTGCTCCCCTCCCCTTCTCTTTTTTTTTCCCCTGACAAATGATCAAAAATAGTGCCTATGGTGTTAAATTCCTCACTCTGCAGTTTATTAAAAGCCTCTCAACGCCCGTCGTCACGGAGCCTATTTGGAGCTCTGCAGACTTCCCTGTTCCCAAGCTGCTCCAGTGCATTTTCCCTTCCCTTCTCTGCTCCGTTTAAAGGTCAGACGTTACACCCTGTATAAGCAAACCCTCCAAGTCAGAACGGGTGCTAATTAAAATGTCTCGGGAGGAACTGGGGCTGGAACTGCTTTGATTCTCCTTCCATTCTCTTCTATTTGTGGTTCGCGTGCGCCTGGCTTAACGCATGCCTGCATCTCTCTTTCCAACGGAAGGGGGCTTATTCCTTTTTCGTCTGACGGCAGAGCATTGCCAAGGCTGGGAAGCTGGGGAAATGGACAGCTGCTATTTTTAGGACAGTAAAAGTGTCTCCGTCAGCATCCCCTCTAGCTATTCAGAGTGTCTCTTGCCAGCTCCGGCTAGCAATGGTAAAGGTGCAGAGGGATGGCTGGTGCAGGGAGTGTATGAGATGGAGACGCAGGGAGGTGTGTGCCTCTCTCGATGGTGGGGGTGGCCAGCATCCACTTCTGTGGTTGTCCTCTTCTTGCATAATGCAAGAGGATGCTGGGAATCGTAGTCTCCACAGACTGCACTTCTGGGCGAAAGCCACCACTTGCTGCATTCCTCTTATCAGGCAAGCAGTACCCTCCCAGGAACCTGGCCAGTGGGGCCCAGATCCCTCTGCAATGACTGGCAACGGGGGATGGGGGGAGCGGGGGGTGCTAAGAACTTCCTTGCTGGTCAAAACGCGGTGTTCTGGGTGTGTGATCATTAGGATTTTAGTGCACAGTCCTTGAGGCCCTGGTGAACATTGGCCTGTGCTGCAGGGGGGCTGAAAGGCTCTTGATTCCCACTGCAGTACTAGTCCATCAGTGTGCTCTTCTGGGTCTCCGGAAATACTTCCTGCCCCATGGTGTGTACATCCCACCATGCTCACTGCTGCATCCCGTAGCCCGTGCCAGAAGCTTCCTTCCCATAAGCAGGTCACCTTGCATCTTTCAAAAGAGTCCCTCTTTCCCCTGGGAGGAATTGCCACCCACCTGCCGCACTTGCCCCGGCTTTGGAGAGAGACCATCCCCTCCCACCAGCACGGATCGCCAGGATTGTTATGTATATAGCAATGTTATCCTGTCCCCCAGCTTACTCTGAGCTGAGCCTGCTGCCCACGTAGGAAGTCAGCATCTGACCCTCCCCTTCGCTGCCACGGGCTCTGGCTGCCTCTTGCTCGGGTCATGAGAAGTGCCGGCTGGTTCGCTCTGCCCAGCCATCTCGCTTGTATCTTAACCAGACTGAAATAACCTGCCCTGGTGCAGTGGGGTCTAAACTAATCAGGGGACAGAGCAGGTCATTTGAAATCTACTTCCCTGTGTGTGCTTAGATCATGGGACAGAGGGAGGTGGGGGCAGAGGGTCTCAACAGCTGGCCTGGGGTCCCTAGCAGCTGTTGATGGTTCTCTTAATTTCCTGCAGCTGACCTGCATGAAAGGATGACTCCTCTCCCATGGAGACAAATGGTGGTGGTGCCCATTGGACAACTTGTCTGGGGTGGTGTGACCCATGCTAAGAAAAAGCTTGGGAGTCTTGTTAGAAGTGGTTACACCTTGCTTTGAGGGCAGCAGCTCCTGGGTGCTGCAAGGGGTGCGGTTGTGGGACTCCTTTGTTTCTAGGGAGGCAGGAAATAGCTCAGCTGGGCTGTCTATGGTAACTCGAACTCCAGCAAAGAATCTCAAGTTCTCCTGGGATGGGCATGGGTGCGAAACCTGCAGCTAGGGAGAAAGGGAAAGATACATCTATGGGAGGGGTCAGAGGTTGGCCTAAGGGAGAAAAGGGGCACCCCTTGCTGTTTTCCAGCATGACCCAGGGGCTAGGGCACTGGGTTGAGACTTGGAGACCTGCGTTCTAGTCTTGCCTCTGCCACTGGCCAGCGGTGTGACTTGGGGCAAGTCATGCCCCTGAGCTGCCTCAGTTTCCCCTTCTGTAAAAAGTTGCAGAGCGCTGTGGGGTGGAGAGATTGTTCTGGAGTGGGCTGCGTTTTTTTTTTTGGTTTTTTTTTTTTTTGTGCCTTGTGGGCTTCAGAGAGGGGAATGTTGAAGTGGAGGAGTGAAGGGCGGATTGGAAAAAGGCATGAGCAGTGATGGGGGAGGGGCAGCTGGGTAGGAATTTATTGCACGCTGGAGCAGTGGGGAGAGCATGTCATTTGTTTCCATTAGGGGCTTTCGGTCATGACTTGCATATCTTGGCCAGATGGATGGTTGCTGCGCAGGGCTGGGGGGAGCCAGCGGCGTGAACGGTTGGAAACTGAAACATCAGCGTCTCTCAAAGGCCTGATGGCAGCCGATTTGGCGTCTCTTCTTGCAGGGAATAATTTACAGCAGGAGGTGGATCCCGCTAGGGAATGTTTCCAAAGCACCCGATTTCCCCACCCCTGCAGCTGGGAGCGGGAAGGGGGGAGATAATATTTCCATGGCTCTACTCAGATTTCCAATGCAGGGAAAAGCCTCAAGAGGCAGGGCTCTGTCTGCGGTGGCTTTAGCAGAACTCTGATTGCTGTTGGATCGACTCCTCTACGTTCTCCTAGCATCCCCCACGCTCTCTGGGCGAGTGCTAGTCCTTGATGCTGCAGGGCCCTATACGTGCCAGGAGGTGACCCATCTCAAAAACCACAGATTAGAACTGGAAAAAGTGCAGAGAAGGGCAGCAAACAGGAGTAGGGCACAGAACAGCTTCCACCTGAGGAGAGATTAAAAAGACGGGGACTGTTCAGTTTTGGAAAGGAGACCATGGAGGGGGGATATGACAGAGGGCTATAAAATCATGAATGGTTTGGTGAAAGTAAATGTGTTATTTACCCCTTCAAGTAACACAAGAAGCAGGGGTCACCTAGGCTGCGGGTTTAAAACAAACATAAGGCAGTGCTTCCCACCGGCACAGTCAACCTGCACAAGCGTTGCTGGGGCTGTTGGAAGGTTCAAAAAAGAATTAGACTGGTTCATCGAGGACAGGTCTTAGCCAAGATGGTCGGGGACACCAGCCTCTGCTCCAGGTGTCCCTTTAGCCTCCGACTGCCAGCAGCTGGGATTGGAGGATGGGATGGATCACTCGACAGTTGCCCTGCTTTGTTCGTTCCCGCTGAAGCATTTGGCGCCGGCCAGCGTTGGAAGACGGGAGGCGAGGTTAGATGGACCATGGGACTGACCCGCTATGGCCGTGCTTATGCGGCACTGATACTCCAGCGTCTATGCACCAACGGGGAGCTCCCCCTGCCCACCTCATGTGGGACAGGAGCAAGTCAGTATTGGGTGAAGTCTCCCAGTGGGGTGTGCACGTAGCACCCTGTCTTCCACCCCCTCCCCGTCGCTTCCCTGTGCGGCTGAGTCCGATGATACTGGTTGACGGGAGCTCTTCCCCGGTAAGGAGATATGGGGCTGGGGGGCTGACAGGCTGTCTGGGAACACTGTTCTTAGCAGCCTGCTCTGCCTTGAAAACATCCACCCCAGCCCTTCCACCCCTTCCCAGGCGGAGGCTTTCCATAGTAGCTCCAGGGGGCAAAGACGTGGCCCATCTGCCAGCCAGCATGGCTGTGCTCCGAAAGGCCCGAATAACGGGGCCTCTGTTCTCCAGGGTAGCACAATACGGCGCCAGCAGAGGTTGGGAAGGCCAGGTGTGCAGCGTGCTGGCAGGTGGTGGAACAGCAGGGCCATGTTAGGGTGTTACCCAATATCCGTGTCCCTGCATGGCCTAACCTTGGGTGGCTCTAAAGGACATTCTCTGGCACTTCCTCCTCCCAAAGGAAACGCTGGGCCCTGCCATTCCCTGGGCCATCGGCTTCTTTAATGATTAACCGCCGCTTTGTTAATTGTTCCATCCACGCAGCCTCAGTTCCAGCACTGGAAAATGCTGCCCTCCCTTTCCACCCACACACCCCACCCCATCCACACAGCAGGGGACGGAGATAAACCTTCACAGAAGGCCTCTGTTCCTGGGAACAGGAGCCAGGGGTGGGGTGAGCCCAGTGGAAAATACCAGCCTGTGTTTGAAATGCCCTGTAAAGCCGGGATGGAAGGGGAAGCGTGCCACTAGAACACGCCATGTGCATCTGCCTGCCTGTGATCGTATTAATACGAGGCTCTAAAAAGCATGCTCCCCGTTTTCCATTCCCGTGGATTCTCCTTTCTGCCTGGTGCTGGTTTACCCTTGGTCTTTGGTTTTTCTCCTGTAGGTGGCACTGGAGCCGTCGTGTTTCAAGGCTGCAGGCTAGAGGCCTGTCATCAGTTTAGCTGCTAAGGGGAGAAGATTATGGGGTTTGGTTTTTTTTCTTCTTCTTTTCCCCACCCTTCCTGCTGACTTTTGGCTGCAGTGTGCGGGGAGGGGTGGGGGCCATGCACTGTTGCCAAAGCAACTGGCACTTGTAGAATGGCTTTTGGCCAATGATCTCAACGCCCTTCACAAACATGCCTTGGAAACCCTCCGGGTTGAGGTGATTATCCACTGGGGGGGAGGGGAAACTGAGGCATGGATTGGGGACGTGGCATGCTGAAGCAGAGCTGGAAGTAGAACCCAGGAGTCCTGGCTCCCAGTCTCCTGCTGTACTCCGTATGCTTCTGCCGGATGTTGGGCTCTCCCGCTAGGGGGTGGTGCAGGTCAACCCTGCCAACTGGTACTGGGGGGGTGGAGGGGGTGCTGGAGGAATGCATGAACATTTGGACCAGGTCAGCCCAGGAGGGGGTGGGTACGACTCGCACAGCAGGGCTGAGGTGCGCCAGCAGAGCGGGTCGGGGCGGTACCAGACAGAAGAGCCGTGCTGCTGGGGTCTTGGGGCGCGGGGCTCCGAGAGCAGGGCTGGCTGCAGGGCAGGGTTGAGCCTTTCGCAGCCGTAAATCCAAACGAATGCAATGGCATGGCATTTGGAGCAAGGCCGGGGGGCTCAGTGGGGACCTGGAGTGGCGCTGGGGGAGTTTCCGCGAGCGGGGCTGTAGGGCCTTGCAGAGAGCAATGCAAGCCGGGCATGGGCCGGTGGAGGGACGCAAGGGAGCCGCAGGGGACGAGCCCAGCGCTGGAACAGCAGGGGGGAGAGGGCGCAGGACTGAGGGGCAGCGGTGGGGGCCCGTGGCGGCAGTGCCCTGGCTGGGGTGTGCTGTGAGGAGCGGCTGGCTGCTCTGCGCCCTGCTGGCGTGGGAGTGGGACCCGCCAGCCCCCTGGAGATCGCTCCTCAGAGAGACGCCGCGTGGCCCGTGCCCACGGGGGCCCAGTGGCCTGCCCTGGGCCGGAGGGAGGGCGGCGAGGAGGAAATGGCGGCTGGCCGGCCTTGACTGCCTGCCACAAAGCCAAAGCGGAATGAGGTGGCAGCCGGCCAGGTTCCCACGGAGGCCCCGGTTAAGAAAATACACCCGGCGCTGTCGGCGGTTGCCATGGCAACTGGCCGGCTGCCACGCTGCCAGGGGAGCCGGCCGGCCCCAGGTGCGCACCCAGCGCCAGGTTGCATCAGGGTGGCTTTTGCAAAGGGGGAGAGGGGGGCAGATGGAGCGCGGGGGAACGGTGCCCCACCGCGCGGCTGGGGCGGTGGGTGTCTCTGAGCTGTGGCCCTGCTCCCTGGGGGGGAGTTCAAATATTGACGAGAGACGGCAGGGTGCAGCTTCCACCTGGAGCAAAGCATCCAGGGAGGGGAGGCAGCGGCTTCAGGGCCTATCCCCCCCCACCCGTCCCCTGACTCACATCTCGAGGTGCTTCGCCTTTGGTAAAGCTGGGAGTTTCCCAGGCAGTTAGTGGGAGGGGAAACCAAGGCACAGAGACACCAAGCAGCTGGGGCAAAGGCCAAGCCCTTTAATGGGGGGGGGAGTAGGAACCCGCACTACACCCCATGCGGCCTGGCACCCAGCTACCCCAGCTCAAGGGCTTCGGTGTCCCTCTGCTCCTCGCGCCCGCCCTGCAGCATCCCCTAGAGCTCGCCCACTGCCCCCATCCCGGCCCTGCCCTGCAGAGTCCCTGCCCCCCCCCCAGCCTTGCAAGCCGCTGTGTTGGGGCAGGTTCTGCACACACTGCTGGGGTGCGGCGAGGAGGGAGCTGCAGCTCTCTCGTCGGTGGCTGCGCTGGTGGCTGCCGGCACTCGTGTGAAAGCCGACGCCGGACTGGGGCGCTGGGCGGGGGGAGCCCAGCCCTCAGGAATGCCCCTGAAATAAGTGCAGGGAGGGGAGCAATGCGGCTCTTTCGTCCCAGCTTCCTAAAAGCCCTTGTGTCGAGTAACTTTTCCCTGAGGGCTGGGTGGCAATTAGAGGGCTTGAGATCTGGTGCAGCGCTGCTGGGATCACGCGCACACGTGTCTGCTCTGCCTACTCACCCCGGGCCCTTCCTTGCCCCCCTGCCCTGGTGGGGACCTGAATGGAGTAACTGGGGGGGTTGGGATCTGCCAGAGTCCAGGCCAGCCTAAGCTCCGCAGAAGCCTTGAATGGCATTTGGACTTGCCTGCCCAGCTGGCCCCTCGGGGGGGGAGGGAGGTGAAAGGGGGGAGCCACCCTTCCCTGGCTGGGTCTCTCATAGGACATGGGGGGGCACAGCCAGGTGGGAAGGGGTCAGATGGGTTGTGGCCTGGGGAAAGAGGATCCCTTCTGAGGGGCTGGGCCCATAAGTGGGCCGCTCTGCTGTTGTGACCCCCGTGCTCTGGGCTGTACGGCTGTTGAGGGGCAGCCCTGAGGGTTAGCCTGCAGCATGGGGTCGGTTTAGTCCCCCTCCGCTGTCCCCTAAGGCTGGCCTGGCTGCCTCTTCTGCCATGGGGGGGGGGGTTGCTGAAATCATGGCCCGCTGCCATCTAGACCCCCTTTTTCCCATCAGCCTCCTGCGTGCCAGCGTCGCTCTGCCCCTGTCCCCATCTGCCCCGGCCCTGCCGCCCCTCCCTTCCCGGGCAGAGTGGAGCAGCTGCTCTGGGGTGTTGTGGCTAAGGACAGGGCGTGCCGGCTCTGAGGGTGGAGAGGGTAAGATGAGGCAGCTGCCACCCAGAGAGGCAGCTGGGGCTGGGCTGTGCACTGTAGCCTCAGTGGCCCCGCCTGCGCAAGCTGGGGCGGGGATACGGGCCAGCTCCTGGGCCCGGTTCCAGCTCCTGCCCCATTGACAGCCAGGCTCCCCCGTCTCCGATCCCTCCAGCCAGGCAGCAGCGAGGGAAAGGTTTTCCATGCTCTCCTGCTGGCTGGGCGCGATGGGGCAAGGGTGAGGCGGGCCTGGAGCTGGACAGGGGGTCCCCTGGGCTGCGTGTGGCACTGGAGGAGCAGGGGACTGGATTGGGGCCCCACCCAGAAAGGCCTCTGGGTGCAGTGCGTGGCAGGATCGTGGGAACTGCAGGGGTACTTGGGCCGTACACACCTGGGGTGCTGGCGTATGGTGGGGGCTGTTCCTTACCCCGGGCAGGGTCTCTGAACACCCCTGCATAGCAACATCCGCCGTGGGTGGCCGTGGACCGGAGCCCACAGGTGAACCCTGGCATGGGGCACTCCAGGGGCACGGTCTCCATGCCAGGGTGGGGGCCCGGCTCCAGCACAACTGACAATTCACACGGGTTCCTGATGGGGTGCGAGAAAGCCTGTGTGCGCGCGCGTGCAGGTAGGTACAGGACATGCGTGGCAGGGTGCACAGGGTGCAACTGGGCCCGCTGGGTGGGGGGGCGGTGCCCAGGCTGGTGTGTCTCCCTCCTCCCCTCTCAGGATTCCCTGTATGGGAGCGTCTCCCTTCCCCACGGCCTGGCTGACTCCGATGGGAACATCCCCGGGCCAGGGCAGGCCGATGCCAGCTGGGTGGGGGAAAGCTGGCGGCAGGGTAAAGCACCCACACAATGCTGGGGGGGGGCTGGCAGGGCGGGCACTGCCCATGGAAGCATCCCCCTCCCAGGGCTGGGCCACTGGGTGTCAGGCAGATCTGCTCCACCAGCCCTGTTGTTCTCCCTGTTGCTCCGCGCGCCTCCCCCGGCGCGGCTTGTCCGTGCAGGTCCTGGCTCCTGTGCCTTCCAGCCCCGCTGTGGGGAGGGGTGCGGGGGGATGGCACTGGCTGCTCCCCTCCAGGGTGGGGTCACCTGCTCCCAAGGGCCTTTCTGGATGGATTTTTCCAGGCCCTTTCAATCTGTGATTTAATTCTATTCCTGGAAGTGGCAGGAATCCCCCCCTCTCCCCAAAAAACCCCACTGCCTTGCGTCGCCAGGCACCGGTGCAGCCAACTGTACAAGCTTTGCCCCAGCCCCTTGGGACAGTAGGGTCAAGGGGGCAGGTGGTGGGTCGTTGGCACGGGCTGGTGTGTGGCGACGACACCCAGACACCTGCTGCAGAAGGGGATCGTTCGTTTTGGAGGCAGCTGCCAGAGGCAGAAAATGTTGGTTGGGCAGAAGTAAAAGAAACTGACCCCACTGAAGGGCTCGGAAGTGCCCGTTCTGGTCTGGCCCCAGGGTGGGGGATTGGCTGGCATAGGGGGGCAGCCTGTCCCCGTGCCAGGTGTATAGAGGAGGTCCCAGCTTCAAAATAGCATGAAAGCAATTGGGGGGGGGCTGTTCGCCACTTAGGGGCAATGCCTAAACCTGGGCATGTCCATGGCAGCTGCCACTTGGTCCCTGCTCCGGGAGAGGTCAGGGCGGGAAGATGGGAGTTTCACACGCAGCCGTTTGCTGGGAAAGGGAGACGGCTGCTGGCAGCGGAGCCCAGTGTGGGATTGGATCGAGTGGATGGGTGCCGTGGTGGATCTGTAGTCCCGGCGTGGGGCGCAACGGCTCCTCCCTGACTCAGCCAGCTGGGCCTTTCCCCAGCCCAGGGGGGCTGCCAGCGGCCCGTGCTGTCGCAGATCCCCGGATGGTGACACTGGGGGCTTGGCTGCTCTGCGGGGTCCAGCAATGGGGATGCTGATTTCGTGTTTTGCAAATGCACCTGCCAGTCAGCGGGCGCGCTAGGCTGACCCGGGGAAGGAACCCGGGCCGGTTTCACCGTGCTCCTTCCTGTAGCTGGGTCTCCCTGAGAGGGGCCCCTTCTCCGCTGCCCTGTGCCCTTGTGTACGCCAGAGCCACGGATGGGAATCGGGGGGGCAGCAGGGGTGACAGGCCACCTACAGCCCGACTTTGCACCAGCATCAATGGCCGCAGAGTCTGGAGGACAATGGAGAAGGGCATCTGGGCATTTTGGATGCCCGCAGAGCCCCTGTGAGGCCAGCCTAGCACCCCCTGTGCCCTACGCCCCAGTACAGACCAGGCCCGAGGCATCAGTTTGTCCCGTGGGGTGAGCTTGGCTGTTCCGACGTTGACGTGGCAGCGCGAGCGACGCACCGTGATGGGACACAACCGCGGGGGGGGGGGGGGATGCGATGGTGGCTGACAGGCCTGGAAAAGAGGATGCTGTGTACCCACCCACGCCCGCCGGTGTGCGGAAAGTCACTGGAGCCAGGAAGAAAGGGCTTTGGGGGCTTGGGGGAGGAGATGACCAAACCGGAGATTTTTGTGCATACACTTAAAAGTTAGGGCGACCGTTATGGTGCTTAGAGGTGGGAAACCCCCACCCCAACACACAGGGCTGTGTCAACCCCCCTGGCTGTGTAGACGCAGCTGCGGCAATGGGCAAACACCTCCAAGGACGGAGCGACTGTCACACAGAGGTGACGCTCTGGAGTTTTGCTGGCCTGGCGCCATAGTGTGGACGGACCCTCGAGCAGGCTGGTGTTCCCCCCACCGCTGTCCCGCGGGCAGCCTGTTGCTGTGGTAACGCTGGCAGGAGCAGCCATACTTGTGTTCGAAACCCGTGCCTGAGAGCTGGGCCCTGCCTGTCCAGTCCCAGGTCCTGTTGCCACCCCCCGGGGCGTTTGCCGGCTGCCTGGAACCCGGGCCCCTGGCACGTCCGTTGAAGAACGGCAGGGCCACGCCTGAGTCTTGGGGGGCGATGGGTGCAGAGATGCTGCCGACGGGGCCGAGGGAAGCAAAAAGACCAGCCTTGTGGCGAAGGCACTGGGCTGGAACTCAGGAGAACCGGGCAGCCTCTGTGTGTCCTTGGCCAAGTCATTTCAGCTGCCAGTAGATGGGAATGATGTGTAGGATGCTTTTATGTTGCAGGGTGCGTATGTAGCTCATAGGCAGGCATGACCCCACCACACATGCTAGCACATCTTGGTGCACACGATCCTCTCCCTGAGGCTTGGTCCTTCCTGACCCCTCCTTGCACTCAGCGTAAGCCCTGAAGCATGAGAATTGGTTGTAATTTGTAGGCTAGCTGGCCTCCCCAGAGATGCCGTCTTTTATCTGCGCCACCATCTCATCCTTGTTTTGAATCTCGCCTCGGTAAATATCCTGCGGGGCTGAGTTCCGGGCGTTAATTACACGCTGTGTAGGAAAGAAAGGAACAAGAGGTTCCAGCGTTGTGTTTTCGTTTCCTGGCCCCCGTTGCAAATGACTCGTGATCTGTCACCGCACGTGCCTCTTTCGTAATTGCTGCTAATGAAATAAACGAAGTCCGTTTCCTGCCGCGTCACACCCTGACCCCCACCCAGCCGTCTGGTTGGCAGCCAGGCAGCACTGGTAAACAAGCACATTAGAAAAGTCACACATGGGGAGTGGGGGGTGGTTCCCCTTCTCCCCATTAACAGATGACACGTTACTTTGTGTTCTTGGCTCTCTGGTGGCTCAGCTCATGGAGCTGTGTCCTGGAACTGGGTGCGGACCCATGCACCAATCAATTTTTCATATTGTTTCCAGCCTTGGACCGAACACGGTGTTTGTACTGGTTTGGTGGCGGGGGGTCCTTCTTATGGGGTTTGGATCAGCTTCTAGGTGCTTTGGAATAGTCTGAACTCCACCCTCTGCTAGTGGTGACCCAAAGCGCAGCCCCAGGGAGGCAGTCCTGCCTCACGGGAGGAGAAAAACAGGGTGGCTTCAGGTCTCTGCCCTGGGATCCTTGTGGAATGTTGGGCAAGGCTGTGCCTCAGTTTCCCCATCTGTATAATGAGGGTCAGGGAGGGGGGAATGATCCTTCCTGCGTCTGGTCTAATTAGATTGAGAGCTCTTGGGGCAGTTCCCACGGTCTGTGCGGCACCTGGCCGAGTGGGGCCCGAAGCTGAGTTTGGGGCTCTAGATGTTACCCCAACACAGGCCAATGAGGCTGGGCTGTCACTGGCTTGTGTGATCCGTCCATCTGTTACCTGAGCTGTATGTCAGATTTACAGAGCACCAGGCTAGGGTGAATCACCTCCCCACGCCGTGCCTCAGTTTCCCCACTAGTCAAATCAAGACAATGCTATTTACCTCCCTCCCCGCAAGGGCATGTCTGGCCATTGGGGAATGTGACCGAGGGGGTAAAGCTTGTGTCTGGTATCTGGGTTCTATTCTTGGCTCTGTTGTTGACTCATAGGGTAACCTTTGGCAAGTCACTTCCTTTCTCTGGGCCTCAGTTTCCCCATGTGTAAAATTAGCGTAATGACTCTGACCCACCTCTGGAGCGGGGTGGAGGAATGTGCTGCAGCAGCTGGAGCTGCTGGGACCTTGAACAAGCTTCTCCCTCTGTCTTCTAGGGGGTGGTTGCTCGGCCGGGCTAGTTGTCAAGCTCCTTGGCTGGGAGGGGCTGAGGTGGGCAGAGGATTGTTAATATTACTCATGATGCGACTACGCTTCTGGATGGGAAGCTGTTTGGAATGGGGCTCATCTTTCACTGTGTATGTACAGCACCTGGCGCAACAGGTGTCTCTCTCCCTGCCATGCCCATCATCACGGCATCTGGGTTTTGGCTCTAGCTCGCCCCTTGTCTCAGCTCCCCCTACACAGTCTCCCTGTGTACCTACACAGCAGGTCCCCACCGAGCCACGTGCCCCCCCCGGGGGCAGGAGCCGGTGCCCGTGGACTCAGCCCTGGCCCATGGTGGCCGTTTGCCCAGGAATCCTTCACCCACCCATTGGGGGAGGAGAGGACGGGGCTGATTGGGAGCCAGTCGCCAAGGCCAGGCGGGCAGCGGAAAGGGTAACCTGGGCCAGGGGCTCCTTCCTTCCCCCGCTGATGACAAACTCCCTTCCCTGTGGGGTGGAGAGGGGGGGCAGAGACAAATATTGGAGGGCACTTGTCGCTCGGGGGCCTTGTGCCCATGTCCAACACACTTCCTGCCCCAAGTGTGGCCCCGATCCTGCAAAGGGGCCTGAGGACCCTCCAGCGTCAGTGCAGCAGGCGGGCGTGGGCTGCTTTGGGTCTCTTCCAGCCACACTGACTGGCATTCCCAGCCCCAGAGGCCATGGGAGGAAGGCAGCCTTGCCCCCCCCCCCCAGCTGGGGGGGTTACGGGAACCAACCGCAGAGAATGACTCAAGAGGAGGAAAATCCTTCTACAGCTGCCAAAATCAACAGAGCAGCCAAGCAGTAGCCCTGGGTTCCCAGCCAGGGGGAGGACCCAGCACAGGGAACCCCAGGGGAAGGGCTGGGGGGGATCACCTCAGCTCCTCCCCCCTCCCTGGCATAGGACTGGGGCTGGGTGCAGAGACGCCTCCTCTCTGAGGGCCCCAGGCATGTTTGGATCAGGGCACGGAGGAAGGGCGCTCGAGGGGTCTCGCCCCAACTGCACCTTCCACCACATCAGAAAGCCAGGAAATAAGGGCAGGACTGGATTAGCCGAGTGGGGGGCCACGGCAGAGCTGTGGGAGGGGGAGCCCAGGGCTGGAAGAGCAGAGGCTGCAGGTCACCAGCAGGACTGGATTAGCGGGGGCCAGGGGGGCTGCGGGTCGGGAGTGAGGGGCGCCGGCAGAGCTGGGGATGGAGGACAGCCCAGGGCTGGACGAGCAGGGGGCTGCGGGTCGGGAGTGAGGGGCGCTGGCAGAGCTGGGGGATGGAGGACAGCCCAGGGCTGGACGAGCAGGGGGCTGCGGGTCGGGATTGAGGGGTGGCCCAAGCAGCAGAGGGTGGAGGGGCCTGGCTTTGCCCTCATCCCTCGTCCCCTCCTTCACTCCAGTGGCTGGTTGTCCCGCCTTGCTCTGCCTCTCTCTGTTGGGGCCGCACATGGGGAGCTGCTCCCCTGGGTGGAGGCTGCAGCAGAGGGAAGGGGAGGGTAGCCGAGCAGCCCTTGTGTCCCAGCCCCCAGGGAATGCTGCTAGAGGATCCTCGGTCCCTCGTCACCCACAGGCAGCGAGAGACGGGCAGCTAGAGGGGCGCTGCCGAGATCTTCACTGAGCCTCCGGCCTCTCACTGTTGACCCTGCAGATGTACGGTACAGGCCCTGTCCCAGCTGGGTTGGATCCAAGGGGCGTTTAGCCTGTGACGTGTCCCAGAACCGTCTGCTCAGTCCATGGCCTCTGCCTGTCCCTGCCATGCTGGTCCGACCGGACCCCCCCAAGCCCCTAGCGCCTCCTGCTGGGTGTTTCCAATCCCACCGGCCTGTGGGCTTTGCCTGGAAGCAGCACTGGCACAGCCGGGGGGGCACAGAGCATCTGCCACAGCTGCCCACGGAGCCGACGCGCTGTTGGGTGCCAAGCTGCCTGAGAGACAGACAGACAGACAGACCCATCTGCCGGGAGTCTGGCAAGCGTGGCTCGGAGACTTCCTCTGCTTCCGTGGAGGCGGGGAGGGGGGATGTTATGCCCTGGCCACCCACTTCCCTTTGGAAGTGATGGGGTGTCCCGGGGGAGGGGATCTAGAGCACGTTGGGTGCCTCTTCTTCAGCCGCTAGGTAAAGCCCCACCTGGGGTGGTGCCAGCGCCTGGCTGGAGCAGAAGGCTGGGTCCCATTCTCAGTGTGTGTGGGGGGGGAGTGGGACTAGTGGTTAGAGCAGGGCTGGACTCCTAGGCTGTATTGCCTGCTCTTGGAGGGAGGATGGGGTGGTGGGTAGAAGAGATTCCTGGGCCCCATTCCCATGTGTCATGGACCCGCTGAATTTACCCCTTGGGTAAATCATTCTCCCCCCAGCCCCACTCTCTGTGCCTCGGTTGCCACACCTGTAAAGCCAAGTTCATGCTATTGACTCCCCACCCCCATGGGGGGGGCCGTGCAGCTACGTTAATGTGTTGGCAAAGCACTTTGAGGGCAGGGGGGCAGGTGGCTGGCCCCGGCAGAGGAGGCTCCTGGGCTGACTGTCAACGCCGAGTCGGCAGGAGGGACAAACTCCCCTGTCAGCACCAGCACAGGGCCTCGGAAAAGCCGCGCCAGCTGCTCTGATGCCAGAACGGAGGCCTCCTCTGAGCCATGGTTTCTGGGGTTACCCTGTGATGCTGGGTGCAATCCCCAGCCCCATACAATAGTTCGGGGGGGTCATGTTACCAAGTCAGGGGCTCCCCAGCACAGGAGTAAAGGGGCCAGTGCGGGAGGGAGAGAAGGCTCGAGGCGGATAACATGGGCCAGCTGAAAGGGTTAATTGTTTCACGGGGCGCCGACCCGGCCCCTGATCACAGGCTCCTGCCACAAGACGTGGGCGCAAAACGTTAGCGGCTGTGTCCCTGCGGGCGGGGATGTTGAGAAGGACAGACGGCCGGACTGACACATCCCTGACCTTTCGGATCCCTCGGCACCGCCTCCTGGCCCAGCACCTGCCCTGCCGCCAGCTCTCCCAGGAGGTGGGTTGGGGGCCCAGAATTGAAGAGCATCAGCGGAGCCCTGGGGTAGGGGAAGCCCAGGGCTGGCCTAGCAGGGGGCTGCAGGTATGGACTGAGGGGCACCAGCCTAGCTGGGTGTGAAAGCTGCTCCCAGACTCCCAGAACGCCTCTGGCAAGAGATCCCAGCCAGGGAGGGCCTGTGAGCAAGGAGGGCGAACTCTACAGCCTCCCTTTCCCCAGGCGCTCCCCAGCCTTTACCCCAGGATTCAAGGGGCCCAGCCATTCCCCCTATGTCCCCTCCCCTCGCTGCCTTGGCATCAGCTGGGAAGAGACGCTGTTCGAGGTGCTGCTTCCCCAGAGCAGCCGGCGGGGCGTGGGGAATTGAATCCCGGTCCCTGCCCCAGCACAGGGGAGCGCTGGCCCTGGAGGAGCCCTGCCTGTCAGGCAACGAGCCGAAAGGGGAGCAGATGCACTGAGGAGTGAATGGGGCCTGGCTTGTGCCAGTGGAGGTGGAAAACTTGGCCTCCCGGCGGGAAGCACTGACCTCATGGCTCTGAGAATAGCCCCTGGCCTCACCCCCCAGCCCTGCGAGGAGCACCTGAGGCAGCCAAGTCTGGCCCTGTGGCTGGAGCTGGGAGGCCAGCACAGCCCCTGCCCTGGGGAGATCAGGTTCCTGCTCGTCAGGTCGGAGCGGAAATGCTTTCTTTGTCCAGAGGGGCTGCCACGGGATGGGGCTGGAGACCTGCCTCTCAAGGTGACTCTGGGCATAGGAGGAACAAATCCGATCACTCCAGCCCCAGCTGCCTTGCTCATGGGGCGTTTTGTCCATTGCACCTTGTTTGGTCATGAGAGCCGTGCCTGCCAAGGGGAGGCCCCAGAATCGGGAGTGACTGTGTGTGGGAGAGCCCAGGCCAGAAATAGCCGGGGGCTGCGGGTCAGGAGTGAGGTGCGTTAGCGGGGGTGTGTGGGAGAGGCCGGGTTGGGACGAGCTGTGGGTGTTGATCCTCAAGCTTGAGGTGCATTAGCGTCTCTGTGTGGGCGCGTCCAGGGCAGGGAAAGGCTGCGTTGTAAAGGGGGATCAGGCCTGCAGGTTTGAGATGGGGGGTTCCTGGGCAGAGCGGGGGTGCCCAGAGCTGGACGAGTGGGGGGCGGGGCTGTGGGGCAGGATGGCGGGGCGTGAGCAGAGAGGGGGCGAATGCAGGCATGCGGGGCCCAGGTGTCAGCAGCAGCTGCTCACCCCGGACCCCTCTGGCCAGCCAAGCGCAGGCATCTGGCCCCCCCCAAGCGAGCGGTGACAAGGGAGCCTTGCGCCCGAGCGCCGGTGGCTGGGAGTCGCTATGGTGACTCAGCCCGGGGAGCTCAGCCCGGCTCTGCAGACACTGGCTCGTGGACGTCACGGCCCAGGGTCCCTCCCGCGAGATGCATCATCCTGGGCACGCCACACGCTGGGGAAGAGCTAAAGATATTTCCCTGCTCTTTCTGCCCCCAGATTCCCTGCAGTGCCCGGGGGTGACATCAGTCCCTATTCTGGGCACGCCGGGCTTGGGTCCCCTCCTCAGGGCAACCACAGCCCCCTCCGTCCATAAGTCACACAGAGCTGGGTGCCCCAGCCATGTGGAGCGGGGCTGCAGACCCTCCCCATGAGACACATGGCTGCCCTGCCCACTAGGCTGTGCTCCACTCCAGAGGGAGGCGCAATGTAGCGCCCTCTCCCCCCTCCCCCCCGGGACTGAGGGCTGGATCCGGAGCCTGTGGGAGGGGATGGGGGGTCTGTCCATTGAGGGCCGTGGGTCCAAAAGGGGGGGGGCTGCTGCCTTCCCAATCCGCTCATGCACCCCCCTCCCCCAGTAGGAAGGTTGAGCGGGAGGACTCCCACTTGGGCACCGTTGGGGGCCATGGGAGCTGCCAGCCCAGTGCCTGGCCCGCTGTCCCTCAGTGCTGCCCGCTCTGCCAGTCCCGTGCGGGGCGAGCTATTCATTCGCATGCTGCGGTGCTGGCCCTAGCCGTGGTTGCTGGGATGGCAGCATGATCCCCGTCCTCTGGCACCTGGGAGCTGCCCTCGGGACGGGAACGTGGGGCGGGGGGGTCTGTCAGAACAGAGCCCCCCACCCCCCACCCCCGTTGGGGGCGGATGTTTAGTTAGGGCTCTGTCCTCCCTTTTTTGCTGCCATGTGCCCCCCTCCCCACCTCCTCATGGTCAGTGTGTGTTCAGCGTCCCCCCCACCCCCACGAGCCTGGCCTGCCCAGCCTCTGAGCTGTTTTCAGCCCGGCTTCGCTTGTTGACTCATCCTGACTCAGTGACTTCACTTCCAGTTCCTCCCTGACCTCGATTCACCTGCTGACGGGCCACGGGTGCGGCGCAGGCAGAGATCTGGGAAATGCTGGCCTGGACGAGGAGGGCAGAATGTGCTGCCCGGGCACGGGGGGAAGGGGGCCGATTCTGCCCTCTGCACGGCCGGGTGCCAGGGCTGTCGCTGTGGGGCCACAAGAGCTGTCGAGCCCCACCACGACCCTCTTCCCCCCCCGTGGCCCGGCATCGCCCGGGCCCTCGTGGACCTGCGGGAGGACAGTGCAGGGAGTGTCGGCCCGGGGAGGCCAGGCTTGCGGCCGGGAGCCACCAAAACATTGTGCCGGTGTCAAGGAAACACACAGAGCCGGCTGGCCGTTTCCACAGAAGCAGACGGGTGTGGACAGCCCTGGACCCGTCGTACGGGAGAACCAGCGCAGTAGGGATTATTGTTCTGTCCCATTTCAACTGTAACCCCCCACCCCACTGTCAGTGCCTGGCAGGGTGGAGCAGCACATGGGGGCAGGCAGGGGATTTGCTTCGGGGCAGCAGAGGCCGGGGGCAGGGGGGGGCTAGATTGCCAGGCTGTTACTCACGGCAGCGAGCTATTGCTCACCTGAGTTGCCCCGGGGCATTGCAGTGGGGCTACTCATGGGAATATTTTCTCACCACCGTGACTAAGGGGTTGGCCATCCAGCCCCACAGCACTGCCAGCCAGCCTCTGCTCAAAGGGACGAGGGAGGTGGGCGGGGGTGGTGTAATAGTGACAGTGGAGCAGTGATTTAGGCCTGGCTTCTCCCACTTGTCCCTGCTGTCACCCCACTGGGCACCCCCAGCCCAGGGACCCAAAGCCAAGACCCTCTTGGGGCTTCAGGGAAATGCACGGAGACGCTTGGTAAAATCACCGGGATCAGCAAGGCTTTGAGATAAGCTCTTTACATATAAAAGCGCGCGGGTGCCCAACCATTTATAGGATCCACCCCAAAATACTGAACACTGGGAATCCAACCTCCCTTTTGGGGGCAGGGTTCCCAGGCACCCTCTAAAGATTTGGGGGTATCAGAGGAACCCCCAACCCGAACAGCCTCTTTAACTGCTCATACATCCAGGGGCCTTTGTGCCGGAAGAATTCGGTTGAAGACTGCTCCAGGGACGTCCTAAAGAGACCGGGGCCCTCTGGGAAGCGCATGCTGGGAGCACTACAGGGGAGGCTGTCTCCCCGTTGCAAGTGCAGCCCCGGGGAGGGGGATCACATAATCCGCTTGCCTCGCATGGCCAGTGCGCTACGGATGGGAGTAATCCCTTGCCTGAGTTAGATCATCAGCTTGCAGGCAGCTTTCATGCAGCCTACAGCAGGATCTATGTAGGTATTTGCTCATCAGAGAGTCTTTCCCAAAGCTCCTCTGCCATGCGGGGTTTGGAGAACATTTCCCCCGAAAGCTGCTGATGCAGCCCAGGCAAATATGCCCCGGCTCTGACTTTATTCTTTAATGAGGATTCCCAGGGCAACACAATCAACTAAACCCACAAAACCCGTGCTCATGGGAATCCTGGCTTCTGCCCGCCATCACCACTGAGGGCTCCGGGCCTTTTCAATCATGCTATAGTCTCGGAGGTTTTCTTAAAGCCCCATGCCCCAGAGTCACGGGGTTATGAGAGAATCTCAGCTCCCATAAAAAAGAAAAGAAAGAAGTTCTTGCCCTCATGGCTGCATAGAAAACCTGCACACCAAGAGGCTCAAGGTGGAAAATTCCTAAAGCAAATGCACCCCTCACCCGCCAGGTCCCCTAATTTTCCCTCCCACTGACCTCCTAGACTCTGTCTAAGGCTTTATCCGAGGGGTCCCCCACCACAGACTTTGCCTTAGCTTCTGCTAAACAGCAATTGATTCCAGTTGTTGAAGGTCTTAGCGGGAGGGAGCTGGGTAACCCACCTCCTGTTGCCCTGCTAGCGTCTACACAAGTCCTAAAAGGGAGAGGGGATGTAGGGCCAGGTTTCCAGCAGCGCTAAGGGCTCTAATGCTCCCACTGAAAACGATGGAGAGTCCCCTCCCACAGTGAGAACAATGGAAAATCTGCCCCTGCCTGCACCTCTCCCACCGAGAACAATGGAAGCAAAAGAGCATTTGGGAAATCGGGCCACTCGACTGCAGAGATGGGCATGTTGGTAAGGGGAGGTGACCCTCATGGTCCCTTCTAACCTGTTGTGCTGTGATGTGGGGGAGCTAGAGAACTGTTCTTTTGTGATTCTCCAACCCTATCAACCCAGGAGCGCTGACCATTTATATAGAAAAGACAGCTTCCCCCCACCCCCATCCCACGCTGCCCCAGTTTGGTGTCAGGGTGCCACTTTCACAGGGGAACCCCAGAGAGTTTCCATGGATCCTGTGGGGCTGGGCAGAGACACCCGAGAACCTCTGGGACCTCTGGGTTGTGAAAGGCACTGTAGGGCAAATGCATTCTGCTCCATCGGGCCCAGGCTCTGGGCCCCTGCCTTGCAGCTGGGCTGTGGAGCTGGGAGGATGCAAATCATGAATGCTCTCCCCCTGCCCTCAACAAATCCCCTGCCCCAGCTGCCTGGCACCTTTTAGAGAAACTATTTAGAAGGGGGGGGAGAACAGCGGTCAGGCGGAGCTGAGGGCAGACATGGCCTGGAGCTGCGTGACACTCTGGGTGCCTTTCCCAGGACCGAAGACCGCTGTTGTGGAACTGGGGAGCTCATCTCTTTCATCACCAAAAGCTGGGCCAATCAAAGACGGTGCCTCCCCCACTGTGTCTCGCTAATATCCTGGGCCCCACGCGACTACAGCAACACTGCACACAACTGTCTCCTAAGGTCCCTGTGCCGAGAAACCCGTTTCAAGGGCTGCACAAAGGAACGCCGCAAGCGCTTGCAGGTAAACTCTCCTGGCTGGGATCTCTGCAGGAACGCTGCTCCCCGCCTTCTATCTCCATGGCATCCCGCACTAACCATTGTGGGAGCCCTGAATAAAGGGGCGGCCTGACGTTAAAATTCAGATTTAAATAAACTTCCCAAAGCAATGGCTTTTGTTTCCTTGTGCTCCCCTGACTGCCTGTCTACATCCACTGGTGTCTCTTCTTTTATACTTGGATTGTAAGATCTGTGGGACAGGGACCGTCTTTTTGCTTTGTGTTTGTACAGCGCCTGGCGCAATGAGGTCTGGGGCCACGACTGGGCCTGCTAGGTGCTACCTAAGTTAGGATGTTAGATTCTTCCACCTTAAATATACTTCACAATCGCATTCGCTTTTCGCTGTCACTGCAGTTGGTTTGCCTTCTGCATTTCAGCCAGCAGCATCATAAAGCCAGGCTCGTTAGTTTCAGTCCCTTTCACTTTCTGGTTCCCCTGTACTAGCACCAGGTGATTTGAGCGCAGGGAACGCCACTTTCTCCTAGCATCTGCCAGCTGGTGCGCCGGAATCTCACTCTTCAAATGAAAATAATGCATCCGTGGCCCTTAGGGTTACTGAGAAAAACCTTCAGCATGAGAACGGAGTGTAACCCAGGTGGGGCTGTCTGCCCGAGTCTGCAGATGGCCTGAAATAATAGTGCTAAGAGAAAGGTGTGCTGTCCCATGTCAGCTCAACCCCTGAACATTTCCATGTCAACCCCCTGAACGATGACACAGCTGAGCAGTGCAAAACGCTGCATTGTGCGGATCTACACACCTTTCCCACCTGAGGCCTCATTTGGGAGATGAGCAGGTGGAGCTTGGGAAAGGACCACCCTGGGTCTTCTCCCCAGGGCTGAAGTGGGTCCCGCTGGTGAGTGCTTTTATCCAAGGCAACCTGGCTTTGTTAAACACACAAAAAACCAACCCCAGAAACCTTTCTACTGGCTTTAACTCTGCAACGGGTCTTTTTCTTTAAGGCCCTGAGCCAGGAGATTTGTGCCTCCGCCACTCGGTCCCTGTGCGAGTCACCGCCGGGCTCTGTGCCTCAGTTTCCCCTCTGTCAAACTCTTCCTCTCTTCTCAGAGTATCAGTGGGTCGGGGCTCATCCTGGTTGCTCGGTTCATGCACCGAGCCTAGCCCCAGGGGGATCTGGGCCTCGCGGACATGCAGTAACACGGAGCATTTGATCTAGCAGAGACAAGGCTCTCCTGGCCGGCGAAATGGGGAACCACAAGGCAGAGCCGAGCAGCCCGGGCGCCGCAGGTTGTGAAAGAGATCCTGACACCGCTTTTCTTGCAACCGCCACGCCGGGGCCGGACCTTGAAAACCCGCCCCGGTTCGGAGCAGGTGCGAGCTGCGTCACTTTAAATATCGCTGCTGACTCGGCAGCGGCTCGGCGGAGCCGCCTCTCTCAGGCTCCACCCCGGGTCGTGTGTGTGCGCGCCGGGGGATAAAAACTTCGGGCGCCTCCCCAAACATTAAAGGACGAGGTTGCCCGGCCCTGCGGGGAGCAGCTGGCTGCAGAGAGCTTGAGAAGAGACGCGGCTGGGCAGGGACTGGGAGCTGCCGCCGTGGGACGGATTTCCCCCCTCTTCTCCCTGTCGGGCTGGGCAAGGATTTACCGGCGTGTGTGAAGACGCGGAGCGGGCTTGGCTCACGTGCCGCCCGGGATCTATAGATTATTTTCGCAGGGGGGAGAGGGACACGCTCCGGCTGCCAGCGGCGCTAAGGGAGGGTTCGCTGGACCGGGTAAGTCATTGCCTGGCCTTCCCTGGGCACCGGCTTTCAAGCCTCCTTCTCTGGAACCGAACCGAACCGGGTCTGCCAAGGCAGCGAGCGGCTGAGCCCAAGAGCAGCCCGAGGGGTACAAAAAAATCCCTGCGGGTCCTGTCTGGCCTCGCTTTTTTTAAAGAGAACCCCCCGCTTCTCTTGCACGGGTTTCATTGTCGATTTGCTTAGCTGAGGTTGGCCCTGCTTTGAGCGGGGGCTTGGACTGGATCCCGCCCCAGATCTTCTCTGTTGTACTTGCCTCTGCAAAGGCACATGCCCCGGGGAGCCTGGGCAGGGGTGTGTGTCTGTCTGTGTCTGTCTGACTGGCTTGGCAAAAACGGGAGACAGTTGGGGGCTCCCTCGCTTGACCCCACCGTTGGGTTTCCAGGCTCAGGCCGCCGGCGGCTGGGAGACCCCCGGTGCGGGGCTGGTGGGAGCCAGGCCGGGGGGGGGGCGGATGCAGCCCTCGGACGCGCTGGGGTTTAGCAGCAGAACCGAACCAATTCGCTAGGGCGGGCGGTCAGGCTCCTCATCCCAGGCCAGCTATTCCGAGCGCTCCCCCCACGGAAGAGGGGAGGATCTGGGGGGGCAGTTCTCCAAAATAAAAAGCTCCGCTCCCCTTTGCCGCCCGGCTCTGCTGCCTCTCGCCCAGGGCCGTGCGAGCAGATCCGGCCTGGGAACGAACCTTGCCCTGGCCGGGGGGGCCCGTCTCTGCACCGTGGCGTGGAGGCCCCCCCCCGGTCTAATAGCACCGAGGCGGCGTTTGGGCTCCCGCCCCGCTGCATGGCTCTGGGCCGGTGGCCAGGGGCTCTCCCCGCCCCGTGCGCCCAGCGGACAGGCGGTTCCCACAGCCCGGCCCCGCCGGGTTCCCACAGTCGGGGCGCA
>ML675700.1:10120585-10173131 GCA_007922155.1 Mesoclemmys tuberculata
AGCGGCGAGGACTCTGCTCTTCCTGGCCAGCCAAGTCCTTTTCTCTCTCTTGGGCTGTGCGGGGGGGCGCTCGCGGGGGGCCATGTGTTTACCTGGTGCATGTGCGCTGGGGGAGTCCAGCCCCCCCCCGGGTTAGGGAGCAATGATTTCCCCCCCATCCCTGTACACATGGGGAAACTGAGGCACTGAGCAAGGGACTTGGCAGTCAGAGGCTGGGGCTAGGTGTGGGTGGAGCCTTTTCCTTCACGGGTAGCGCACCAGCCCCTCCTCCACATCCCAGGGCCCTGTGCAGGGCAGGTGGGTGCAGAAATCTCCTCCCTGGGTCCAGGACGGAGGAGTGTTCCCTCCCCTAGTTGTAACCTCGATGGCCAAAGTTGCAGCATCTTCTTCTTCACGCCCACCTCTTCCTCTGCGGCCTCCATCTGACACACTCAGGGGTTCGCTGTTATTTTTAAGCTGCTTTTCCCACGGCTTCTCAGAACCTAGCGTGTCTCTTGGACGGGGGCAGAGAGGGGAGGGGGGGATCCTGGTATGAGACCGAAGCTGCTGCTGGGGCTGATTGGAAGGGGGGGGGGTCCTGACTACTGGACAAGCTGGGGGGGCACTACCCCTGGCCACAAGAGATTGGTGCTGCACATGAAAGTGGCTGTAGTCGTTGCAGGCTGCGGGGCCGACCAGGTGCGCAGCTGTCCCTGCCTTGGTGTCTTCTTGGCCTGAGAACAGAGGCCTCCCTTCCATTCTCTGCCCCCCGTGTGTCTCGCTGAAGGCAGGGGGATCTGTCCGCAGCTCCGGCAGTCACTCCAGTTCTCAACACAGCACCGCCTGGCTTAGACAAATATTTCACTTCCCCGAGCAAAGGCCAGGAGCTCGGTATTTGGTCATGACTCCTCCCTTCCCGGGGACCCTCCTCGCCCAAGAAGCAGAAGGGCAGATCGTGGCTGGTGCAGCTTGAAAAGCCAGCCCCCCTCTGCATTAGGGGGTAGTGGGATGCACCGGTGCCTGATCACTGCTGGGGGGGCTGTTTCTATAACTAAACATCTACCCCAGCCTGGCCTCCTCCCCACCCCACAACCAGGACTGCTGGGTGGGCATCTCTCTGCTCCCCAACCCCCCCCCCATGCCTTTCCTCTGACCAATGCACTGACAGGAGCTCGTACGGGGGGACGGACGCTGCCATACACCTCCAGAGCCTTGCGGGAGCATCAGCTGCAGTGAGGAAGGGTCTGAGGTTAGCTGGGATCCCCTGCTGCTGAGAGCTGGGACAAAGAGACGAGGCGGCTGGAGGGTTAACTCCCAGGGCGGCCTGCCGAGGGTTAAAGCTGGCCTGTGAGATGGGTGGAATGCCAAGTAGCAGCAGTGGGGCAGGGACCTGGGGGGGGAGGACATGACTGGAGCCGGCCCCTCGAGCTCAGCCCTTTAATTCCCCCCATCCCTTTCCCCAGAGCAGATGGTGGGTGATTTATGGCGAGGCGCCTCTTGGAATGAGTAATGAGCTTGGGGTGAGGTTGGGATTTCTGGCCTGCCTTCGCACTCGGGTGGGGATGGGGAGAGAGGGGGGAGCAGCTGTTGGGGGGGGGGGGGGGCCCCCCCCCGCGGGGTGGTCCCCCCCCCCCCCCCCTTTCCAATCCCTCCCTATGATTTGGATGTCCCATGCTTCTAATAGGAGTTCCCTGCTCTGCTTTCCAGTGAGCAGTTGGGTTGTCCGTCTTTCCCCCCCCCCTTTGCCCCCCAGCTGCCCCATCTCCTGCCACTCTTGGAGCCTTGCAGAGGAGGGGGGGGGAATGACTCCCCCCGGCCCCCACACCTACAGTGAGGCTCTCCGCCTTGTGATGGCCTTTCCTGCCGTGTGCGCTCGCTGTCTGAGTCACGCTGCGGATGGGCCCCCCCTCGCCTGCCCCCTCACTGTCCTCTAGTCACCTTCCTGAGTTGCTGCTGGGAGAACCCCCTGCCCACCGGTCCCCAGCCTACCTGGTCTCTCACACCTGGCCAGGGGGCAGTTTCACCCTGCCTGGCTCTGTTCTGGGGGGTGGGGGTTGCAGAAGTGCCCCCCATGCCCAGGGGAAGGCTCCTAGGCCAGGATGTCCCCTCCCCCTTTGCTTCTCAAGCCAGGCAGCTGAGCTGCGGGTGGCGGAGGAGCTGGAGGCCACCGTGGCGCGGAGCCATGGGCCCTTCTGACTGGCTCTTGGCCTCCTTGGCGTGGTTTTCCTGCCTCTCTGAGGTGGTGCCCACGCTGCCTCGGCAGAGGGTCTGCTGGTAGCTGCTTCGGGCCGTGGTAGCCTGCATGTCAGGCCTGCCCAGGTAGGGCTGGGGACGTGATTCTCCGCCCGCCTCCTCACACAGTGCGTGATACAGAGTTTGGGGGGGGAATCCCTTATAAGGCCTCCGTGGGTTGCCCTCAATGCCTGACACACAGCCCGGTGGTCTTGGCTGCAGAAAGGTCAGGAGCGTGTGTGGGGGGAACTGTGATGGGGGTGACTAACGGCTTGTAGGTGACGGCCGCTTGGCGGGGAGCGTGTGCGAGCCGGCGAGGCCCCGGGATTCAGCCCGAATCCTGTTGGCGGGGTGACTTGGCTCGGGAGGGACTCCATAGCCCGGCTGCTCCCTTCTAACACCACTCCGCTAAATGGGCCACAAACCCCACCGGGGGCTTGCGATTATAAAGTGGGGCTGAGCAGTGATGGGGACTTGGTGGAAACCCCCAGCCCCCCTCTGCGTCTTTCCTCCACTCGCTCGCACCCACGGAATCGGATGAGAGAAGGCGGAGATGCCTGCTATGCCCTCCCCACGGCGAGTGGTCATAGGACCCAGCAGAGGCCCTTTTCTCTCTTCCCCCACCCCCAAGTGCTGACATCTTCCCCTCATCCCTAGCTCATGCCCTGCCAGCCGCTCTCCCAAGGGGCCGAATCCTGCATCAGGACGGGAAAACACGTCAGGGCTGTGCAAACCAGCATGGGAAATAGGGGCAGCCTCCCCCCCACCCACCTTGTTGGGGCTACTCCTAAGTCAAGGGCTCTGCAGGGTGGACAGCGGCTTCATACGTAGAGAACTTGGATTTCCCCAGTCCCAATGTTTGGCACCGGCCCTGCCCCTGTGCCCTGCGGAATAATGAGAGCTGAGCTAGTGGGAGATGGCTCGGAACTAGATGCCGTACAGTTCCTGAACCTGAAATCCATGCTGGGTTTTCCCCTTGGCCTCTCCCCCTTGTTGGCTAAAGGTCCCTGTGGAAATCGCCAGCTGTTGGGGGAATTCCCCTCTTCCCAACACCCCCTCCGCCCCCGTGGGTGAATGGGGCAAGGGATGTTCTGAAATCCCAGGCAGCTTCTCCAGGAATCTTGTGAATAGTTCAGTGGGTTCTCCTCTGAGATGGCTCCATGGCTTCTCCCGCTGGGGCTGAATTGCCGTGCAGGGAACTGGCTCTGATGCAACCTTGGGGACCCAAAGATCTAACTCAAAAACGGCCACTGACTTTTTTCAGGTGTCTGTATCTGAGGCCCAGAGTCGATACCTTCCCTGGGTGTTGGATCTTTGTGGCTCACGTGAGAATGGCCGTGCAGGGTCGGACCAATGGTCCATCTAGCAGAGTGGCCTGTCTTCCGGCCATGACCAGTGCACGTGGCGCTTGGTTGGAGTTGGGGGTGCTCCTCTGGAGGAAAGTCCAGGCTTAGGTGTCGTAAGTTAGAGCCTCTGCCGGGTGGGCGAGCCAAAGGTGTCGTCGAGCTTTGTTTTGTGGGCGTGTGAGATGGGCCTCTGGGCCCAGAACTTGGGTCTACCCGGTTATGGAACAGGGAAAGGAGCCGGTTGAGAACTGGCCCCAAGTCCCAGTGGGCTGAGCCCAGGGCAGCGCTTTATAGCGGGAGTCCTGAACGTGCCGGCTGAGTTTGTTCGTATTACAGCATCGGGCAGAGCTGCTATTGACCTAGATGGGGAAGAAGCCCCCAGTCCTTTATGGGGCATGGAAAAAGGGGTGGTTAACCCCTAAGGAGGGCTGTGATCACCTGGGAAAGGCGGGAGTCGGGAGTTTTCTTGCCCCTGTGTGTGCTTGCTGCATCTCCGTCCCCTCCCGCTGACAGCGGCAGAGAAGTCTGTCTCAGGCTATAGGGAAATGCAAATGAAAAGAGGTGCGTGCCTGTGTGTGTCACTGGGGTGGGGGTGGGCAGGGAGCGTCCACAGTAACAGCCGTGAAGAGTGTCGGAGGGTGGATTCCAGCCCCAGCCGCTGGACCTTGTCCTGCTTGGTCCCATCCACCCCGCCCTGCTCTGGTTAATCTCCCTCCGGGCGCTGTGGGGAGCGGCTCTGCCGACAGGTTTATCTCCAGGGAGGGGCTGGGGACCCTCCCCTGTTTTTGCAAAAGCAGTTTCTGTCAGCTGCTCCCCCTGGCACCGCAGGTCACACGGGGACGAGAGGTGGCGGGCGAGAGGTGGCGGGCGAGTCCTGTGGGCCCTGAGCTTTAACCCGCCAGGGTCCCTCCCATTTCCTTCCGGCCAGCGACCTGCTGGGGTTCCAGGGAATCAGGAGCTGGGAGGAGCTTGCAGCTAGGAAGGGGCTCTCAAGGAGGGAGGGATCCCTCTTCTAAAAGGCTCCCCCAGTGACCCCCCCTTCTGTTGTTCCCATCAGAAACAAGGTCCAACTTCTCAGTTCTAGCCCCGATCCTCCCCTCCCCCCGGAAAGCTGCCCCCACCCTGCCGGGCTCTCTGGGATGGCAGCGGGCTCCATCACCCCGCTGCACGGGGTGCTGCCCTTCTGCACGCAGGCTGGGAGGAGGGGGAGAGCATGTGTGGGGAGGGGGGAAATGTTGCAGGCTGGGGGCACGGGGCGGGGTATGGCTTCTGGGCGAAGTTCCTACCCCAGCAGCATGCATCCTCTGTTGCCTGCCAGCCCCTCACCCTTAAATGATCAAAGGACACAGCAGACTTTCAGTTCCTGCCCCTCCTCTTCCTCCCCCAGCGCTGTGACCTCTCTGCTTGGGGTGGCTGTGTCTAATCCTCTCCTGGACCACTGGGGCTTTGAACAGAGGCCGGTCTGCCAATGTTGGGAGATGCTTCCCTATTGCAACACCGGGGCAGCTCACCGAGAGTCCAGGGGTGTCCCTTCTGCAGCCCCCGTTCCCTCCTTATGGGGGCGGGGGGACACAGCTGGGCGATGGGGAGCAGGCAGCACCATTTGGCAAAGTCAAAGCAGCCCCAAGCTGTCATCCCCCCAGGCACATCTTGGAACTGGTTTTACCTCGCACCGTTCTGCCCCTGGCATTACAGCTGCTGAACATGCCCCGTCCCAACTGAGTGGTAGCATCCCCCTGGCAGTGGACCAGCCTCTCGTGGTGCCCCCACCTGGCCCAATTTCTGCACCATGGTAGAGATTGCGCCCCTAACTCCTCTCCTCCTCTGCCCAGGTCAATGACTTCCTGTCGGGAAGGTCCCCCCTGACGCTGGCGCTGCGGGTCGGGGACCACATGATGTTCGTGCAACTCCAGTTGGCGGCCCAGCAGAGCGGAGGGCAGCTCCAGCATCGGCACGTCATCGCCAGCCGGGGGGAGCCTGGGGCAGCGGCTGGACCCACCCCCCAATGCAGGACGCTGCACGGAGGGACCAGCTCCAACTTCGCCCGCATCCCTGTGGTGCCCACCTGCCAGCAGAGCCCTGCCCCCAGCCCCGCCCCCTCGGCACAGGCCACACCCATGTACTGTAACGCGGCCCACCCTGCCCCCCTCACAGCTGGGATGTTCCGGTCGCACGGGGCCAGCACGCAAACTGTTAACAGCAGCGTCGTCTCCTCCTGCTCAGAGGTGAGTCTCTCTCTCAGGTGGGTAGAGTTGAGGGGCGGGGGGTTCCATTCCCGGCTCTGGAAGGTGTCTGTTCTCGAGTGCTTAGTGCAAAGCCTTGTCTAGGTCCACTCCTGCCATTGACAGGTCACTTTCCCCGCTCCTTGCCTCAGTTTCCCCCATCTATAAAAGAAGGGCATCGTAATAGTAATTTTTATTGCAAAGTGTAAGGCGAATGTCTCCTGCTCTACATTTTTGGCAGGGGAGAGATTTTCCTTCTGGGAGAGAAGCTCTCCAGTCTGGTCTGTGTGTTGCTTTGACTGCAAAATGCTTTGAATCCAAGGAAAACCCCAGCCTGTCATGGGAGGAAATGTCCAGCAATCCTCAGGCCCCAAAAGAGACTCCTTGCTCACAATCCTTGGCTGGTATCATTCATTGCCAAGCACTTTCCAAAGCCAGGCAGCCTTATTACCCTATGATTGTGTGGCCTAGTGGCTAGAGCACATGACTGGGCAGCTAAAGACCTGGGTTAATGACGCTGCCCTCCTCTGCAAAGTGCTTTGAGATCTGTGGGTGAAAAGCTTGGCAGAGGATGATTGTGAGATCACCCTGCGTGGGCGCATGCACTGCCTTGCACCACAGGGTTGAGGGGAACCTCCTTATGCTGGCTGAGGAAATAAGATTGTAATCCCGGGAAACTTCAGATCTTAGATGTGGGACTCTTCTGCCAGCCACCCTTCAAGCTAAGAGTGCAGCCCCTAGGGCCGCAGATTAGCGGGAGCCTTCTGGCCCATCGAAGTCTGCTTCTCGAGGTTAATAAGTGTTGCTCTTTTTCCTGCCATTTGCCAGGTGGACTGTAGTGCCCGGAATAACAATTCGGCCGGCAGCAGCCCAGCCCCGACGAGCCGATCCCGCAAACCCGGTGCTGTCATAGAGAGCTTCGTGAACCACGCTCCTGGGGTCTTCTCAGGGACTTTCTCCGGTACGTGAGAGCTTAGGGAGCCCCGGCCGTCCTCTCGCCCATGCTGGTGTGATGCCACCGGCGTACCCCGGCGCGCGTGGCTGGGGAATCGGAAACCGTCTCACGCTGCGTGTGCAGAACAATGGGGAGGGGAGAACCAGGACTGGACCGGGGGGGGGGCAGGTTAGTTGGCGTGGGAGCTAGAAGCTGTTGCCGGGTGAGGGCAACATTTGGTGGCCAATGAGAGCCGAGTTTGATCGGTTCCTTCCCGCTGTCGGGGGCGAGGCTGCCAGCCCTCCGGAGGGATTTAGTGCATCCCTGGGCCCAGTGCCCTGCTTTGTGTTCTGGGGCCGTGGGTGGGCCACAAAGCCAGCTTGTGGGGAGCCCCTTAGGGGTGACAGAGCGTGCCACGGGTCCGGCTCAGCTACTGCCCCTTACAGGCAGCGTGGCCTGACGGGGCCTCCGTGACGCTCTGTCCTCCCCTCCTCTGCAGGCACTTTGCACCCCAACTGCCAGGACAGCAGCGGGCGGCCCCGGCGCGACATCGGCACCATTCTCCAGATCCTCAATGACCTCCTGAGCGCCACGCGGCACTACCAGGGCATGCCTCAGTCCCTGACGCAGCTGCGGTGCCAGACGCAGTGCGCCCCCTCCTCGCCCCCGCCGTCCCCGGACCCCGCCAGCAAAACTACCTCAGAAAAGCTGACGTCAGCGACCGCCGTGGCCTCGCAGCCCCTGCACTCCGTGGTCCAGTGCCAGAGCCAAATCAGGATGTGCAAACCCAGTGGTGAGTCTTCCCCTCTCCCCTCCAAGTAGCCCTACGGCCCCCTGGTCTGTCACAGGCCTCGTTCTGTGGCTGAGTTTGGCAGTCCCCATTGGCAGAGCTGTTAAGGATGCTGTGAAATGCACATGGCAGCCAGGTGGGCGGCCGTGGACCCCACGTGGACCGGGCCTGTGACGCGTCTGAGGCCGAGCGTGCTGGCTGGGACCTGGCAACCCCCTGATTTTTGTGGTGGTTTGGGATGGAGACCCAGCCTAGTGAGAGTCGGAGGCTGATGGCCACCGTCAGAGGCAGGAGGGTTGTTCTGCTGATCGTCTTCGCTGGGACAGGCTGGCTGGAGATTGAGGGGGCTTGCGCATCTCTTTCCCCAGTCCCGGGGTCTGGGTCGGCTGCAAGGCCCCAGCTGATGACAGAGAGGAAGCAGGGGCGATGGACTGGGAAGGAAAGCGGCTGAATATCTAGCTGGGATTTGCTCGCTCGTGCTGATCCGCTTCCTCTGCGTATCCGGTTCCGTCTGGCTCTTTGTTCGGTAACCGTCCTGGTGGTGCTTCCAGCCATCTGGCAGCGAGAGGGGGGAGGAAAAATTGTGTGTTAGTTCCAGGTTCCTGAGGATCATGATTAGGAGATTTACCCCCACACACACCCACCTTCACCGAAAGAAGCCAGAGATATTGAGCCTGGTTCTGGTTGAAACCCCCACCACGTCCAGCCAAGGGTTAACTCGCCTTGTAGCACAGCCTGTAGTCAGAATTGCTGCTGTAAATCAAGCCTGTTTGTTGGTTTTTATTTATTTGAATGAATGGCTATTTGCCATCTTGTTCCAACACAGCCAGCCTATCGGTTAGGCGGGTTCAAACTGCCCAGGGCTGGCATGTGTCTGCTCCGTCTTCCCAGCAAGCTGCAAACCTCAAGCCTTTTAGCCCAGGACCACCCTGTCTGTAACGCCTGCAGCAGGCTAACGAGCGCAGTAATGAATCCAAGGGAGGGCGCTGATTGACGCGTGTGAATGCGGGTACGCTGTTTACATAGCGTGCCTGGCACAATGGGAGTTCAGGGCCTATCGAAACGTGAGGTCCCTGCCTGGACGATCTTACAGTGCAGTCAGGGCTCTGCTCATGAAGTGCTATTACTCTGTTGTGCCTGTGCCTTCTGGTCTAGGCACTGATTTGGAGCGACGCAGCATTGGAGGATTCCCTTATCAATGCTTTCCCCATCAGATGGGCAGTCTGGGGGCCAGTGCCTCGCCTTTTTTTTTAAAAAAAACAACCAAACCACTCTTCAGCCGCATCTTGCATCTCATCAGTGCAGATCTCAGAGCCGTTAAGGCGCTCAGTGACTCTCTGGGGTATTTGCAACCTATTGCCTGTTTCTTAACTGTCTGTTTCCCTTTCCCCTCCAACCCTGGCAGGGGGTGTGTGTGGACTGAGTTCATGTGGAAAACCACGTGGCTTGCGTTAACCCATTCGAGGGGCAGGTGCTGGAAGAGACGGATTACTCAAACTGTGTTCTAAAAGCTGCCAAATTATGCCATTTGGAAGAAGAGACTGTCAATTTCACTTCCTGTTTGGTGAATTGGATTCTGGGGGAGGGAGGAACCAGTCCAGGCATTAAAAATAACGTAAAATAAAACCCAAGACCTAAAATCAAAAGCCAAGATTTTCACTAGTGAATGTTGGGAGTCCAGCATGTGATACTGTAAAGGGTTCTGATCTCCAAAAAAATTGAGCAGTCACCCTGTGAAAGTCAGGCCCCTCTTTTATAGCTGTGCTATTGAGCGCTTTTCATCCATAGATCTTGGAGCGCTTTACAGAGTTTCATTATCCCCACTTCACATATGGGGAAACTGAGGCACAGAACCTTGCCCAAGGTCACCCAGCAGGGCAGTGGCAGAGCTGGGAATAGAACCCGGGTCTCCTCAGTCCCACTCTTATGACTTAGCCCCTAGGTGGCTTCAGTCAGAAGGAAGAGAGGGGGACCCTAATAATCCCTAGTTACTTGTGAGAATCTTGGCTAAGGATTGTGTAAACCCTTTAGGGCAGGGGTCACATGCACACCATGCGCATGCGTGCAGCACCTGTTGGGGGGGGGAGGGGGGTCCCTGAGTTTAATTGAGTCAGCTGTGATGTGAATAAGTTGACGTTCATAGCTGTGACCTTGCAGCTGGGTGGCATGATTCTGGAGGAAGCGGTGTGCGTGCGTCCCATTCTAGGTCTCGGCCGCGCTCTAGCACCGTTTGTGCCATGCAGGGCCGTTCCACGTACTGGGGGCGTTTCATTCCACTTATCAGGGTGCTTAAAACGGGGAGCCAGGCGTGGAGATGAGGTTCGGGCCGTGTGCGCTGGCTGCGCCCATCTCAAAATTCTGTGGCCGTTCTTTATGTTGCCAGGGTTTTCTACGTGGCCGTTGCGCTGTGTTGTGTGCCGGCGTAGTGACCCCCTTAGAACTGGTGGGGCCAAGTTACCCACCAGTGTATGTGCTTTGGAGAGCTCCTGAAATGGGGGTGACTCTGCACCCCCTGTGCCCCCCCCCCAGCAATTCCTGGTGCGGAAGGATTTTATCCCTTCCTCTGCCGTCTCCTCCCCCTTCCTTCATTCCCGCCTCTCTCTCCTTTTCTGTCCCCTACTGCTCTCCCCTCTGTTCTGGCTATGAGGCAGCCACACACCCCCACCCTTCTCCACTTGCCGTCTGAATCCAGGGCCAGACAAAGGGCCCCATTCAG
The DNA here is from genome assembly GCA_007922155.1 of Mesoclemmys tuberculata. NCBI lineage: Eukaryota > Metazoa > Chordata > Testudines > Chelidae > Mesoclemmys > Mesoclemmys tuberculata. The sequence continues at coordinate 10,130,805 of ML675700.1, forward strand.
AGCCAGGGAGGCTGGCTGGGGAGGGGTGGGGGAAGAAAGCTCTTGGCCTCTGCTTTGGCGTTTTTGGCCTGGCGCTGAGGAAGCTGTAGGCTGGGGACATGTTGCAGAAATAGAAGTGGGGGGGGGGGGAGGGGGGGGGGGTTCGTGTGTGGGGTCAGCACAAAACAATCCTGCTTTCTCTTCCCGGCAGACTGGAAAATATCCTCCCCCCTCCCCCTGGCCCTAGGCCCTTTCCCAGCAGGGGGCAGAGCCCCCTGTCCAGGTGCCAAACTTTGGGGTGCTCCTAGGTGGACAGCAATCTGCCTGGAGTGGCAAATTCAAAGTCCTCCCTCACTTCCCCAGGGGGGCCCTGCCCCTGGTTACGCAGGGTCCTAGGAGAAGTCGGACGTGCGCCCCCAGCCCCAACCGGCAGCGGCAAGACCCATGAGCCACTGCAGAGGTGGCACGGACCCCACTAGGGTTCCCCACAGCAGCCAGCTGCTGTCCCGGTCTGCTCAGGTCCCTGAGTGCAGGACTAGGTGGGAGGCAGTGGAGTCTAGCAGTTAGAAAACAGAGTTGGGAGTCCGGACTCCTGGGTTCTCGAGCGGGGGAGTCTCTGGGGGGAAGGTGGGCGTCAGGACTCCTGGGTTCCATTCCCAGCTCTGCCGATTGGCTTACCTTCACTGAGTGGCTGGTGCCCCTCCCCCCCCGTGCCTCGGTTTCCCCCGATGTGGGAGTGTTTCCTCACATTGCACTTGGGTGGGGGGTGGGGTGGCTCCTGCAGCTAAGCCATGAGCTGCCAGCCAAGCGCTTTGAGGTCCCTCCAAGGGCAGAGCGCTGGTACGAAGCCATGCAGGCGGCTGGTAAAGCAGGGCCCTGTTCCCCGCCCGCTGTTCCCATGGCAGGCTTGGCTGGGGTATGCGTGTAGGAGGCTTCCACTTATCTGCAGGGAGCAGCCTCTTTATTCACCTTGAGCTTTGGGCCTTGCGCCGCCTCCTCCCATCCCCAGAAAGCTAATTTCTTTCCTTCCCGCCCCCTCCCTGTTCTTCCTTTCCTGACACTGGAGCCGCCGAACAGGGCTTAGCAGGATTCTTGCGCCCGGGGACGTCACGGGCGTGTGAGACGGGCAGCTGCCGTTCTAGGGAAGCGTCTCTTGGCAGCGGAGAGAGAAACGAGACGTGGCAACCAACCAGCTTCCCAGCCGCACCAATGCCGGCTGCCGCTCGCGCTGGGACGGGGTCAGGGAGGGACTCGGGGTCTCTCTCTGCTTGTGGGGCTGGAAGGGGGGCGGGTGTCCTCAATTGATCTCCCTCCATTCTCCTTTCCTTTCCCCTCCATCCTGTGCTTCCCAAGGTCACTGCAGCAGGCTGCCTAGCAAACCCTGGCCTCTGGCTCCAGCCCGATTGCTCCCTTCATACGTTCTCCTTTTCCCCTGCACCGGTGAGCCCCCCTCCTGCGCTCCCCCTCACCTAGGGTGCCCAGACAGCAATTGTGAATACTCGGGGTGCAGGGGGGGAAGAGGCGCCTGTACCTCAAAGCCCTGAATATCACAGCCACCCTATAAAATGGGGACATCTGGTCCCCCCGGCCTCTTCACCTAGCCTCCCCCCACTCCCTGGCGTGTCTCACGGGTCTTTCGAGCCCCCCTCGCTGGGCTCAACCTCCCGGCACGGCCGGGGGGCGGGGGGATGCTGCATTCCATCCACCCAAGCGTCCCCGCGCTGTTTGTTCAGTTGGCTGTGGCGCAGGGAGGTGGGCGCTGCAGAAAGGAAACTGAGGGGGAGGGGAAGGGGGGGGGAAGAGACGCAACAACAAAGGCTGCTCAGGCGGCTGGAAATGTGCTGAGCCCTGCAGGAAGCTGACGCTCGCTCTCCCCGGTCCTGGGTTTTGGGGAGTCAGGGGGAGTGATTTCCCTTCGTGTGCCTTGACTGACTTGCTTTAAAATAGCACGAAACACCTTGCTTCCAGCCTCGGCCGCCCGCCGTCCCCAGCCGGAGCTCTGTGCTGCTTAAACTCTGCATGGGGGGGACCCCAGTCTGCCCCCCCTTCAATTCACCCTCTTGAAAGCTGTTGCCTCTCTAATGCCTTTGCAAAGCCCCCTGAAAGGTGTGGGGGGGGCTGTTAGAAGAGGCCTCTCTCCTCTTCCCAGCACCCAGTAGGGGTTTGAAACTGGGGCAGCTGGGCGTGCTGGGGGCAGGAGGAAAAGGGGCTGCCGTGGGGTCCCTCCCTGGCTCGGCAGGTTGGGCACGTCTCCAATCTGTTTGCTCATGGGTGGAGGATAGCGGTCGCTCGCCTTCGTACACCTGCGCCGCTCGAAGCAGGAAGGGAGCGGGGTCTCCTGGCCGCCCCGAGGTTCCTTCTCTGCAACGATTTGCTTAGAGACAAGAACTGAAACTTGGAGTCGCTTGTGTTTCCGAAGGCCCAGGCGATTTGGGGGCGGGGGGGGGGGGGGAGCCATGTGGTGCTGCGGTGATCAAATGTGATCCACCCACCCACCAGGCCTTCGCCTCTCGGCCAATGCAAACAACTCGCCGGGGCGTCGAGTGCGTGAGAGCACAGGGGCCCGCATGAGGCCCCTTGGGATGGGAACCAGGTCGGGGCAGCCATCTTGAAACATGGCTCCCCTGCCCTCGGAGCAGGGCACGCGCATGCCCCAGCCCCGTTTTTGCACTGCCCTCGAGCTGATGAGAGGATGTCACGGGCCGGCTTCTTTTTCGCTCGGGAAGCAGGAGGGATCCCACGCTCCCTGCAGATCTCTTCTGTACTGGGCTAGAGCCTGGCTCACACATTTGCAGCTAGCACATCCACAGGCAGGGGCTGGAGTGGGGGCCCACGCCTCCATCTCCCTCCTTCTCCCCCCTCCCTCCAGCCCTGGTGACCCCTGGCCGCGCACCCAGCTGGCCTGAGCTCCCTGGAACAGTAGCATCCCTGTGTGAGGACGGATCTGGCCCAGACTGGCTCTTGCATCGCCGGCTGCAGGGGAAGTAGTGGGGAGAGCTCTCACGGGGGGGGGCACACAAACCAACACTGTTGCTTGTGTTTAGCCGGCTGCCGCGCTGGCTCGCACACCAGACAAACAGCGTTAGTATCTCTGCTGGGATTCCCCCCCCCCTTCCCCCCTGGAGGGGATCCTAAATATTTAAGGCTCGCTAACAGGGCTTCGCTCTGCACGCGGCACATGCCTTTCCGCCCACTGGTGCAGCCATGGACAGCAGGGGGGCCTGAGGCATCAATAGCATTTGGAGAAGGTCTTGGCTTGGGGGGGTGGGTGGGGGGGGGAAAGCTGAGCGGATCTCTGGTGGGAGGGATGCCACCAGTTTCAGGAGTGGGGGGGAGGAATCAGTTTGGCTTTAGCTAAGGAGAGCTGATTTTAGACCCCTTTCCCCATCTGCCACGGGGCTCTCAAACCCGGCTATTTCCCTGTGCTCCCTGGTCTTGGCTGGGCTGGGGTCAGGACCCTGCCGCAGGGAACAGCTGTGGGGCCAAGTGGGACGGATCTCAGCCAGGGCCCCCGCTCCTCCATTCATCAGGGCCTGCGTGTGCTTTGGGTCCGGGTGAGGCAACTGTCAGCTGTACTTGCCATGGGTCTGGGAGAGCCTTTCTGGTGTCTTGGTAATGGCGTCACAGATGGGGGGGAGACTGAGGCATGGAGACCCAGGAGAACTGATTCCCCACCTTGTGATGGAGGAAACAGAACCCATCTTTCCGCATCTCAGTCCTGCCCCTTCTCGCCGACCATCCTTCTCTGCTCGCAGCTGGCGTGGTCCTGATCCCGGCTCGGGGCCTCGTTGGTTCCATTTCCCTCTCTGCCAGGCCGCGGTCCCGAGCAGCTGCAACCTCATCTCTGTCCTCCTTCCCCTCCCTCCCCCCACTCGGTGCCGCCTGCCTCCCCCCCCCCCCCCCCCCCCCCCCGGCACTGCGAGGCGAGAGAGCCGCTTTCACGGCCAAGTTGATTATTGAGTGGGATCCTTTTTTCCTCTTTCTCCAGCGCCGAAGCCCGTGTCTATAAATGTGCAATTGTTCATCCTCCCACTGGCTGCTAAACCAAGCGGGGCATTTGCTCCCTCGCTCGCTGGCGCTCGCTCCTGACGGAGAGGAGTGGGTGGGAAGCAGCCAGTTGCTGCCGTTCCGCTCAATAAGGGGGAGCCCCCCCCCCCACTCCAAATGCCCAACAAACCTACTTCTGCCAAGGGCACCATCTCTCCCTTTGCAGGCCACCAGTGCGTCGTCCCGGCTCGCTCCTTCCACCCCACCCTTTCCTCCCCCAGAAACAGCAGGGTTCCCTGCTCTCTTGTGTCTGCACACCAGCCGCTGGGCTCATCCAACGGGGGCAGGCTGTCTTGCGGGGGACCCAGTCGGGGGGAGGGTCTTAATAGCCGCCTCCGGGCCCTGGTTCTGCTGTGGACAGGCTGTGGGTCCAGGCTCCCCCACTGCTGTGCATCTCCGGACTGACCATCTCTTGGAGCATTTTTTTTTGAGGGGGCACCGTTTCTCTCTCCAAGACACCGCCATGTAAAGGGGCCTTTGGTGGCTGGTCTCCTCTCTCAGGCGTGGTGGGAAGGCTGGGGGGCACCCAAGCAGAAGCCTTAGGGTTTTGGGGGAGCTGGGGACGTGACAGAGATCTGGACACCATGAGCCAACAGGCCTGAAGGGGAGATTCGGAGTTCAGGGGGAGGGACTGGTACAGCCAGAACTGGGGATCAAACTGGGTGCGCTTTGCAAGGGTCACTGGGAACAGGGGGAATGTTGGGAGCTGGAAGGGCCTGTACAAAATGGCCTCCTTTACCACCCTCGCACCCCCCAAACACCGTGCTTTATTGAGCCTTGCGTATAGGAAGGAAGAAGGGGGGTGCTTGGGGGGGGGTTGCATTTCTTCTCCCAACCCCCTGCTGTTTCCATGGCAATAAAACAAAACCGAAACTGCGAGAGAATGGGGGTGATCATGGTGATTTGGGGGCATGTCTGGGAACGAAGTACTGGGGCGGGATCCCTGCTGATGGCAGGACAGAGGTGTGCTCGTGATACAGCCCCCGGCTGCGTGGCAGTCTCTGACCACTGCCGCTGCCCTAAGATGTCTTGTCCCCTGGTCCAGCTTGTCCCTTTGCTTTGGGATTCTGCTGGCATGAAAGGTGCCAGAGTTCGAGCGTCCCTTATACTGCCTGAGGTGGGGTCGGGGATCCAGGGAGTAGAACTTGGGGATGGGGGGGGTGTCAGGAATTCTGGGTTCTATTCCCAGCTCTGGAGAGGAGTGGTGTCTAGTGGTTGGAGCAAGGAGCTGGGACCCAGGACTAGTCCCAGTCTGGCCACTGACCTACCGGGTGATTTTGTAACACTTAGAAAGGATCGAAAAGGACAACATTGTTCCCTATAGCGCGTCTTGTAGTGCTCTGCCCTGACTAGTTTTGAAATCGTTCCCTCTCCGTGCCTCAGTTTCCCCATCTGTGAAGAGGGGATAATACTCGCCTACTGGTTCTTGCAGTGCTGATAGATCCTTTGCTGAAAGATGCCCTCGTGCCGGGGAGCTTGTTTGTAACCATGTGGCTTTCAATAAAGGCTGGTATGTGAGAGCTCTGCTACTTGGGCAAGTCTCCTTGGCTGGTATTTTTCAAAGGGGCGTAAGGGTGGTCGTTACTCAGCTCCCTGTGAATGCATCCCTTTATGCAACTGAGGCGCCAATGTGCACACAAGCCTCCAAATCCCATGGGGTTGAGTTTTTCTCTTCCTTGTCTGTAAAATGGGCATAATGGTCTCTTTTGAGTTAGCAAGAGAGAGGCCCTGCCCCAAAGGCTTTCCAATGTGCCCCATGGGATAGGTGCCCTACAGGAGCAGCCGGGCATTGCTGTAACAGAAGCAGAACCCCAAAGGCGAGCCAATAAAACTAATGTCCGAACGACTCTCTTTGGTTCCAGGTGACCGTCTGCGGCAGACCGAGAACCGCGCCACCCGCTGCAAAGTGGAGCGCTTACAGTTGCTGATGCAGCAGAAAAGGCTGCGTCGGAAGGCGCGGCGGGACGCCCGGGCCCCATACCACTGGCTGCCAAACCGCAAGTCCACCCGAACCAACAGCAACAGCAGCGTGTCTAGTGAAGGCAGCCTGGACCTAGACTTCGAGGATTCGGTGTGGAAGCCTGAAGTCAAGGCGGACATGAAATCGGAATTTGTCGTAGCATAGACCCATGCGGATACTAACGAACAGGGCCTGTGGTGGGACGCGCCCCGCCGGGGAGAGCCAGGACTCTCGTCTTTTCAGTCCCATCGCTTGGATCTCCTCTATATTCGCCGGATGCCTTGGGTGGAACTGGGCGACGTCTGCTGGAGAAGCGTGGAGGGGTTGCCCCATTTTTAATTTTGTTCCCGGTCTATTTTTCAGAGGGGAGGGCAGGGGTGGGGATAGGACAGGGGTAGGGAAGGGAGCTCTCCAGGACTCGCGGAGGTGGGGAGACAACTGCTGGAGTTTCAAGCTGGCGAACTGGATTTTGTTTTGTTCCTGTTGAATAATAAGTGGACTCTAACAGGCCTGCCTTACGCTGCCGCCGAACCAATAAAGCCAACGTGCGAGAAACGAAACGGAGCCCGTCTGGCGAGTGGGCCAGGCTCCGGACTTCCCGCTTGTGCAGAGCGGAGGGGGGGACCTGTGGTTTATCAAAGCTGCTCATTTCGCTGTGGAAGCCCCAGGCATGCGCAGTACGGGCAGGTGCTCCTTGGGGGCTCGGAGCTATACCTGTTTTCGGCTGGGGGGGGCAGGTGCTGTGCGTACTTGGGCCATGTTGGATCCCAGAATTGGGGGCTGGTTTTGGGGAGGGTTTTTTTTGTTTGTTTTTCCCCCTTCCCTTTTATATGTAGCATTGCTCAGCTGATTTCTTTTGTAATTTAATTTAATTTTTTTTTAAAAAAGAAATCCAACCCGCCCACCCCCTTTCCCCCCTCCCCCCCAGTTAGGTTGCAGAACCCACATGCACTTTACAGGTCTGAGTTGTGAAGTAGTGTCAGGGGCAGCTCCCCCCACCCCCAAGTAACAGCTGTGTGCTGGCTTTGGAGATCTTTGTTACGGACCCTCAGAGGAGATGCTATGGCTATCCTCCCGGTGTGTTTATTCCCCCCCCTTCATCCCCCCCTTTGCATTGTAAATTACAATGCAATGGCTCTATCATTTTGTATTTTGTGTGTGTGTGCGCGTGTGTACTTAATTTGACTGGTTGCGGCAGCCAAGGTGGCTTGGTTTTTCTGTTTTCTATGGAAGAGGGAGGGAAAATAAACAGATTTCCCCTCTGCTGTAGAGACCAACTTTTTAATTTCAGAATTCTTTTCCCACCCAGCTGTTGGTTGTTTTTTTTTTTTTAAGGTAAAAAAGGAAAATTAAAAAAAAATAAATAAATAAACCCAGTACTTGGTAACGGCTGTTTGCAAGCCTCGGGGCTAATATTTATAGACAAATAATTTGACTGAGCCAGTACTGATCTAGTCTTGCATAGATCGTAGAAATCCTTTTTCTTGTCCGGTTTCTCCCTTCCCCCTCAGGAGATCTGTGCAAATAGAAAACCCATGTGATGTGTTTTTTGTCTGTAAAAAGTCTTTTTTGTGTGTTTGGGGGGAGGGGTGGGAAAGGAGGGGGTGGGGTGGGGGAAAGATCAAAGTTTTCAATCTTTACTTTTTTTTTTTTTTTTTTTTTAATTTGGGCAGTATGGATGCAAATAAACTTTAAAATAACGTGAATGAGTGGGGGTGGAGGGGGGGAATCAGGAAAGAAAATAGCAGCCTCAGTGGATTTTTCTGGGTTTTTCCCCTTTTTTTGTAGCATTAACTCAGACTTGGGGAGAGACAGGAGCCCTTGAACCTGGGTTAGCGGAAGCATGTGTGTGTGGGGGGGAGAAATAACCTGCTTTTGTCCCCCCTCCAAAGGGATGCTAGCTGGAATGCTGTCTGCAGAACAAAGGGCACTTCTGGTGAACGGGTTAATTCAGGTCGGGGGGGGGGGTAGGAGGGAGGGGCTACGCAGATGCCTGCTCTGGGCCAGGCATTGGGCTGGGGTTAGAAAAGCAAGGGCCAAGGTGTCTTGGTTTCTACTGCTATATTCCCGCACCGCTGCAGCCGCCTGTCCCACCCAACCCAGAGGAAAGACTTGAACCAACTTGGCCAGTAGTGTGTTCTGTTAGCTGGGTCCCGCCTGTGGCCCTCTTTTTCCACCCCCCTGTTTCTTTGGCGGGGGGCAGAGCAGGTTGGGCTGAGGCCCCATGGGTGGGTTTCTCGGGACCAAGTCAGTCTGAGTGAGGGATGCAGGGACGGTGGTGCCACTGTTCTGGACCGATAGTATCCTTGAACGCAGGCGGTGCAGGATTCTGGGGCCGTTTGGTTTTTAAACGCCCTTGTGGGTGTGGGTTTTTTAATTTGGTTTTTGTTTGGTTCTTTTTTAATCCTCCCCAAATGTATGGATACTGCGGCAGCATTTCTCTCCCCCGCCTCCTGGGAAAAAAAAAGACATCAGCCCCCTTCATCCCCCACCACTGTAGCAAAAACCCCCACCCCTCAGCTGTCCTCAGTCTTTCTGTTGTGTATTTAAAACAGAGAAACAAACCAGTTCTCCCAGTAAGTCCATTCCTCTAGCATCACGGGACCATTGCTCTAGCACCTCGGTGCTAGCTGATTGGCTCGGGCCCTAAGATTCTGCCACCTCTGGTCACATGGTGCCATTACACATCCTGTTTTCCCCAGCTGTGAACTTCCTTTGTATGTGTCGCTGTAGTTTTCTATTTTATTTTATTTTAAAACCACCACAAACATTTTGGTTTTGTTTTGTTTTTTAAACTTTTGGATTCAATATTTAAATGTACTATTTTGTACGGCGTGTGCGTCTGTGCACTCCTGACCTCGTCCCCTTTTCGTCCTGGTTTTGAAAAGAAAATCTATATATAATGGGAATAGAAAATATGATGGGGGGGGGAGAAAAAAAAGAAAAGCATTAACCTCCTCCGGTGTGTGCGTGCGTGTAAGCGTGTGTGCGCCTGTGTGGGGGGAGGGTATTCATGTTATATCACCTCATTTAAGTTACCTGTATTAAACAAAATAAAAAAAAATAATGGTTTAAAAATAATAAATACAGAATGAACCAAACCTGCTTCAGTCAGGCCTACGAGCCTCTGTTATTGGGGACTGGAAATGCAACGTGAGCCTCGGACTTCAGCAAGCGCAGAAGCTACCGTTTTTGGGCCTGCAGAGAGCAAAATTCCTGCTCTGAAGCTGCTGGGCGTGTTGCGGGCTGAGCGTCTTTCTCTTTCCCAGGTGGCTGGCGGGGGTGGCCCAGATTCTGTCACTGCTGCCAGCAGGGCCAAGTGGGCGTGCGACACTTCTCTGCTGTGCTTTTGCACTAAAGCGCGGGAGCGTGCCCCCTGCAAACCGGCATGGAGGCGCTTCGTGCTGGCCAGACACTGGCGGGAATGGCCTTGCAAAAGCAACCAGTGCAGAAGGAGAGGAGTGTGGCTAGGGCCTGGAATGGGGCACGGGCGGTGGGTGTGCAATTTGTGTGTGCCGTTTGTGCCTGAGACGAGCATGTCCCTGCCTCCCTGAGCAATGGCTGCCCGTGGGGCCGGGGCACAGGGAATCAGAGCTGAGGTTTAGAAACTTGATGCCCTTAGGCCTGGGGAGATTTTTTTGAGGGGGGCCAGGAGATGGGTCAGCTTTAAGAGGCGGCCTCTGTGTTCTGTGTGTGTCTACGTGGACATGTCTGTCAGTCTCCAGTGTGGAAGCAACACGTCTGTGTCCACACGCATGTGTAAGGGGGGGTGCTATCCTTTACCTACCCCTGCCCATCAGTCACCCCCTCTCTGAGGAGAGGGAGACCTGAACTTGGTACCAGGGGGAAGGGAGGGGGATGTCCAGCCCTGTTCTGACTTGACCCTTGGACGAATGCGGGAGGGTGAGATTTGAGGTCACTTCTCCCCCTGCTGATAAATCCCCCCTCGGATTGGAATTAAGCTGTCAGTGGGGTTGTCCTCCCCCTACTTCTGCAGGCCTGCCGTCCCCTCCCGGCTTCCCAGTGTGCGCCCTGTCCTGAGAGATGGAATCAGTTTGACTTTCCATTTTGCATGCGCCTCCACTGAGCTAAACCAACTCACTCCCCAGGGGAAGAGGCCCTGTCCCTCCCATGGGCGTCTGACTCTGGAGAACCTTGGACTTTCTCCAGGTTAGCAGAGAGGATCCCATCCTAGCCCAACTGTCCCTGGGTAACGACCCGTCCTCAGCAGGGGCGAGATGGGGATGTTGGAGGCAGGGCGGCCCAAGGTAGTGTCTAGCTGCTCGCGTGTGAAACCGGCGGCATCTCTGCACATGACTTGTGGTCACAGCGACTCAGCTGATTTAGATCCATGTCACCCGTTCTTGGTGGAATTAATGTACCCGCCGCTGGGTGTGCCCGTGTGAGGCCCACTGGTCCGCATGTGCTATTCGTCAGCCTCTGGGTGGGAGCCACAAGGCAGGTGTGTGCGTGTGTGACTGTTACAGACCCCGGCTCCAGGGTCTGACCCTGCAACGCGCGCTGGAGACGCAAGCATTTACTCTACAAGCCCCTGGTTCATGCCCACGGTGCTGCCCGTCTCAGCTGGGCTACAGAACGGGGCCAGCAATAGGAGATGGAGGGCATCCAGGTCTGGTGGGGATCTCTGGTGGGGGGTTGTACCCACTAGGATGCTCTGCAGGGCTTCATCCTCTTATAAGACCCAAATGAGGGGGGCATCCCCAGGGTGCCTCCCAGACCTCAGCTTTGGTGGCTGTTTCCTGCAAAGTAGCCTGACTTTGGGGGCTAGATTTCACCCTCGGTGGGGTACAAAGGGGTCCTGCTGTAGGGAGTGTCACGGTGATGGGCAGAGCTCCTGGGGGTGGCACAGGACATGGGGTGGCTGCTGGTGCCAGGTCAGCTGCCAGGAGGGGCATGACCTGTCCTGCTTGCAGAGATGGACGGGCCCCTTTGCAACAGAGCCCAGGCCAACCAGCAAACAGAGGTGGGGCATGCCAGGGCAGCCGGGCGTGGGTCAGTGCTGCCGAGCGGGTGACCATGGTGCCGGGGTGCGTCTCTGATTGTAACAGACTAGCAGCTCTGAGTGCCTGGGGAGGCCAAGGTCTTGCTCTGGCTGGTGTGCACAAGGCCGCCATTGTGCTGGGGGGATGAGGCATCCCTGTGAACAGCCGATCCAATCCTCCATGCCCTGGGAGCCAGCAATTCCGGCTGGGGCCTAGCGTGTCTTTCCCCTTCAACCCCCTGCCTGCCGCACACATGTTTCACTGCCTTCGGTTCCCAGCACGGCCCCTGCACGATGCTCGGCTCCACCTTGGCAATGAGAGAAGCGAGTGAGGAAACCTTGTGTGAGAGGCCCCTGCGCACGTCAGCGCGCCTGGGTCAGGGTTTTCCCCCGTTCCCTCCCAGTGCTTCCAGCGCCAGCCCTGCCGCTGGCTAGAGCAGGCTGGGCGGTTGCACGCAAATGAATACTGTGCGTCATTGCCAGGGCGACCCGGGGGGGAGGTTGACGGCTGGATTAAAGCGCCGAGCGTCTGAAAAAAACCAGGGCTGTGATTTCCCTCACCAGTGCCCTGCTAACAAGCTAGCGCAGCTGCTGACGTTGCAGGCCCATGGGACTGGGCTCCCAGCCACACTGTTTGCACTTGGGGGGAGGCGTGTAGGGCAGAGCAGGTGCCTCGGCCGGTTCCTGGCCGCCCTTCGAAGCGCCAGCCGGGGCTGCACCTAGGGAAGTGGCCCGTGGGCTGGTTGAACCGTGAGCACGGTTCAAGTTTCGCTGCATGAGATCAGCAGAGCTGCGGGGCGAGGGAAACCCTGGCACCAGCTTGCTGAGAAACTGTAACGACACCGGCCCCCCCAACGTTTCTTACCGTCACCGGGCTGCAACCGCCCCAGTAAGGCGTTGCCTTAGCCGCTGGCCTGGGTCATGCATGAGGAAGAGAAACTTGAAACAGTTCCCCTCCCCCTTGGGGTGATCTGAGCATAGGCCCAGCTCACCCCTGCTTGCACACTCCTTTGCAGCACCCCCCCCCAGGCTCTCCTAAGGTCAGGCTTAGGGTCACACTTAGGACTGGAGCCGTGCTCTATAGGCGGCCCTGCCCGGGGCGTGTCTGTCAGGGCGCAGCTGGTTCTTTTCCATCTTTATCGACGGAGCCGTGTGCCCAGTATCCCTGCCCCGAAGAGCTCAGTGGCCACGGGGCCAAACGCAGGCGGCAAGTCAGCACCGTAGCCCGGAGTACAAGCCAGGAAGCCAGAAGTCTCGTCCCAGGGCTGGACCACTGGGCCGATTGTCTCCTCCCTGCTACTGCAGCCCAGCCCTGTGGGCCCAGGGGCCATCAGGGGCAGAGCAGGGCATCCGTGCAGGGGCTGGGCAGCGGCAGGGGACGGAGCTGAACTGGCTGCTGCGATGCTGGCCCGCTCAAGCCCTCACAGCCTTGGTGAGCCCTGGTTACGCAGCGGGAGGCACTGAGGGGGTGTGAATCCGGCCCGGCAGCTGGGACAGAACCGAAGTTTCCTGCCTCCCAGCCCAGCTCCCGGTCCCTACCCACCGGGATGCATCCTGCCTCTCGCTGACTAACAAACTGGGGAAACCAGTTCCTGCCCTGCTCTCCCGATGACCTCCTCCCGCAGGGCTGGGCGCCGGCCTGCCGCCTCTGTAACACACACGGCTCTAGCAGGGACAGGGTGTGCGCGCATTGGAGACTTTCTGGTTCCACCAGCTGGGCCTAATGACAGCTCACACCCCCATTGTCTGGCTAGGGGGAAAGGGCGTCTCTGAGCGCCCAGCAGCAGGTCACATCTCAGAGGCCAGGAACTTTTACCTTCTGCCTTTGCCCATAGCAAGAGGCAGGTGGTCCTACCGGCCAGCGCTGGACTCTGACAGAGCAAGGGACAAGGTGGCTGGATGCCTAGGGTCCAGTCCGGCTGCTTTGCTATGTGACCTCACTTTCCCCGCTCTGTGCCTCAGTTTCCCCAGCTGTGAGCTGGCCGTCAGGGGAGGTGGCGGCTGGAACGCTAGCGGCACGGGTCCAAGACCTGACCGCATTCCCTGATAAAGTTCAGCCCCAACAAAGTCACCGCTTTGGATTTACTCCCCCTGGGTTTATTTTCTAATCCCCTTTGCCGCCCCCCTCCCTCCCCATGGGGCTCCCTTGAGTCACAGCCCCGCACGGGCGAGGTGAGTGGAAATCTGGGGTTCGACGGGCCGGAAGGAGGAAACTGCAATCGAGGAGTAAGTCGGGTGTCATGCATCCTTTGTGCACGCCCTGCACGCCTGGCCCAGGGTCTGTGTTCCTGGTAGAGAGCAGGAAGCCGGGGGAAGGTGAGAGCTGACAGGCACCCTGTCACTGCCGCTCGCCTCCACCGGCTCCGTGCTCGTGTGCGCGGAGAGCCAGCCGCACCTGCACGCTCGCCGCGGCCAGGCTCGAGGCAGGGCCCCGGCGGCGCCAGGGAGGCCACAGGGGAGAGGAGACGTGACAGGCCCAAGGGCCCCCAGTACATCACTGGCAGAGATGGGCCTCGTGCCCAGGCCTCATGGGGGGCCAGGCTGGGGCCCTAGTGCAGCCTGGCCGAGGTCAGGACCCCGCCCCGAGGCGCAGTCTGGGCTGCGGGTGGGTTCCTAGGGCATCGCTGAGCATCGTGCTCGGCAGCCCGGGTTCCAGGGATTCCAGCACCTGGCCCCAGCACCGCCGGCTCCCCCCACAGGGGATGTGGTCACAGCCCAGCAGGGCGGGGAGGGACAGCCACATGCTCTGGCGCAGCCGGGGGGGGGGGTAAGAACCTCCCCGGAGGAGGCACCTGTTTGCTAATTGGGCTCCCGTTAGCCAGCCACGCCTGCTGTGGCCTGAAAGGCTCGAGCAGGGCCACAGGAGGCAGCCGCTCTGGGGCGGCACCGCGCACACGGACACGTGCCCGTCCCTGCCGCCCTCCCCCACACGCACGCACACACGACGTGCAGCAGCAGGGTCCCAGACACACTGCACCCCCTCGGTGTGTGGGGGGCACCCCCTCCGCCTCGTAACCTCATTTGCTTTGTCCTTCTGCCCGCCCCACACAACGTAGTGCCCAGCCAGACCAGCTGGCTCCATGCACAGCCCACGGCCAGGTGGCCCAGAACGTGGCGTCCTTCCAGCCAGCCAGCTCGCGCCTGGGGGGGGGCGGATGTCTGTCTGAGAAGGTGCCACCCCCCCAGAGGCTGCCACCCCAGTGCCCCACACACACACACAACCCTGCCATGGAAGGATCCCGCAGCTGGCGCCCCAGTGCAAAGCCGCCGTGTGCGGATGCGGGGCCAGGTGCGATGCCGCCCAAGCAATGCCTCGAGCAAGGTCAGGGATGAAAACTCAGCCGACGCCAGAGCAAGGACGGATGGGCGAGCGGCCCCATGGGACCCGGCAGTGCCGTCCTTTGCAGCTAGTGCGAGGCTGGGCAAGGGAGCCCGGGATGGGCTGGGGGGGACAGTGGGGTGAGGTGAGCCCCCTCCCCAGGGACTTTGCAGAGCTGGGGGACAGCCGGAGGGAATTGGGGGGGGGCGTGTAGAGTCAGCAGCTGGGGGCAAGGCAGACAGGTGGGAAGGTGGGGGGCAGGGACCATGGGGGGGCCTGGTCAGCCAGCAGCTAGGCTTGGCGGGTGCCTGTGTCCCGTCAGCTCCGAGGCCGGCGGGAGAACTTGAGTCCCCAGCCTCGTGAAGGGCCTCGCCCCATGATACAGCCTGACCCTCTGGGCTGACCAGCCCCCGAGGCAGCCGGCCCTGTCCTGCCCCGTCAGCTTCCAGCATCCTCTGCCCCACAGGACGCAGCAGTGGGGCAGCTGTAATTCCGGCCCCGGAGGAGCCCTGTCCCTAGGGGACGGGTCCAATGGGGAAGGCGAGCGCAGGGGGCTGAGGCGAGACTGGCCCGTTTGCTGCTGGGGCCACTGCTGCCATTGCCCAGAGAGACGATTGCCCACGGCCTCCCCCAGAGGTGGCTGCATTTCAGAGCTGGGCGCTCCTGGCTGTACACGAGAGCAGAAGGCACTTGCAGGTGAGCTGAGCGGTGGGACTCGCCAACCTTATTAATTAATTCTTCCTTCCCATCTTCATCACTAGCGCGCCTCCTTAGTGTCCCCTCTCCACCCCACATCTCCCCAGGAGGCGAAGGAGAAGCCCAGGATGGAGGGAGGGCAGCGAATGCCGACGAAGGCGCTGAGCACGCAGGGGGCTGAACGAGGGAGGCAGCGCACGGGCTCAGCGGGTGGCAGCGAAGGGGCACTCATTGCCCTCCCCGGCTCAGAGTTCGATTTGCTTGATCGCAGGCTCTGAATTCGTTGCTCGCTCTTGATGACGGGTTTGCTTTTCGCTCGGCCTCCTGAGAGCCGGGCTGGCGCCTCGTCCTGCGCGCAGGGACCGCACTGGCGTGTGTGCTGCTGGAACGCCAATGACAGAGACTGACGCTAATAGGAGGCACGCGGAGGGCAAGGCTGGCTTTGTGGGTAGCATCCTGGGCTGGGTCTCAGGATAGCTGGGATCAGTTCCCAGCTCTGCCACTGGCTCCCTGCGTGACCTTGGCCAAGTCACGGCAGTGAACAGGTGCCTCGGTTTCCCCACCTGTAAAATAGGGGCAATATCCATTCCTCTGTGCTAAGGGCTGACTAGGCCTTCCAAGTTTGGAAGCGCCAACGTGATTTTTCTTGGTTCTCACCAGGACGCCTGGCCTTTAGCCAGCGTCTGGTGTTGCCGGGGGGGGGATGCTCCGCAGAGGGGGCACCATGCACGCCAGGGCGACCTGGGCCTACCGCCGCTGTGCACACAGGACTGTGCAGACGCCCCAACAAACCATGGTCACAGATGACTGACGCTTGCCCCATTTGCTCAAGCTGAGGCGGCTGGCGTGCTGTGGCTCCACCGGACTGCGCTTCCTCCCCCTTCACACGGGGACAGCTGAGGCCTGCCTCATTCCTTGCACAATTGCTTTGCACGCCCCGCAGCTGCTTGCACGCTGCAGGCTGTTTGCATGCCCTGCTGCTTGGCCACACTTGGCTCGTGGGGCTGGCTTTGCTCCCAACCGACCCTTGCCTCGTGCCCGCCTGCCCGCCTCCTGGCTGGGCTTGGCACGGTGCAGCGGGAGGAGGAGCTGCAGACATTGCGTCCTGGCCTGCCTGAGCTCACATCCTCTTGAGCAACTGCTTTAGGCAGCTCCGAGCAGCCCTGGCGCTCAGCTGGCCAGCGGGGGGTGGAGGGGTGCCTTTGTGTGACAGCGTGGGAGGCAGCAGCTTGCCTTCCTCCACCGCCCTCGGAGCCGGGCCCCTTCTTCCTGCCACAACTGAAAATACTCCGCTCCCCTCCCACCTGCACCTGTGCTTTGGCACCCGACGCCATGCGGCCTGGCAGTGAAAGGAGGGGGTGCTCCACTTGCCCTAGGAGAAGTGGGGGGGAGACGCAGATCCCCCCCCCCAGCACCACTGTGCAAGCTCACTTCCTCCTGACTCACAGGCTTTAATTGTTTTCTCCCCACCTGGGACCCACCCTCCCACCAGCCCTGGCTCTATGGAAGGGGAGGCCAGGAAACTGTGGTGGGGGGTTGTTCCTGGAGAGCAGAGGAGGGTGAGGCGGGTGTGGTTGGCACAGGCTTCCTGTGGCCCCGAGAGGCTTGGGAAAGCAGAGCTGTGTGGGGGGACCCTGCCGGGCAGATGAGGGAGGCTGTGACATGCCAACTGGAAGCTATTTGATGAATATCTTAGTGTATAAAAGCCCTGACCTCTGGTCACTGGGTTCTGGGTTTCTAGGGTTACTGGGCCAAATGCTGCGCAGCCACCGGGTGAGCAACAGCTCCTGCCGCAAAGACCTTGCAGGCTAACTAGGCGAAGGGTGGGAGGGGAAACTGAGGCCGAGTGGGGCAATGACTCACCCAGCATCATACAGCAGGTCCGTGGCAGAGCCGGGGATGGCCCCAGGTGCCTCATTACCCAGGGTGATCACGTGGCCGAGGACCGTGTCTGTGGATTTCCTTTGTACAATTTTTTTCTATGCTTTCTTGGGCGACAGCCCCACAATATCCCCCACCGTACACACAACAGCCTCACACGGCTCCTTGGCCCCCCCCAGCCTGTGCGCTCATACCCATGTGGCTTCTGTCTGGGGCCAGCAGGGATGGATGGCTCACATCACAAGGTTGCTTCCCCTAACTCAGGCTTGACCGCGCCAGACTTTGTACCCAACGCCAATGTCCATAGCTATGCGAGTCCAGCCTCTAGCAGGGACACACACAGACTGGGTTTAATGTGCTTTAGCCCAGTCTAGTTTATTCCCCTTCCCACTTGGGACTGGGCCGGCTAGCAGTGGTGTTCTACTGTAACTGCGTCCACACTGGGGGGGGCACATGCTGCTGTGATCGGTTTCGTTACAGCTGCACAGCTGCCCGAAGCGTGGCACCGGGGTCCTGCCCCAGACGGGCCCAGTGGGGGGGTGCTGGCGCACCCCATCAAGCACCGTCAGCCCAGCGGGCCTGGCCGTCTCCTCCCGCCCGGCAATGTTTATAGTGAAGGGGGGGCGAGTGCTGGAGTTTGGGGGCCTCCGGAGAGGAAGTGGCTTCAGGTTACCGCAGCGACACACACAGACGCACGCGCTGCCAGCTCCCTGCTTTTGACGTCATTTCGCGTAGAGCGAGCCCCGGGGCCTCCTCCCCGCCGACCCCCCCGGCCTGGTGCAGCTCTTGGACTGAATCATGCCAAATTTGGCAACTGGCAGCGCTGTGGTGTGCCTGCTCCGGCAGCAAATGGCAGAGGCCTTTTAAGGCAATCCCTGCAGGAGGGTGTACGCAGACGGGCTACAGGCCTCTTATGGGCTGAGCCCCCCCTTGCTTCTCCCATGCAGCTGCGGGGGGTAAAGGGGCCTTGCAGGGCCTCACCGCACGTGTGTCCTTTCTCCTTGATCAACAAGCACGCGATCTCCAACCTGGCAGGGAACCAGACCGTGTGGCTGGAGGGGTTCCCCCCACATCCCTCTCCCGCCAAAGCGTGAACTTCGTGGCTCCACATAAACTGGAAGCTGGACCAAGACCAGCCCTGGTTTAGCTCTGGCAAACACCACCCACCCCCCATTTGTTTTTGTGCCTCCTCCTTGGTGGGGCAGGATGGGCTAATGGTTAGGGCAGGGTGGGGCTCGGTGTCAGGACTCCTGGGTTCTGTTCCTCGCTGTGGGAGGAGAACGGGATCTCGTGAGTTAGCATGTGGGGCGGGGGGCAAGGGCTGGGAACCAGCATTCCTGGTTTCCATTCCCAGCTCCGCCATGGATTCATTCTGTGAGCTTGAGTCAGACACATCCCTGCTGCGTGCCTCAGTTTCCCCCTCTGTGCAGTGGTGCTAATGACACCGCGCCCCCCCACCTCACAGAGGGGCTACAAATCCATGGGCTTGGGCTCCTCAGCCAGGAGGGCAGTGAACGATTATGGTCATTGTGTCCCCCCCCACTGCTGGTCTAGTGACCCCTTTGCCTGGCCTGGTGGGGCCCTGGGATCCAGGAGGAAGCCCTGGGGTTAAAGGGGTGGCTGGCCCAGGGATGGTCTGTCAGCTCTGTCCATGCAGGGAGAGCAAGCAGGGGTGCAATGACTAATGGGGGGCTGTGTTTGAGGTAAGCTTGGGGTGGGGGGGTTCTGGATTCAGGTGAGGATCTTCTGGGGGAGGCAAAGAATGCTTTGTGGGGGGGTCTGTGCCTGTTTGGGGGTGCTTAGAAGCAGACCCCCCACAGGGCACCAGGGGGTGTTGTGTATATAGAGGCAGCTTCAGGGAAGGGGGGGTTGACCATGGGGCCCAGTGGTTGCTTGGGAGAAGGCATGTGTGCGCCGGGGGGTGACAACAGCTGTCGGGATGCCAGGGGAGCAGGTCGTGGCATGTTGTGCTCTTGGATCATCTGTGCGGGACTGGAAAACCCCCTGCTGGATTCCCTGCTCTGCCCCAGACTCTCTGTATGACTTTGAGCAAGCCCCTTAGTCACTCTGTGCCTCAGTTTCCCCAGCGGGGAGACGAGCCTTGCCCTGCCTGCCGAGGGGGCTGTGAGGACAAATGCACTGAAGACTGCGAGGGGCTAAGACACCAGAGCTGTCAGGGGGTCACCTGTTAGCTTAGCACAACTGCTCCCCCCTCAGCTCTGAGGCGGAGGCTGCCTGGCTGAGCCCCACTGTGGAGTGCGTGTGGGCCAACCCCCAGGTCCATTGCTCAGGGGCGGGGAATGGCTCGCTGTCCCTGCCAGGTGCAGCAATTCCCCCTGCGGCAGGGCTGTGTAGACAGGCAGAGGAGCCTCCCCCCCCCCCCGCCAGGCTGCCTCCTTCCCCCTTCCCCCTCCCTTCTGCACGGAGGCTGATTTCACCTGGATGCTGCAGATGGGAGGGGGGGAGGGTGCAGCCCACTGAGCAATGCAAACACTTCAGGCCCCCACCCCTGGTGAGGGGCCTGGGCAAGCAGGGCCAGGGCAAATATTTACCTTAAATAATCAACACCTGCTCCCAGATGGGGAGTGCCCTGGATAGGAGGGGGGGATGGAAAACTAGAGAGAGAGGAGGGCATTAAGCCGAACTAGAGATCTACGCCCAAGAGGGGGGGCCCTCGTCAGGCAGCCCGGGGCCGTCTGCAGCGCTGACTAGTCAGTGGGGATGCAAAGAGACCTTGGGGTGTGTGGGTGGGGGGGGCTGACTAGCCTGAGACTAGCTTAGAGGGAGGGACTTGCCCAAGGTCTCTAGAGCACGTCTGAGGCAGAAACAGGAACAGAACCCAGGTCTCCCAGTACCCAGCCAAACTGGCCAAATTGCTTGTCTCAACAGACCCACTGGCCACACTTACACTCTGCTTCCTTATGCAGGCAGGGTGCTCCAGTGGCTAACACCCATGCTTGAACATCAGGAGATCTGCATGCTATACCCGGCTCTGCCGCTGCTCTGCTGAGTGACCTTGAGCAAGTCACTGACTTGCTCTGTGCCTCAGTTTCCCCTCCGCCTGTCTCGTCCATTTAGATTGTAAACTCCCCGGGGCAGGGACTGTCTGCGATCATGTGCGCAGCACCCAGCATGACAGGGCTCAATCTTGGGGGGGGGGAAGGCCTCTAAAGACTATGGGAACAGAAAAAAAACATGACGATTTTTCACGAAAAAAATCATGAAGCTTGATGGGGCTGTTTGTTAGTGCAAGGGGCCACGCTCCCACCGCCCCGGAGCCGGTGCTGCCCAGGGGACGATCAACCCGCCCAGCACCAAGAACGGCTGAAAGAGTCAAATAACAACTTCAATAAAAATCCCCTCCGGAGAGCTGCGCCCCGCTCAGCAGGAGGCAGAGACCACGCTTGAACTGGGCCACGTTCACTTCGTTCTAATATAGTTCAGGCCTTCGATGCCAAGGAAAAAAACGCGCCTTGAAAGACGCCTCCCAGGCTGGCCCCATGTTGTGTGTAGCTGTGACACGATGAGTGTCCCAGATCTGCAGAAAAGCGCCGGGGAAGCGCGAGAGCTTGTCTGTCGCCAACAGACATTGATCCAATGAAAGATACACCTTGCCCGCCTTGTCTCTCTAACGTTACCCTGGGACCCCCACTGCTAGCTGGACAGATGGACAGCAGGGCATGTATGGGGCTAGAGGCGGGTGTCTATGGCTAGATGCACAGATGACAGGTGTTTTGGGGGAACGGACCAGAACCCTTCCTCTTGCTACCCCCCGCAATCTCAGCTGGACCCCCTGCGCTGCCTGTGATGAGGAGGCCACCAGCTCCGGTCGCCCAACAGCGCAATACTTGGGACACGTGTTGGGAGGGAGCGAGGTGGGGGGGGTCCTTTGGGGCCTCTCCAGATGGAGGTTTGAAGCTAAAACCTGATCAAGGCAGGATCCTCCCCCATCCCTGGCCCCCACCATCCTTGTTCATTCCTGTTCCAGGCAGGGCCACGCTGCTGGGCAGCGTCGTGTCCCGTGGCAGGGTTGGGACGTGGGCAAAGACCTTCCCCTTCCCTGCCCCGCGCATGCCTGGACCCCCTGCTCACCCCCCCCCCAGCCGAGCAAGAACCCCAGGGGCTAGGATAACACACGTGAATCCAGCGGTGCGCCCTGGGACGCTGGATTCACCCCCGTTTAGCAGCAGGGGAAGGGCGCCGCCCCGACCCCTGTCCATTGCTCCCTGGATGGGAGCTCCTGCTTTACTCCATCGCGGGGCTGGCAGGGAACTAGCAGGGTTTGCAAAGTTGCCTGGTCTGGCCCTGAGGTTTAAGCTGAAAAACCGCCACCTCCCAAAGCTGATTCCTTCCCTGTACCTCCCTGCCCCCTCCATTTCCCTCACCGTTGTCTCTAGGCTGTGTGGCAGCTGCAGCACCTCCCCGTGGCATCCCGTCCCCGGAGTGGGTGTGCTGGCCTCTCCCCGGGTGTGTGGGACGTGCTGAGCGGGGCTGACAGGGTTAACCCAGGCCTGGAGTCCGGGCTCCCCTGGTCTGCCTCCCAGCACCGCATCCCTCCCCTAGCAACTTCCCCCGCCCCAGGTCAGGGCTGGCTTCAACAGGGCCAGCCCTGCAGCCCCCAGCTGGAGGACCCCGCTGCAGCCCCCCGGGGCAGGCTCTGATTGGAACAGGATTCAGAAACAGTCCTGGAAAGAGCCGTGTGGCAGAGCCCCACACGCATGGACATCACATGCACGCACACTCCCAGCTCACGCACGTTCCCGGCTCGCACACGTTTCTCACACACACAGATGACGCCCAGGAAGCACAGACACACAGCACTGACACGGACACACAGATCCCTCCCAGCGTTGTCACATAGCACGCAACACGCAGCATGCGCCCAGACCTTGCACACACTACGCCCCCCCCGAAATCAGACGTGCAGCCAGAGCATACAACACGCATACACACCACTCCCCCAGGACACACACCTAAACCATAACACCACACACCTGCCTACGCACCCCCCAACACACACAGCAAAGACAAACACACACTGCGCCGTCAGCTCAGGGCTAGCACACCAGGGAGACAGAGGTGGGGCATGCAGTCCCCCCAGCTCTACAGACCCCTATAAATCTCTGGGGCACCCAGGCCTCCGAGCTCTGAGCCTTTCCGGGGAAGCTGGTCTCCAGAGTGGAGGCTCCGCACACCCAGTCTAAGCAGGGGGGGCCTTGTGTTTAATTTTCCTCTTGCATCTCACACGCAGCCCCTCTGGGTAATTACAGCAGCTCGGCCGTAGATTAGCCTCTGTCTGCCTACATAACACACCGTGCAGCCTTGGGGGAAAAGGGGAGACAGCTTTTCGGTACTGACGCAGCCGCTGCCTCCCGGCAGAAACGGGCCGAGCCAGGTCCATGGCTTGCCCTGAGCTCGGGGTGGTTCCAATCACGCAGAACCAGACCTGAGCCAGCCCTAAGCGTTGCAAATCTCGACTGGAATCCGCGCCACCCTCCTTGTTACTCCCCTGCCCTGCGAGAGCCAGTGCAGGACATGGAGCCAGCTTGCAGCTGGGCCTGGCTTTGCTTTCCAGGGGGGGCGAGAGGAAGGCAGGTTTGGCAAAGGGTGGCCTGGATGTTGGGGGGTTTCCAGCCAGCTCTGGGGTACTTGGCTGCTGCAGGGGTGGATGGGATGGAGCAGAGAGGGTTGGGAGGGGGCGGGGGGGATCACGGCAGGCTGGAGAGGAAAGCAGGAGGCACAGGGCTGTTGTGGCTGCATGGGGGGAGCCCACACCAGGGCTGCCCCCCCAGGGCAATTGACAGCTAGGGGGCTTTTGCGGGGGGGTCAAGAAGCTCCATGGCAGGCTTTTGGGCTGAGCGCAGCCTGCAGATTCATGGGCAGGTGTTGGGGGAGTGGGGCAGGAGGGGTACAGGGGATGGGCGCTGCCAGGCTGGAGAGCTGTCCTCCCACGTCCCCTCTCCCTCGCGTCAGTGCAGCCCAGCAAACCAGACTTCTGTCCCACGGTGGCTGGAGGGGACGGGGACATGCTGAGACTTGCAGCCCTGGCGGTTTTGCTCTGACCTCTCCAGCTGACCCCAGCGCTCACCATCAGCTCTGGCCACTCCGCTCCACACCAGTGTGCAGCCCCCAGCACCAGGCCAGGAACTGGAGCCGGAGGCCGGGGAGGGCTCATGGTCTGAACCGTGTCTCCTCTCTCTGTTTCTAGCATGTGGGGGGTGAAGGATTTGTGGGGGAGGAGTCTGGGGGTTGAGGTGGCCTCCAAGAGGGGATCAGACGAACCCAGAATCTAGCTGGCTTTAGGAAACACCCTTAGAACAAGTCTGCTCCCAGAGGAATGCCGCCCCTCCAGCGCTGAACCCCCCACCCAGTTCCACCCGCCCCAACAAACCAGCCTTGAACCGGCTCCGTACACGTCAGTCCCCTGAACCCCCCTCCAAGCAGACTGGGGCCCCAAAAGGCCAACTGCCGGGGCGCCATGAAATCCACCAGACACTTTGCTCTCGCTCTTATATGGAAGCGGCCAGAGACCCCGGTGATGGGCGGCAGGGTAACAAACTCTGATAGATTTCTCGAACCCCAGACCCTGCTGGCACCCAAGTTGCGGAGGCCAGAGACAAGCCTGACTCTGACCCTGCCGGCTTCTCCCCGCCCCTCCCTGGGGCAATCAAAGGGGAGAAGGCTTTCCCTTCCGACAGGATGGCGGGTTCTGACCAGGCGTGAATGCAGGATGGACTGTGCTGAGCACGGCCTACACAGGGTGAGCCTCAAAGCGCGCCACGGGCAGAGCCGAGGGGAGCCGGACAGCTTGTCCGGCTTGGGAAAGCCTCCCTCAGTGACAACCACCCAACACGCCCGCCCCCCCAGCACGGAGCTGGGCTGGGCTCAGTAACAATTCAGCGGGCAGGGCACACACAGCGGCGTCACCCGCCCGGCTTCTCGCAGAACTGCAGGGTGACAATCCCCTCCACGTAACAATCAGGGCTTGACCCCCACAGAGCACCAGAGCTGATCGGGTCACAGTCTGAGGTGCAGGCACAGGGCTGTGTTGGGGGGGGCGTCAGACAGGTGCAACACAGTTATGTGTGCCCGTGTGGGGGAGTGGGAGTGCACCCCCCCCATTTCTGTGTGCACAGGTGGGAGTGCAGATGCATGGGTGGGAATGCACGCGTGTGGATACGTGCACGTGTGGGTGCACCTGTATGTGTATGGGGGGGTGCATGGCGTGCGTAGGGGTGGGCGTGCACATGCACGTGTGTGGGTGTAGGGGAGGAACCTGGCAGTGCGGAAGCCAGGGGAGGTGTGAATGTGGGGGAGGTTGCACTGCCATGAGCCTCCTCAGCGCAGGGCTGGACAGGGATTTGCCTCTCCCTCCCCCCCCCCGCCAGGCTCTGCTCTCTGCTCCCAAGCTGGGCAACCTGTTGGAGCCCTCACCTACACAAGTGCGGGTGCAGGGCGTGCCACACACCCCTCCTCTAAGGGCTGGGGGGGCGGTGGGGCTGGGGTGGGGGCATTGCACCAGGGTTCAACAGTGAGGGGGACCCTGGGGGCTGATGGGGTCAATCAGACAGGGACTCCCTTGGGCGGGGGGGAGGGGTGGAATAATAGTGTCTATAACTTGATCAGTCCCCTCCCCCTCATGATCCCCCTCAGTACCCCCAGCCCTCCCCATGGCGCCCCCAGCTCCCATTTGCCTTTTGCTCTCAGGGTTTTTCTCTTTCAGGGTTAATTATTTGTGAAAGAAAAATCCAAATCCAGTCAGAATCCACCTCCCACACGCTGGCATCGCCCCCGCGCCTCCCCCCGCCCAGCAGGCGGGTGCCCGTACACAGCTCTGCAGCTGCCTGGGTTCTGTGCCCGGGCACCTGGCGTCGGATCTGGGCGATGGTGAGAGACCGGGCTGGCGCGGCTCTGCCAGACGCCGGGTGGGCAGCTGAGCTGCCAGCACGTTCCTGGCAGGAGCGGAGAACACGGCGTCTGCTCGGGAGCTCGGAAAATCCCCCGTCCTCACGGGGGGTGAATTGAGTCCTGGATCCACAGCCCCCCACCCCATTGCTCGGAACTGGGACTAATCAGGGACTAAATTAGGGCCTCTTTAAAGAGAGCTGGGGCCAGTGGGGAGAACGGGAGGGGGATGAGGTTCTGCTCTCTGCTGTGGATGGATAATGGGCGCAAAACCTTGGGTCTATCCCGTTATCTCAAGAGCCCCGCTGTGCAATGGGACGCACCGGGGCCCCCGCGCTTGCTGCTGCCCTGCACCTTGGGAGGTCCAAAGCATGGGCGAAAGGCTGCCCAGCTCCTGGTTTTGCCCAGTGTAAACGGCTGCATGAGGTGCAGGGTGCAGGAGAAGCAGGGTGGGAGGGGCAGGGGGGGATGGGCAGGTGGCATGTACCGAAGCAGAGATCTGCGGCCAGGGCTAAGCGCCGACGGGAAACAAGGCTTCAGCACCACGGCTCCCCAGGCCAAGCGCCAAAAGGAAGGATGTGGGGGGAGCCTTGTGGCTCTGCCTGGAATGTGGCAGGCCCTATTCCCCCCCCCCCTGTCCGAGCCCCAGGCAGGTGCAGACGGGGTGAGGGGGAAGTGGGGGAGGCGTGAGGGGGGGCAGAGCCCTGGGGGCTCTTGCTGCACAAAGGAGCTGAGGGGGGTGGAAGAGCCGGTTTCTTGCTTCCTTCTCTCCTGTCAAGCAGCTTCGCAGCTGGGCTGTTCTGGGGGGGCAGGCCCAGACACGGGGGGTGGGGGGGGCAGACAGATCAGGAGTGAGGGGGAGGACGCAATGGAAGACAGCAGGGAGGAGTCGCAGGAGGGGATCAGGAAGAGAGACACAGAAGAGGGGCGAGGGAAGGGGGCTGATGCAGAGGTGGGAAGCAGCCCTGCCCTGGGACCCCCTCATCAATCCTGGGTGGGGCGGGGGCTCAGCCAACTGGAGGGGGCTGCTCCCACCAGGGGAAGGGGAGAACGGCTCTCCCCAGCTGGGCAGGGCGCTGACGGGCACCCAGAGGCCAGGGTGCCCGGACCGGGAGGCAGGAGCTGGGGAAAGGGGCCCGACTTGCCACTCCCGGGGAAGGAGACTTTGGTTGCCCCTAGATCCGGCTCCCCACCGCATCTTCCCTTGCCCTGAAACCCAGAGACCCCTCCAGGAAGGGGAGCACGGCCTCCGTGGCCTCGCCTCAGGCTGACGAACCAGCCCTTGGCCCCATCCGGCCTCCCAGCGACAGGGCTGTACCAGGACAGGACCGGCCTGCCCGTGCCGAGGATGCTGCGGAGCCCTGAGCGCCCTGGCGGGGAGCTGGCAGCCCTGGCCGGGCGCGGGGTGGAGCCGGGAGCGACGGGGCTGGCACGGGGCAGGGCCGGGAGCATGGAATTAAAAACATTCCAGGAACTGACTCTGAACCAGATAAAATAGCAAACGCCGGCGCAGAGCGTCTCGCCTCCCCATGGCACCCCCGGTCTTCACCCCTTCCCCGCCCCATGCTGCTCTCTTGGCCTGCACCCCCTCTCTGCATTCCTCCCCTCCCCACCCTGCCCCTCCGCCCTCTCCGCCCTCTCCCCCACGCTGCACCCCTCTCTGCCCTGGAGCCCCCCTCCCCGCAAGTCAACCCACATCCTCCCTTCCCGCTGCTTACAGCCCCCCCCGCCCAGCGATCTTCCCCTCTGCCTCACACAGGCTCAAGCCGGATCCATTCATGGGGCCCCTCCCCGACACATGCAGGCCAGTCTGTTCCCCACTCCGGGCACTGGTAGGGCTGATTTGGGTCAGGTCTGCTGCCCAGGCCTGGGGCAAAGGGCATCTCAGCTCTGCCATCCTCCCAAGCCATCTCATGGTGCACCCCTCTTGGGGTGCAGGGAAGGGGGGGCCTGCATGTGTGTCCATGGTGCATACCCGCGTGTGTGCTGTTCCACGCCCCTGTGGTGCACACACGTACGAGCAGCCGGCGCATGTGGCGCCTGCATCCTGGAGGAGTGGGCCACATCCAGACGAGGTGCATGCACGTGCCCACGCCTGGGGCCGGCGGGAAGGGCGCGTGCACGCGTGCGACGGAGCATGTGTGGTGCCTGCCTGTGGGGTGCATGGGGGGGGGGTGCGTGCATGCACGGAGAGGCACAGCAGCAGGCGCACCTGACGTGTGCACGCACGAGGGCTTGGGACGGGATTGGGGCCAGCCCAGGTTTTGTGGGCACAAGACAGGCACAGCTCCCTCCAGCAGAGTCTCCTACACCCCCCACCCGAACCTCCAGGCTCTGGGAGTTTGTCCATCAACACCAGTGCGAAGGGGAGTGGCAGGTGAGCGCCCAGCGTGGCCCGGAAAGTGGGGCAGGGCTGTAGGGTACCAGGAGAGCACAAAGCTCCCTGGGCGTCAGTGCCCCCCCCCACACTGCCCCCAGGTCCAGCTGCTTCTCCCATTTGCTCCCCCTCCTCCCCCGCAGCCTGGCTCCCTGCGGTGGCCCCCGGCCAGCCGGGAGGAGGAGGATGCCTGGGCAGTGATATCATGGGGGAATGCGGAGCCGGGGGCAGCCAAGCCAACCCTGCTCCCAGGGGACCGCCACGAAACCTCGGCCTGGGCTGCCGGCCCTGGATGGAACCTGGGCTGGCGCCTCCCTCCAGCGCGACCAGCTGATCGCCAGCCCTGGGACCAGGAGGCTCTTTGTGCAGGGAGCCCACCGGCCCCCAGCCAGTCACCCTGCCGTCCCCGGGGCTGGCTCAGGGATCCCTGGTGCACGAGAGCAGACCAGCCACCCCTGGCCCTACGGGGCGAGTGAGGCTTTCTGGGGACTCCCTCCGCCTTGCCCAGTGTTGTGTGCTGGGGACACCCAGCCACAGGCCCCAAGGTGGGGAGGGGGCTTCCGAGAATGTCTCCCTCGTACACCTCAGTGCCCTCGCCAGCCCCAGTGCCCCAGCTGTGCCCCCGGCTTCCCTGTGACTTCACGACCAGGGCAGGGTGCGTGGAACTGTGCGTCCGGGCCCACGCGGGATGGATCGGGACAGGAGGGGGGGGCTGGGAACACAGCCGGCCCAGGGTGGACTCAGGGATGGGTGGGTGAACAAAGGGGCACCAAGTAACCTGAGTTGAAGCGGCTCCGTGGGGCCGGGAGCCAGGAGGAACAGCTGCCCCAGGCTGGAGACTGGCAAAGCGTCAAGCGGGCAGCCTCCCTGCTCCCCGAACTCAAACTGCGTCCCTCCCCCCGAGCCTGGGGGCTAATCACTGTGACGCTCATTAAAGGATTAAGCCAGGCAGGTGGGCAATACGGGAGCAGCAGGAACCCAGGAAGGCTGCGTCGCAGCGCCCACCCCCCTCCCAGAGCCAGGGACTGAACCCAAGCATCCTGACCCTAATGCAACCTGGGCACTCTCTCCCTGCCGAGCCCCCGGCCTAGATGGGTCCGGGGTTTATAGGTCCCTCCCAGCATCTGGCCGGTACAGGGTTGTCCCAGGACAGTGTGGGGAAAGGGACTGCTCTGCTCCCCCCCCGCCCCCTCCCCGACTCCTTTCCACGCGCCTCCAGGAGCGTGTGGCTGCCCAGCCGCCTTGCCTGGAAATGCCTGTGGTTTCCGAGAGGGAAGCCATAACCCCTTGGGCATCCCGGCTCCAGCCCCGTGTTCCCCAGCCCTGCCCCTGCCCTGTGCCAGGCCAACCACCCCTGCCCCTTCCATCTCCGCTTCCTCCACCCCATCCCCTCCCTACCAGGGCTGCTGCTGGCGAATTTTAGTGCGGGCAGCGGCAGGCCCCTCAGCCCCGACCTGCAGCCCCACTGCTGTTCCAGCCCTCGGCTGGCTCCCAGCCGATGCCCCTCGATCCTGCCCCACGGCCCCCGCCCCCTCTGCAGTCCAGCCCTGGGTCCCCCCAGAGCACTCGCGGCTAACTCCGCACAGCTGTGTGGGACGTCTGCGGCGTGGCCCCGTGCCAGCTGCTGGAGACCGCTCGCATTTCTCTCTCCTGTGCCCCCCCCATGTTCCGGCAGCGGGGGAGGACGGGGCTGATGGACATGGGGGGGGGCTGAGGGGCACCCAAACTGTGAGGGACACTGGCTGATGTCAGTCAGGGGCTGAATACAACCAACCGGGGGGGGCTCCCAGTGCGGACACCGGAGCGGAGGCCTGGCGGCTGGGCCAGCCGAGCTGGCTAGGAGCCGGTGGGAGGCAGAGTTTGGCAGGGTGGGGCCGCTCCCCGAATTCCCCCCCTTGTGAGCCAGTTTGGCCGGGAGAGGCTGGCTGTGGTCTGGCACTGGGCGGGCTGGAGCCTTGGCCCGGATTCCCTGGGTCCCTCCTTTCCAGGAACTAGCGAGGCCCATGGGGTTTGGCAGAGCCATCAAACAGGGGGCCAAGCCCGGCCACGCACCTCAGCGGGACAGGACAGGAGAAGGGAGCCGGAGGGGTTTGGACAGGGGCTCGCAGGGTCCCACGGCCGCAGGGACGCTCAACCGTGGGCTCAATGCCACTGGGTTCTAGGCTGGGGAAAGGCCAGGGACCCCGCAGGGCAGAAATCTGTCTCCTGGGACTCCCCCTCCCCTAACACACATCACTGGGGCAGATGGAGATCTGTGGGCCCCGCCGCCTGCTGGGATTTGAAGCAGGGTCCGTGAAGGGAGATTTCGGGCGGACGGGACAAGGTGACGGCAGTGGGAATGGGACGGCGGCCCACCCTCACCGAGGAACATGGGCCGTGGTTTAGGACGGGAGGGTGTTGGGGGCTTGCAAACCAGCTGCCTACAGGGAATTCCTGGGGCCATGCTCCTCGGTGCTGGGAAGGTCAGATTTCATCCAGTGTAGGCAGGGTTGGCCTGGGCCCTGTGTATCAACAGCCCCGACCCACCAGCGGCAGCAGCTCTAGGAACCCCCAGACCTCCTCCACCTCCTGGGGCTCGCAGTTCAGGCAGTGTATTCCCCTGTGGCCTTTCATCATGGCCAAGGAGACCAGTCCTGGGCATCTGGAAACGCCTGGCGATCCAGCACCGGGGTCCATGTTGTACTCCCGCCCTGCCACTCCCTGTCCTAGCACTGATGGAGCCCCTCTGTCCTAACCCATAGGCTCCCTGCTACCCCAGCCCTGGGTCCCCCTACACACAGCTCTGCCAACACCCCACTACCCCAGCCCTGGGCTCCCCCTACAAACAGCTCTGCCCCTGCAAAAATGAAAACGCTGAGACTGAGAACCCCCACACTCATCACACTGGTGACCCCAGATACATCGCACATGATGCACCCCAGCCTCAGCCGACATCTCCAGGGCAGCTCCCAGCTCTCTCCCCCTGCCCCGCCCCTGCCAGCACATCCGCTCTCCCATCTGGAGGCCAGGCCCGCGTCTGGGCTGCAGCTAATGCCCCCATCTGGGAGGCAGAGGGGAAATCGAAGCCGGAGCTGCAGGGGAACAGCACAGCCTTTGCCGGCTGCTGAACTGCCGTGACCCCCCGTCGGTGTGTGGGCGAGAGGCACGGGCTGACTGGAGCCAGCCTGAGCGCAGCTCTGACCTGCTCTGCCAAGGAGCGAAGCCAGAGATGCACGGCCCCACGCTACTGCTTGGCACGGGCTGGGAGCGCTCCCGTTTGCCGCTGCCGGCTGCCCGCGAGGAGGGGGCTCCGCCCTCTGCCCTGCCATCCACACTGGCTAGCTGGCCAGGCCTCCTCCCCCCTGCACCATTAGCTACCTACGAGGGAGGCAGTGCGGCCTAGTGGGGAGAGCACTGGGCTGGGGCACAGGAGACGTGGGTCTTCTTCCCAGCTCTGCTGCTGGCTAACCCTGGGAGCAGTCCCTCCTGTGCCTCAGTTTCCCCCATCTGTAAAATGGGGGTGATGACATCACCCTTCTTTGCAAAGTGCTTTGAGATCGAGGGATGAGAAATGCCAGATAAGAGCCAGGTGTTTCTATGTATCCACCGATTCCTATTCACACCCCCTACCTATGCATCCCCATACGCATCCAGCCCTATATCCCATATTCATCCCACTGCCACATTTCTGGACTGCCTGCAACGCCGCCCCCCCCTTGAGTGGGTCAATACTGATCATGAACAGTCCTGTACTCGGCCCAGGCTCTCCCCTTCCCTTCCTGCCCCAGACAGTGGGGCAGCTCTCCCCACGCACCAGAGCCGCTCCCCTTTGGAGACTGTTCTCGTCCTGCTTTTTAGTAGCTCTGGGGCCATCCGTATAGGGCAGGGAGCTCCCTCCTGCTGTGTCCACACCGCCCCCTGCCTAGTGGATCTGGTCCGATCGGGCACTGGGGTATAATTTCCAGCAATGCCTGAGTTCGATTCTCAGAAGTGGCCAGCGCTGAAGAGCCGAAGGCCCACAGATGTGAAGGAAACACGGGCCTCGATCTCTTGCGCTGCTAGATCCTTTGGCGCTCTTTGTGCAGAGCGGTCTGGTCTATGCAATCCCCTAGTGACCAGCGCGGGAGGTCATGGGACGCTGCGCTGAACGAATGTGCCAGTCAGGACACTCCGCTCCACTCGCCCCTGGTGAGGGTCAATACACGGGTATATGGACCGGATCACACTCCACCATGCCCTGAAACCCTAAGAAAGGGTCAATAAGGGGTACATGTACTGGATCCTTCCCTGGTTCCTCATGGAAGGGACATTATAGGGAGGGGTGGACTGGCTTGATGACACGGCACAGCACCCTAGATCCCCACGCATGGGGCGTTATAGGATGGTATGGCCCAGATCACTCCCGGTCGGGTCCTCCCTTCCCCCTGCTTCCGGGAGAGGTCGCGCTCCCTTCCTGCCACCTTGGGAAGGGTTAAAGGTGGCTCTGCCGAAGCTCGCAGCCTGGAACAGGCTGAAGCAGGCCCCAGCCAGCGTCCGGGCCGCCCGTCACC
Source organism: Mesoclemmys tuberculata (assembly GCA_007922155.1). Lineage (NCBI taxonomy): Eukaryota > Metazoa > Chordata > Testudines > Chelidae > Mesoclemmys > Mesoclemmys tuberculata. Next base: position 10,162,500 of record ML675700.1, read on the forward strand.
TGCTCGCTCTCTATTCGTAGCACGTGGCGCTGTGTGTGTGGGGGGTGCACATTCTCCGCGCTGTCGTCTTGCAGCCCACGCGCTGGGGCTGACGCAGCAGCAGCCCCAGCGGCAATGGGCCCTGGACTCCCCCCAAGCCAGTGGGATGAAGGCACAGCCCCCCCCTTCCCCCTCTGCAGCTCGTATGCCTTTGGTTTCACCTTCACTAAGCCAGAGCAAAGGGAGCTAGACCCAGAGAACTGGCAGAGCCAGGGACGGCAGATCATGGGGCAGAGGCGTTATGGAGCCGGGCGGCGGCACATTGTGGGGCAGTGGCATGGCAGAGCCGGGGAGGGGCAGGCCCCTGCCTGACAGAAGGCCACCTGCTCTTAGGTGGAGGCTGACACTGGAGGTAGGGGCAGGCCAGGCACTAAGATGACATAGCAAAGAAGGCACATGTGAGCAATCAACATCCTGAGCTTTTCGGAAATCTGCCCCCCAGGATGGGGGTTAGAAAGCCCCTGTCCACCCCAGAGGGGTCCCGTGAGGTCTTTTATTCATACCAGGCTTCGGATGCTAACTGCCAAGCGCGATTAGTACTAATTAGCACAAGCAGCGCTTTGCCCACCTCCACGATGCAGCCCCGTCTGGGGTGGAACACGGCACGCCTTTAACAGCGTCCAGCAACGCTACCCAGCAATGCAGGGCAGGGAGTGAGAAAGGGAACCTGGTCCCATTGGATCCACCGGGGAGAGTGAGGAAGGCAAAACGCAGCTGCCCTGACCGGCATTTGCCCAGGACTCGCTCCCAACGCGGCTGCGGGATCAGGGCCTCGGCCACGTGCCTCCCGGGGGATGGGCGGGAGAGTTTGCTCACTTTGCAGCCCCGCTCACCACCAAGCTCCTGCAGCGGCAGGAACAACGTTGCAGGAAGGGGCTCCTAGCCCTTTGCACGGGGCGGGGCTGGAAGGCAGCCTGCTCTGGGGGGGGGCGGAAGGAGGTGCATTGCTGCAGCGTGCAGCAGGGCAGGGGGAGGGAGCAAGGACACCTACGAGAGCCACGCAGGCGTCGGTGCCCAGGCAGGGCAGAGAGGCCCATAGGCAGGCAGACGCCTAGGGCTGTCTGGCCCGATCAGCTGTCACCGCCAGCCGCCCAGCTGGGCCGGGCAGGAGGTGTCCCAGTGTTGCCAGAGGCTGCTTAGGCATCTGGATACCCCTGTGCAGCCCTGAATTGCTGGGCCAGATGGGAGAGCGCCCGGGTGGGTGACCCTGCTGAGAACAGGGCCTGTTACCGGGTGCCCAGCAGGACCTGTGGCTGCTTCCGGGAGACAGGCCCGGTGCCTCCCCCGTGCACCGATCGCCCAGGCCAGAGAGCAGGGCTGAGGACGGGTGGGAGGAAAAGCCTGCGTGGTTCCCGGCTGGGCCGTCACGCCACCCTCCAGCCCCCTCAGCGGAGGCCAGTGCTGGTGCGTCACCGGGTTTACAAGGACCTTGAAGCGTTTTGTGACAGCCACGCAGGCCCCTGCCAGGCCACCCTCGCCAACTGGCCCCGCGCCACCGACACTTTTAGCTCCTGCTCGGGCTGCTTGTTAACCTTAGTGATTTACAGGGCTGGCACCCGGCCACCAGGAGGCTAACCTTTTGCTGCCTATGGAGCCTGTTATTAGCGACGCCGGGTTCACAGCCCTGCCGCAGTTCCTAGAAATTAGCGCAGGCGGGAGGGGGAAATGTCCCCCTTCACCTCCCCTCCTCCCCTCAGCCTTTGTTCTTCTCTGCCTCCCCTTCTGCCCCTCTTCTTCCCCCTCCCCCTCCTCCCCGCCTTTATCTTCTCCTGTTTCGACAGGCAGATGGGGCGTGCACGCCAGGCTATATATAGCAGGGACCCACAGGTAATGATGGATAAGGGCATCGGTGCGTCACATCCTCCCTGGTGACCGTAGTGTCATCAAAAGGAGTGTGGGGGGGGTTCTGAGATGCATTTTCCAGCTCCCTGCTCTGCTGCACCCCCGCAGGGACCCTGGCTGGCAGCGGAGAGGCCAGGACAAGAAAGCTTCCCCCACCTGATTTTCCAACCCTGCCCTCAGCATTGGTGCTTGGCTGGGGCTTCCTGAGCTTCCCGCTGCCCCCAGGAAAGGGGCAAGAGGCACAAATGCTTCCCATGCCAGGCACCTGCTTGTGCCCACCTGTGGGGCGGACAGTGGGGCAGCCATCTGCCCCAGAGCGCACCTTTCCCCATTGCATTCCTTCTCAGGGTGGCCTGGGGCCGGGGCCGAGTGCCTGGCCGTTCGCAGGGCTGGGACCCTCGGAGGCCTGCACCCACAGCCTGTCCCCAGCATCTCGGCACCAGTGTGTGCCCACAAACAAACCCACAGCGGGGGAGACCTGCTTCGCCTCGCCTTGGCTGGGCATTGAGTGCCGCAGGGGTTCCAGCCCTCGCCCAGAGTCCCTTGCATTGGCAGGGGCACAGAGGATCCGGGGAGCTAGCGCTGTGAAGAAGCTGGGCTGGTGTGTGCCTGGACGATGCCCGATAGTGCCAGGCCCCAAGAGGTTAGAAACCCACAAGTCAGAGCCCCCGCAAGAGCTCATTATGGCGAGAATAATAAAGGCTCTATGAGGGGTACCAGCTAGGCAGGCTCCGTGTCCTACTCACTCCTTGCCTGCCTGTTGAGACCCCTCAAACTCATTTCACACAGGCTAATGAGCAGTAGTGGGGCCGGCTCATTCCCTGCCTTGGGGCAGATGGGAGGTGAAAGGCTCTGGGTCCCCTTAGCCGGCAGGCACGTGGTGCCCACCACTGGACCCAGAGTGTAGCCCAAGCTAAGGGGAAAAGGGACGTCTCCGTGCCCTCGGGTGGCCAAGCCCCTGCCAGGTGTAGGGAACGACCCTGCCGCTTGGCACACCCAGCAAGCGTGTTCGTGTGTTGGTGCGTGTGGCTCCGTGCCGCTCCATGTTTGCATCTGCGTGTAGACAGCGTCTCTGCCGCGGTTGCTCGTGTGTCGCTGGGTTTCCGTGCCTCCCTCTGCGGGGCGCCTTGTGGGCCGGTTGCTGCGCGTGTGTTGTGCATCCTTGCGCCTGTGGCTGTCTGTGTGCGCGCACACGTTCGGTATTTGGTGGTGAGTCAGCCCCCATGCAGCTCCGGAATGCCTCCCCCCCTTACTTCCCTCCTCGGCACCCGGGGAGCCAGCGCCGTGTGTTGCAATGTGGTTTCCTTGTTTGTCCCGCACTGAGAACGGGACGTTCTGTGGGAGATGACGAGCGAGGCCTGACCCAGACCTTGTGGGGAAGATAATCTCAGTGGTCCTCTGGCCCCCACCCCCGGCTTCTGGGAACCTAGGGGGCTCAGCTGTTCATCAGAAATGGGCGCGGGGACAGGCCGGGTTGAGGTTCCTTCTCCAGCGGGGAAGGAAGCAGCAAAGGGTGGAGCGGGGGAGCTGGGGAGGGCAGAATGAGGGCAGCGGTGATATGGCGCAAGGTGGGACAGGGCCATTATCCCCATCTCGCTCATGGGGAAACTGAGGGATGGGAAGTGGGGGGTGACTCACCCCAGGCTGCACAGTGAGTCAGAGCTGGGGAGAGACTCCAGCCCCTCCTCAACTCACTGCTCCCCCCTTCCCCGGCCCTCCTCGAGCTGGGGATAGAGCCCCGGAGCCCCGGCTCCTCACCATCTGCCTCAAGCATCTTTCCGTCTCATCCCTGCATCCCCCAGCTGCTTTGAGTGAGGTCCATTGGGCCGGAGGGGGGGCAGGGGGGCGGGCTGCTGCTGTAGGGAAGATCCCTGTTCCTGGTGGGCGGGGAGGAAGGAGAGGCTGCCGGCACACCAGCAGCCCATGCTTGTGGCCTGGACTGGTTTCAAGAGCCAGGATCTCAAAGGCAGCCCCACCCTGCCACGCTCTGTGTGCAAGGCTGGGAGAGGCCTGGGGAACGCTGCTGCTTTATCCGAAACCTCTTGCCTTGGCAGGCCAGTGATTCCACAGCTGGGAGGGGGAGGAGGGCAGAGCGCAGGGAAGGCGCCTCGTTGGGGCCGAGAGCTCTGGAGGCCGGGGGGGGGACGGGGAAGGAGGGGGCTGCCTTGGAAGTGTGAAGGCCGAGGGAGGAGAGGAACCATTTATCCGAAACCTCTTGCCTTGGCGGGCCGCCGATTCCACAGCTGGGGGTAGATAATTAGAAGGCACGATGAAATTAACGAGCGGAGACGGCCCCCAAGGACTGACCCCCCCCCTTATCACGCTGCAGCTCGCGGCTGTTTCTTTGATGGAGCCTGGCTCTCCGGACCGACGTCCGGCTGGAGAGACCCACGACACCAGGCATGGGGCAGTGGACCCAACGCCGGGGGCAGAAGAGGCTTTAACCTCCGCTGCCCTCCATGCTGGCTCCGGGGCCCCTGTGTGCAGTGCCGAGTGGCTGCGGCTGGGCCACGGAACCCAAAGCTCCTGCTGTCGGGCGCGAGGGGGCCGGGGCCGGCTTGCGAAGTGCTGCCCTCAGCAGCATTTTCCACCCAGTCGGCGCTCAGGGCCGCCTCCCCTCCGCCTGGAGCCAAAGCCACAGGTCGCGCACGGCATGGTTGGGGGATGACACACTAGATTAGGAGCTTTAGCCAGCGAGGCTGGGGTGGTGGTGGGGGCACCTTTTCCATCCCTCCCTCCCTCACCTTCCCGCCCCCCCCTCCATGCACCCAAGTCCTTCCCCAGGGGGCAGCCCTGGCTCGGGTCCCCCCTGCCGGGCTGCAGCAGCCACAGCTCTTTGCTGACATCCCCGGCTGGTGGAAAGCAGCCAGTGGAAACCACAAGGCCCATGAGCCAGCGCTTAGCTCACAGCTCCCCATCATCAGGAGCCGGGGACGGCCCAGTTCCCAGCTGGGGTGTTTCCAGCAAACGTGCTGCCACAGCCCAGGCCCTGTACCCTGAGCCACCATCCCCCTGGGCTTAGCATGCGGGGCCCGGCCGCTCTTTTGTTGCGTGTCCCGGAGGCGCCTTGCTCCGTCACAAGCCACCCCCCCCCCCGCAAAAAGCCACCTGCACTCGGGCCAGGTCCAGCCGAGGAAATTCACTCGGCAGAACCACGTCGCTCAGCGGGGTGAAAAATCCACACCTCCCCACCCCCCGCCCACGAGCGAAGCAGTTCAGCCGACCTGACGCCCCGTCTGCCACCACTCAGGGAGGTGGAGGACCTGCACCCACAGGCGAGGGCGCCCACCAGCATCAGCCTTGGCTCCCCCAATGCACCGCAGCCGCCACCTTTTCAGGGTGGACAAGCCCTTGGGGCGAGTGAGCAGAGGGCGGGAGGGGGGAGATTGAGGGGTTCAGTGGAGCTGGCTGGGGAGGGGAGCCCAGGGCCGGGAGACCCTGGGCCCCATGGGTTGAGACTGTGGGGCGCCCACAAAGTTGGGGTGGAGGTGGGTGCAGGTCCCTACATGAAGGGGCCTGGGGGTTGGGATTGAGGGGCCTTGGCTGTGAGCTCTTCCCATTCCTAAGCACTAACAATACCACTAAAAAGGAGGAAGAGGAAAGGCTAGCATGGGGCGAACGGAGCTAGATTGCATGGCCAGGCAGCATTCCAGCTCCGGCCCTGGCAGCACCTGGCTGTCCCAGCAGCGGGGGCGGGGGCAGGTGACTTTCAGGCGTTTAAAGGAGCAAGGCTGACGTGAGCGTAAAGCACACCGCGGCCCCAGGACTGAGGACACATCCAGCTGCCTACAGGCCTGACCCTGTCAGTTACGGGTGCAGCGCGCGGCGGTGATGCTCAGCCAGGGCCGCTGGGCTCCGGGGAACAGCTCTTGCGTAGGAGGGTTGGAGGGGAGGGGGGCGGGCTACGCACGGCCCGGCTACTAAAAATACATCCACAGTCAGAGGGCTCAGCTCCCCGTGCGTGCAAGGCACCCCGCTCCCCGAGTGTGCAATGGGCACCCTTCCCCCTCCAGGTGTGCACGGACACGCCCAAGGGTGTGCGGTGCGCCCCGATCATGTGGCAGGGGTTGGAGGCCGCCGGCTCCAGGGGCCACTGTTTCATCTCTGGGCATTGGGGCTGAGCTATGGGGAGGGCCTTATGGGGCAAGCCCTATGGGGCAGAAGCTGAGCCAGGGGTGGTCCCTATGGGGTGCAGTTATGGGATGGCACCAATGGGGCAGGGCTCGAGCTGTGGGGCAGCCCTATGGGGCTGAGACAGAGAGATGGGGTGATCCCTATGGGGCTCAGACAGCGCTGTGGGGGTCTCTCTGGGGCCGAGCAACCGCGCTGTCCCTGCCTGGGGCCCATCCCTGGGCCACCCCCGGGGGCTGCTCAACGCTCCTGGACCCTCCATTCCGAAAGCCAGGCCTGCTTTTCCTCCCCGCCCGGGTGAGGGAGGGCAGCGCACGCAAGGGATCCCCGGCCCGTCGGCAGGAGCCAATGGAAAAACCCGGGCTGGATCCCCTCTGCAGTGGAACGGAGTCAACGCCTGACAGCCCTGGCCAGGGACCTGCGCAAGCAGAGGCGCTTCTCTGGCCGCGTTGTGGGCTGCGTCTGCCCCCCTTTATCCTCCAGCAACTCCCACAATCGGCCCCCCACTCCCACTGGTGGAAAGTCATCCTGCAACTCATAACAGAGAGAGATCCTCTCCTGTGCATGGGCGCCCTGCATCCCAGGAGCAGGAATTTGGCCTCCACCTCCCTGCGCTGTTATGCTCAGCGGTCGCCCTCCGCCCCAGAGCTGGTTGCATTTCCCCATGGGCTGCGCCTGGCAAGGCCCGGCCTGGGGACTGCTCCGTTTCTCCTCTGATCCAGCTGGAGCCGCCCAGGCTTTGCCTGCCACCCGCCCCATGGTGCCCGCTCTGCACAGAAAATTCATTCATCCATCCATCCATGCCTGGGAGGCCTGGCTCATTCATTCACCGCTGGGGGAAGGAGGCTGGTTGCCGTGGCAACTGCTCCCTGTCCCGCTGTGCTGGCAGCCAGGGGCCCACGAGGCAGTGACAAAGGCTGGTCCTGGCGCATCTCTGCCCCGTCCTCCCCGCTTGGCCGTGCTCAGCCCGCCTGGGCTCTGCTGAACCACAGGGTGGGGGTGGGCTTAGGTCCAGCATGACCCTGTCTCTGCCCCACAGCAGGAGAGGCTGCCTCCCCCCCCCATCCACACAACCTCCCCTCCCCAGAGAGCCCTGTGCGCCCCTGTTTGTCCCCAGCCTGTGTCTGTGCTAAGCAGAGCCTTGGACTTTGAGCGTACAGACAGGCAGTCAGCACTGTGTAAATGGAGCTGGGGGCAATCAGGTCACCTTGACAGCAGTGCACAGGGCCAAGAAAATGCCCCGCATTCCTGCCCGGCAGGTCATGCATGGCAGGGCACACTGGGGGCCTATAGCCACATGCCCCACGCTCCTCCAGGCACAGTGACCGGATGCCAAGAGCCACTGTCAGTCCCACCTCCACAGCAAAGCGGCGCGCTGCTTCTTAGCAGACAGCACCCCTGTGGCAGGTGTCGTGCCTGGCCTGGCTTGGCTGGCATGTTGACGGACCCTGGGCCTCTGGTCTCCCTTGGTTGCTTAAGGTGCGCCGCTGTAAGGGCGCTCCTGTGTGCAAGGACGTGTGGCTGAGTTTGCACAGGTGTGTGTCATGCTGGAATGCCCATGCGTGTTTCGCGTGTGTTTGCATGTTCCATGGAGCCAGAGCCAGGCGTCCCGTGGACGCACACATGCACGTGGCATACATGTTTCCTTTCGTCGTCGTGCGTGTGGGCTAGGTATGGACGCCCACGCATGTTGCTGTGGCCATGTGGCCATGCTTGGGGCTTAGTGTAGACATGCCTAGCCCGTTGCTGCACGGCCGTGTAGCATGTGTGCATGCCTGTTTCCTGGCACGGGGCAAGCATTCTGTTAGGCGTGTAGACGTGTGTTTCACATAGGCGTGTGCATGTCTGCATGGGGCTGCGCTCGTTATGCAGCTGTAACCTGCTATGTGTGCGTCCAGGCATGTGCTGGCCACCTCCGGGTGGGGGGGAAGCTGCATGTTGATGGTGGGGAGGGGCAGGGAGCTCTGGGCGGCAGCGCCCTGTCCCGTGCTCCATCCCGGCTGGGTGGGGTTCCTTTCTTGTTTACCCAGGGATTCGGCAGGCCCGGGCCAGGCTGGGAGCTGCCCGGCAGCGATGGAGGGGCTGCTTGTTTGGACCCCACCTGCCGACACAGCAGGCTGCGACCTCAGGCCACCCTGGGTCGGGGGAGGCCCACGGGCAGCAGGGAGGCCTGCCAAGTGGCCGTGCCTGGGACAGTGAAGGCAGCCGGTGGCAGTCAAGGGGGCCAGGGCTGTCATTCACCTCGGCCCACGGTGGTGACTGTGCCAGACGGACTCCTGCAGCCCTTGCCCAGGGCCTGGCGCCGAGCCCAGCCGCCCGGCAGAACAGACCTCAGCTGGATGGTCTCGATTATAGGCCAAGCTGGGCAAGGCAGTGTTCGTTCCTTCCCTCTCAGGTTCAACAGCCGGGTGACCCAGCTCACCTGAGTAGCTGCTAGAGGGCAGAGGCCTGTGGGGCAGAGGCACGCAGGCTGGCCTGGCTAAATGCCCTCTGCTGGGGGCAGGTAGAAGGGTCGTATCTCAGGCAGGGGAAGGAATCGCAAGCCTCGAATGGGACAGAGATCACGGATTGTGACCCGTGTGTGCCTCTGCAGGAATACATGGCTAGCTTTGTGAGTACGCACGTGTGTGTGCAAGCACACGTGTGTGTGAGTAGGAGGGGCAGGCCACGTATGTCTGTAGGAATCCGTGCACGTGTGGGTGCGTATCACAGAGGAGATGCCGTTGTCCATGCCTAAGCCAGATGCTCCCTTGGCCACCCCCCGCCCCACAACTCCTGTTAACCCCAGTGGCCCTGGAGCGTTGCTGGGGCTCAAGTCCCAGCCTCTTAGGGCTGATGAGGGGGTTGCCTCCAGGAGTCCCTTAGGCAGCTGTCGCTCAGCGGGCGGCAGCATTTCACTGGACCAGGTTCTCCTGAGCACCCCAACCCCCGTCCTGCCCAGCGACCGGCACTCAGCAGGACGGGGCCAGGCGTTACGTGTGGGCAGCAAGGGAGCGAACCTGGTTTAGTACCGGCACAGGATCCTGTATCCCACGGGAATCCCTGGGGGGAACTGCGAGAGCCTGGATGCAATGTGCCCGGTGACATGGGCAGTAGAGGCTAGCATGAGGAATACAGATTAACGCCGCCTCCACACACCCTTCTTCATTAAGGCACTGGGTGCACCCGTGTGCGCGTGCATGTGATAACGTGCATGCGCGAGCTCACGTGTGTGCAAGCTATGCACTCCAGTGTGCAGCCAGGTGTGTATATGCCCATGGATGCATGCGTCTGTGCCTGTACTTGTTCGTGTGTGTCTGCCAGTATATGTGCCCACACGTGCTCGCACGCGAGTGTGTGTTGTGTGTGTGTGCTCGCGCACGTGCGTGTCGAGGGGTTGCCCTCGCACATATCGGCGTGCACATCCCCTGCCCTGGGACTTCTCAGCATGGCTGGCTCTTGCATCGCCACGTCGCTGGCGCATGACGCATGGGGCTAACAGAGGAAGTGGTGACTCAGCTCTGGATTCCTGCCTCCCCCTCCACCTGCTGCCCAGCCCCTCGGTGCATCAGCCCCTCAGGAGCGTTACTTAATCATGTGGAGACTGGAGGGCGATGTGCATCCGGCCTGAAACTGCAAGGTGAGAACACCTCGAGGTCAAGGACCCGTTCTGCTTTGGGGAAGGAGCCCCATGGCCTGTGGTTAGCGCTGGGGGGCGGGGTACGTCCCCAGTCACAGCTGTGAGAATTGCCACCCCCTTTCTCTGTGCTGGACAAGCCCTGACAGAGCTGGCCTGGCAGAGGTGGAGCACGGCTGTGAAACTCAGAGCCCCTTGCCACTCCAGGCGCTGCCGGTGGCAGAGTGCGTGCACAATGACTCATCGCTTCCAGGGCCCCGGGTTCACCCTCTCACCTTGTGGGGGGTGTGTTTGGGGCGGACCCAGGGAGCATCTGTTTCCTGGAAACTTGCTGAGCCATGGGAACTCGGCAGCCGCTAGAGCTGCCAGGCGCCCTCTGCCCAAGCCCCACGTGCCCTGGCTGCCCACTGCAAGGGTCACACTCTGCTTGTTAGCCAGATCCAGCCAAAGGGCATTTCCAGAACCAAGGACACTTGGGTCCTCTGGCCAGCTCTGATGCATTCTGTGAATCTCCCCCCACCCTGTGCCTCTGTTTCCCCATCTGACAGACAGAGGGTAACGGGTGAAATGACTCTTTGTCACCTGGTGGCATCCATGCGATGACTAGTTCGATTATTACCATTGCAGCCCCTCAAAGGAAGAGCCTGCCTCTGGCAGGTTAACCCTTTCGCTGCCTCTTCACTATGACTATTCTCGCGCAATGCTTTCCAGGGGTTTGTCTGCTTGAGCTCCTGATGCAGGAGGGGTCCCAGGTGCTGTGGGGGCAGTACCAGAAAGGCATGTCACAGCCTGCGTCTTTTGAAGCACTTTGCAAACAGCAATGCCTCAATCCTCCCCAGTGAGCGACAGATAACAGGAAGCATTCTCCCTGCCGGGGGAATGCAGCCAGCTCGGGGTTGGGACGCAGCAGCTGTTTAACTCCACCTGCCACTGGAATGCAGCCACCTCTGGGGTGGGATGCAGCTGCTGGTTTTTTCCACCTACCACCAGAATGCAGCCACCTC
>ML675700.1:10173141-10258578 GCA_007922155.1 Mesoclemmys tuberculata
ACCTACCACCAGAATGCAGCCACCTCTGGGGTGGAATGCAGCTGCTGTTTAACAACCCCCCACAATGCCACGCCATGGGTTAGGAAAGCAGTAAAGACAAACACTGCAACCCATTGGAAGTGCCAGAGATTTTTAGGCCGAGGCAGGTAGCACGGTTAGAATCTGCTCAGTGCATGACCCCCGCCCCAGGAAAGCGGGAGACTGGAAGAAGGGCTCGCTGGCACGCCTCCTGCAGCAGGGGCCACCTCTCCCAGCGCCTCTCCCAGCGCCTCCCTCGCTGTCACGCCTCCCTCAGCGCGGTGACTCCCAGCGCTTCCTAGATGCTTACACCTGCTGGAGCCCCCAGCCTCACGCTCTGCAGCAAGGGGGGGTCTCCCGTCCCACTACCGGGCAGGTCCACACCTGCGTGCCTTGTGAATCAGCCAGGTGCACACGCCCGAATGACGCACACCAAGGGCAGCGGGGGTTCAGCAAACAGCCAGCTCCCACACAGCAATTCCGACTTCCCCGAACTCAGCCCTGCCGCCGCAGCCGGTCAGCAGCTGCTCGGCACCGCTCCCTCGCTCGCCAGGGCGCTGCTGTTGTTTTGAAGAACCGGAGGCTATTCTGACTCAGAGCGCGGGGAGATGGCGTCCTCCCTGGCCTGCAGAGCAGCACGGTTCCCAGGCCCTGCTTGCCAGAGTCACTTTCACAATGACTGGGACAGCCACAGTGGCTCTGCTCTTGTCACTGCTTTCTGCTGATCTCTCGCTTTCTGCCCGTGTGACCCAGCGGCTGCCCGTGCACCATCCCCTCCCGCCGCCGCGCTCGCTTCTTGCAAGGATCGTCGCCGGTGCTGGCCGCATGGTCCCGGCTTCCCCATGGGACGCGGGGAGGGAAACGCCAGCCTGCAGTTGATCCAGTCCCATTTGCCTCCCAGGAGGCCCGCGCTGAGATCAGGGCTCCGCTTTGCCAAGGCTGCACAGCCGCACACGGAAAGCTAGTCTCTGCCCCCAGGAGCTCACAGCCTAACCGGACAGGACAAAGGGGCTGAGAAACAGAGAGAGTCAGTGATGGCCCAAGGTCACACAGTGAGGTCAACCCCAGATCTCCCGAGTCCCAGCCCAGTGCCTTAACGACACCGTCTGTCTGTGCTGTGAGCGAGCCAGGTGCTCGCACCCTGCCCATTGGCGTAGTGGCTGAAGTTAAATTTACACTGCACAGCACGCCCGGGCTCTGAGCCCGCCGTGAGGCCAAGTCCTCTTTCGTCCACACACGAATCGGTCTGACTTGGGTCAGCCAGCACTCGGACCCGGGGGCTTGGACCCCGCTGGGGGTGAGTCATAGCCCGCGTCCCGCCGTGACTCACTCGGGTGCAAACCCTGTCGTTCTGCAATGTGGACACAGCTCAAGCCGCGGACCCGAGTCAGAAGGGCTGCACAGTGCAGCACGGATGGCTCTGAGACCTGGCTCCAGCCGATGGCTGCCCAGGCTTACAATGCAGTGTGGACGTCCCCTGGGGGCCTCAAGTTCCTCCCTGCCAGGTCTCCAACCCAGCAGGCTGACGACTCCCGACTCCTGTCCCCTGGACACAAAACCCACCCAGCCATAGCAGAGGGCAGAATGGCCCAGCGGGTGGGTCACCATTCCCAGCTCTGCAGCCAACTCCCTGTGTGAGCGCCAGCCAGTCACCCCCTCTCTGATGTCCCAGCTGCCTCCTCTGTTTGGGAAGCTCTGTGCGTCTGTGCAGGTTACATGGGCACCATTTCCATGGACGGCGGCTGCCCCATGGCCCTGCCACGCTCTGCCAGCTGGTCCAGCTCCAAGCCTGGGGCCCGGAGAGCTGCTCTGGCTGGCACAGACACAGCCCGGGCTCAGGTTAGTTCGGGCGCTGTCCCCTCGAGTGGGGGCGAAGCACGTGCCGGGTGGGGGATTTCAGCTCAAAGGAACAAGAGACGGACCATGCGGTGCGTGCAGCAAAGCGAGGCCTCCTGGCCATAACAAAAGGAATGGAAAGCTGCTCCCCTGGAAGACACCTTCCTTCCGAGGGGACACTGAAGCCCCAGGAGTTAGACCCAGGACGGCTCTCAGCTGTGTGATCCCCTCCCCAGCTCTGCCAGGGACCCTCAGTCCCGACCCGCAGCCCCCATGGCTCTGCTGGTGCCTCTCAGTTCTCACCCTCAGCCGTCCCAGTGCAGGCTTCCCTACACACCCGGAGCTCTCCCACTGCACCTTGGGCCTGACCCTTCCGTGCGTGGGGGACCGCTCAGCTGAGTGATGACGTCCCCCCAAACCCAGCCTGTCCTCCCCCCCATGCTCCTGCACAGGGGAGGCTGAGCAGCCGCTTGCCGTGACCGGGGTAAAGGCTGCAGGGAGAGGGGAGCGTTGCCGACAAGCCGCTGTGAGCAGCAGGGGCTGGGTTGAGACCTGCAGCAAGAGGCAGGGTGAGTCACCGCACAGACAGGTGGGGGGGGACCAGGATCCAGGAATGCGTCATCTGTAAAATAAACAAACATTTGATCTCATCTGGAGCGCGCTCTCCTGCGGCCCTCCCTCCGGGGACCTGACGCGTTCGCCCGAGAAGCACGAGCTCTCTGCGTGCCCATGGGAGACGGGACGCACGCTTGTGTGCACCAAGCCACGCATCCACAGGCTTGTGTACATGGGGAGACACGCACACATGCACGAGGACGTGTGCGGCGACGCGCGTGCACGCACGGATGTGCACATAGGCACATGTGTATCTTTATTACAGTAACAGAATATGAGCATAATTAGGGTTATGCAGCCGGTGCGTGGGACCCAGAGCACCCCAGGGTGGCAAGGGGCAGCGGAGATCTGGCCACCCCTCCCCCCAACAAAGACCAGGGCATTACAGAGAGGGAGGGCAAAGGGGGGAGGCAGGAGCTGCTTGGGAGGCCAGCAGCTGAGCTTGGACTGAGGCAGTTGGGGGTAGCTTGGCGCGAGGGTTATGGATACTTAGGCTCACCCACTCAGGGCTGACAGACGCCTGAGCCACATGCTTGGACCCACTCCCCTGGCCGCTGGGCTGCTGCCATTGGAGGGATCGTTGGCTTTTCTGCTCCCAAGATTTTGCTTCCGTCAGGAAGAGCTGGAAACTGCCCCTCCAGCTCAGCTCTGGGACAACCCCGTCCGTCGTTCCCTCCTGCAGGGCAAGGGGAGAGAACCCTGCCCCCAGAAATGCTGGGCCCATCCCATGGCTTTAACCTTGACAAGGAACAAAAGGCATTTGCCTATGGCCTTGGTCCATTACTAGATGGCAATGGTAGAATTGTCAGTAATAAGACAGAAGAGGCAGGAGTGCTCAATAAACAGTTCTGTTCGGTATTTGGGAAAATGATATAGTCCTGGCACAATGAAGATGAAATACTTTCCATTCCAACAGTAAATCAGCAGGATGCTAAACACCAGCTGCTAAAGTTACACATTTTTAAATCAGCAGGTCCAGACACTTTGCATCTAAGAGTTTTAAAAGAGTTGGCTCAGGAGCTCACTGGCCCATACGTCTTGGAACTCTGGGAAATTTCCAGAGGCAGAAAGCTAACGTTTTGTCAGTGTTTAAAAAGGGTAAATGGAACAACAGGGCAATTATAGGCTTGTGAACCTGACTTCAATCCCAGGCAATGACTGATAGAGGATTCAATTAACAAAGATTTTAAAAGGAGGTGAATACAATTAATACCAATCAACGTGGTTTTATGGAAGATAGATCTTGTCAAACTAACTTGATTGTTTTTTAAATAAGATCACAAGTCTGGTTGATAAAGGTCATAACGTCAGTGTAATCTACTTAGACTTCTGTAAGACATTCGACTTGGTGGTGCAAGACAGTTTGATTAAAAAACTACAAAATCAACATAGGACACATTCAAAGACTTAAGAATTGGCACACATTAAATGGATTAAAAACTGGCCAACTGATAGGTCTCAACGTGTTGTTATAAACAGGGAAATCATCCCTGAGCTGGCGTTCAAGTCAGGTCCTGCAGGGATCAGTTCTTGGCCTGGGCAATTTAACGTTTTTATCAGATACCCAGAAAAGAACACGAAGTCGTCACTGATAAAGTGTGCGGAAGACACACAAGTTGGGGGTGTGGTAAATAATAAAGAGGGCAAGTCACTGACACACAGCGGTCGGGATCGATTGGTATGCTGGGCACACAAGCAAACAATATGTGTTTCAGCCCAGCCCCAGGCAAAGTGCTGTAGCTAGGTTCAAAGCCCGTGGGCCATATGTACAGCACGGGGGGCTCTATTGGGGGCAGCCGTGACTCTGAAAGAGACTTGAGCTCATGATGGATAATCAGCTTCACAGGAGCTTCCAGAGCGAACGCCAGCCTGGGACGTATAAATGGGAATCGCAATCGGGAAGAGGGTGATCTCGGCACTGAGCATTGGGGCTGGAATACGGGGCCCAGTTCTGGTGCCCACAATGCAAGAGGGATGTTGGGCCATTGGCACGGGTTCAGAGAAGACCCTGGAGCCTGTCTCCAGGATTAGAAAACCTGCCTCCCCAGGAGAGACTCCATGCAGCTAAACAAAGAGACAGTTAAGGGGTGATGGGGCAAAAGTTCACCTCCGTGGTGCTCCCTTACAGCCCAGCGTCACTACTTGCCCTGCCACGAGGTCTCCGTTGGCCAGTTGCCCCCTCCCAGGGTCCCAGGGTGTAGAGTCTCAGCCCCGCAGCTGAGACGCTTTCCAGTTCCACCTGTGGCAGGGTGAGGAAGAGCCAACCCAAGAGGCAATCACCCCGCCAGTGTCTGGTGGGAGCCTCCCTTCCTTTCAGGAACTCTCTTGCCAGGCCCAGTCCTGGCTGCCCTCACACTTCCCGCGCTGAAAGCAAAGCAGGGCCTAGGTCTGGTTTCCTAATCAGCCCCCAACTGATGTAAGCTGCCTCCTCTGAGCTCCCCTCTCCACCCTGTCCCCTAGGGCAGGCGTAGCAGGGTCCGGTTGAATGGCCTTCTGAACCCCCTCCTGTCCATCCCATCCCAGGGGGTGGGGGGGTGTAAAACAACAGCCATTTGCTAACAGAGGGCTCTTCAGTCCGGCACACGAAGGTCTAACAAAAGCCAATGGCTGGACGTGGACACTGGACAAATTTGGACTGGAAAGAAGATGCATGTTTTTAATGGTTAGGGGAATTAACTGTTTGCCGGACAATTTCCCAAGGGCTGGAGGGGAGGGGGGGCTTCTCCCTCTCCAACAATTTTAAAATCAGGATTGGAGGTTTTCCTAAATGCTCTGGTTCAAACAGGCATTGGCTCAGGAAAGCCCTGTGGCTGGTGTTATGGGGGGGGGGTGATTAGAGGGGGCTTGACAATCAAATTCACAGTGGTCCCCTCTGGCCTCGGGAAGACGAACTCAGGCACTGTCTGGATGGAGGCTGGCACTTGTGTGTGTGACTGAGCACATGTGAGGCGTCCCCACCCTGCCACGAGCCCAAATGTCAGCACTGTTTCGTGGCAATGCTGGGAAAAGTTTCCTTCCCCCCCCTTCCCCCCGGGTCTGGTTTGCTTTGTGGCTTGGTTGCATTGCTGAGGGGTCACCGGACCCGTGTGACTGAGCCGGGTGCGTGCGCGTGACTGGGTGGGTGCGAAGGAGCATGTGGCGAGGCGAGTGGGCGTCTGTGTGGCTGGCTGGGTGTGTTAGGGAGTGCTGGGAAGTGGCTAACGCCTAACGGGGAACGGTCCAGCCCTTCCAGGAACCAGGCAGCAGAGAAGCTGCTAAGAAAATCCCCAGCCAGTCTCCCAGAGGAGCCCCTCAGACGCTGCATCCCAGGCTTTCACACAGGGAGCCCATCACCACGGCATCCAGGCAGCTCACACAGCACAAAGGACCACATTGTCCCCTCCCCTCCTTTCCTGCCACTTTCCCAGCATGATCAATAGACAGAGGACTAATGAAAAAGAATGAGGAAAAGCTGCCTGGCCCTGGGGGGCAGAGGCAGGGGGGTGGGAGAAACCCATTTGCTCCTTCCTGATCAAAAACCGCAGACACGGCTTCCTGGTAACGAGGTTCCCTGGGATGCGCAGAGGAGAGCAGGGAGCTTCCGGAGAAGATGCAGGGAAGCCAACTAGGCAGGACAACAAGGACCAACCAGGCTAAGCAATCACATCTGTCTGTCTGTCTGTCTCTCACTTTCTGCTAAAGAAAACCAGGCTGGCACCCCCCAAATGTCCTTCCTCCTCCCCACCAGGGTGGAGCTGGATTCACTCCTGACCTTTTACAGCAGCTCAAACTCCATCCATTTTGGACCATCCCTCCAATGGGCAGGGCTGCCTGTAATTTACCTCCCACACGGCACCACACCTCTACCCAGGCAGCAGGCTCTAGCGCATGGGACGCTAGCAGGGGGGAAGAGAAGTGTCAAGTCAAGACAGTCCCTGCCCCAAAGAGCTTCCATTCAAGGCATTGTGCAGAGGGGAAACTGAGGCACCAAGCAGTGAAATGCCATGCTGAAGAGCCAAGAATAGACCCCCAATTGCCTGAGGCTCTGGCCCATGTTTTAACACAAAGCCAACCTGTTCTCACACTGCCCCACCCTAGGAGAGTCCTTGATCAACTCATGGATAATTAATGATGGACACAGCTGCTGAGGTTTTCACATAAACACCTGATAAGGTCTCCTCCCCATTAGGAGACTGTGGAGGGAAGTAGATAAGCACCGGGAGAGGGGCAAAGTCTTGCCCGGGGTTCAGTTAAGCAGCAGGAAACAGGCTGCAAAGGATGTGGGGGGTTAATGGCAGAGATACTAGGAGCATAGATTACAAATGGCATTCAGTCATCTATTTCTAGAGCAGAGGGAGTGTGGATTAGTGGTCGGGGCAGTGGACTGGGCATCAGGACTCCTGGGTTCTGGTCCCAGCTCTGGGAGGGAAGTGGTGTCTAGTGTCTAGAGTAGGGGAGCTGGGAGTTGGGACTCCTGGGTTCAATGTGCAGTTTTTCCACCAAAGGGCTGAGTGACATTGGGTGAGTCATGTCTCTGGGTGACTCAGTTTCCCCATCTGTCAAACAAGGACCATGAGACTGACCTGCCCCACAGAGGGCCGAGGGGCTACTTGGGTTGGTCTTTTGAGATAGGCTGATAAGAGATGCCAGAGAAGGGCCAAGGGCTCGATGGGGTTTTGGAGCTAGATGATGCCACAACAGTCAGGTGGCAAGGGAGGGCTGGGAAAGTCTTTCAGGTTAATAAAATGCTGGAGGGTGTTTGTTACATTAGCACCTACAGCCACGCGCAGGGTGCCGGGTGCTTTACAGACACAGGATGAGAGGCAGCCCCCACGCACAGACTGAATAGACAAAGGGTGGGAGGGGAAACTGAGGCACAGTGAGCAACTTTGCCCAGGGTTATTCAACAGGGAGCGGCAGAGCCAGAGAGAACCCAGGTTTCCTGATTCCCAGCCCAGTGCCCTATTTGTGTGACGACGTTCAGGGCGGCTCCTGCTGCTACCTGGGCAGCTGCGGTGACTTGGATGGACCCAGGACTTGGATCTCGGCAGGTCACGTTCCCTGCCATTGAGCACGGAACAGCCGTGCAGCAGGCCAGAGGCAGGCGGATGCTTTGCCTGGAAGGGTTCGCTCACCCATCAAACACCTGCGCTGGCCATGGATGCTCTGAGTCATCCAAGCAGCTGTCATCTCTCCTGGCAGTTTCCTTCCTTCCGGGGCCTTTAAATAGCAAGTGTTGCTGTGGGGAGAAACTGACGTTTGAAAAGCAAGCGCCCCACGCACCCGCGGCCCTCTCCCCACGCACGCTGCTCCCTGCATGCCCACTTTGCAGGGTGCGGAGCCAGCCCCCCCTTGGGATTGAGCCTGGCACCTGCCACACCAAAGTCCAGCTCCCGACTGGTTGGGCTGAAGGAGCAGCTTCGCTGAGCGGCGGCGGTGGTGGTAGTAGGCTGTTATCCCCTATGGGGAGAAATTACACAGCCTTTCCAAGCACTCACCTGCTCTCGTGGGCCAGGAGTTGCTGGTGGACGCAGCCCACCGTGGTAGGGAAAGTCTGAGGGGGTCAGAGACACCCATGTGCCCCAGGGCTCCCTTGCTGCAGCTAGCAAGAGGCTTAGGTTGGCGAAGGGGAAGGAAGGAGGGTTCACACCTTTGAAATGAAAGCGCTGGTTGCTACAGAGATCTGGCACACTGTTTGGGCTGAGTCATGGAAACGGCCCTGCTGGTGCGGCTTGTGTGTGTCTTCAGAACGGGGCATCCCTGTCATTGCCTCAGGGCTCGAAGGGGCCCCCTCAGCAAGCTGCGCCCCCCCCCCAACAGTCCGAGTTCTTGGCCTGCGACAGCCAGGCCTCCTGTGTCACTGCCAGCCTCAGGCCACGCTGCCTCTGCTCATGCCATGTGAAACAGGGGCCATTTCCCAGCCCCACCACACTGCAGCCCCCCCAGGCTGGAACCCAGCAGCTATTTGGCAGCCTCCCAAGAATGCAAAGACTGTAATGCCTTGGGGAGCCACAGGGGCCTTCTCAGCTGCCGTGGAGGCCACACAGCACTTTGCAGCAACAGCAGAAAAAGGGCTCAGACTCTCCGGCCCTCAGAGCTGAGCTAACAGAGAATCCCCATCAACTGTCTGCACTATAGGGCTACTGACACACAACACTGCAATTCTGATTCCAGCCCTCAGAGGGTGTGCACACTGCTCCCACCCCTTAGCTGGCTTGTTGCAATACCATCTTCAGGGCGAGGGGTGCAACTGAGCTTGACACAATATAGTTAGCAGGGGCCTGATTCAGAGTTGCCCTGACACCCCCTTTACTCCCGCTGAGGTGGTACTAAGGGGCAATAAAGATCCCCTGTACCCTAGAAATACGCCAAGCCCCAAACCCCTATGCCTAGTGCAGAGCTGGCCCTGCCAGCATCACCGCCCCAGCTCCACAGCGGGGCATTCCAGGACACAGACTGGCCACACACCCCACCCTGCGCAGACACAGCCCAGCCCTTCTCAGCTTCAGCGGGACCTTGGTTTTATCAGCCGGCCGCAATCTTTGCACCATTTTGAACCCAGCTGCTTCGTGGCCTCAGACTCAAGGACATAAAAACCAAAGTCCTGAGCTCTAAAGATGATATGTCGCTGACTCCCCCAGGTGCTTTCCTGGGCACGGGGGCTGATCCAAGCACAGGCCGGTGTGGCTTGCTTCCCTAAATTCCTCCCCAAAGTTTCATCCCGAGAATCTCCTTCTGACCTCCCCTGCTCTAGCGGCTGCAGTGCAGCACAGGGCGACCGATCCCCCGCTACGTGGGAGGGCCAGAACCCTTCGTCATTTACACCAGCATAAATCTGGAGCAGGTACGTCATCGGGCAGCTGGTGGAACGCGCAGATGGGGATAACTGAGAAAATCCCCCCCTTGTCCAACAGCATTTACAGAGCATTTGTGTCGTGAGCCTGGACGCGGGGCCACAGACAGACAGGGACGATGGAGCCCTGTCTGTGCCCTAAGCGACGTCCAACGGCACAGGAAGGATTCGGAAACCCAGAGCAACGCCAGAGACGTCAGCAGGGTCACTCGCAGCTTCCACTGGCGCCTGCAAGGTGAGACGCCAGCCCAGGATCTGTGGGTCCCAGCTGGAGGGAAGGTTCTGTGTAAACCGGAGGCGGGAGGGATGTCATTAGAGGGCTGAAAAACACCATGAAATCCCACCTCCTACACTCTCCCCCGCTCAGTTCTAGGGGCCTTCAGCTCGCAGGGCAAAGCAGACTCGTTTCCAGCAAATATTAATAACAAGCATGCTAATAATAGCGAATATTCATAATTAATATAAGAATATCAATAAGAAGTTATATTATTAGCCATTGATTATTGGGTCAAGCTTGTCTCTGGCTGTTGTTCATCGTTCTTTATATTATTGGCCGTAATTAGCAGCTAGGGGCCCAGGCCCCTGTGTGGCTCTTGTGAGCTGTTAGCAACGCTTGTTATTCTCAGCCAGCAGCCCCTGGAACAGAGTTAGTGCAGAAAACAAGGGCAAAGCCGGTGGGAAGGAAAAGCTGCGGCTCCGACAAGAGGAAGGGCCCCGATTTCCACGTCCCGGGCAGCGGCACCCGTCCCACGGCGTGGGGGACACGTGCTGAATTCACAGGGCAGGTTGCGCTGGTGTCAAAGGAACCGAGTGAGGCCTGGACTTCGTGGAGAGCGGTGGGTCCAGCGGCAAGTTGCCATGCAGGGGATTTAAATCAGGGATTTGGGGGCCTTTTGGGTTCAGGCTCCCCCCCCAAATAAATTTCCCATGGGCTTCTTTTTCCTGAAGGGGTGGCACCCCCTAGTGGGGACCTGTGGCAGTGCCACCCCAGGGGAGAATGCGACATAAGTTGAGCAGGGAAGGGAGCCGGAGACAAGCCGAGGGAGGGGAAGGGGTGGCAAAGTTTCCTTCATGCAGGAGGCAGAGTTCAGTCCAGCTCGCTGCTAGGGGAAGCTCCCCTCGCCCGCCGCTCAGCAGTCTGCAGTGTCAGCGGCCCCGGGGAGCAGCGCCTGGCGGTGTTGCTTCCCTGGGGGAGGTGGCGACGCAGGCTGCAAAGGGCAAGCCAGTGGCCTGGGCCCAGCCACCCCGTGCCCAGGGCAGGCAGGCCAAGGGGATGTGTTTGTCCCTGCCCTTCCCGGAGCCTGAGGAGGGGTCCGCGGTTGGCCCGCTGGTAACTGGACACAACTTTGCTGTGGCCCCCCTTTCAGCGGTTGGGATTGCTCAGGCCCAAGAAGGGGAATGATTTGCCTTAACCCTCCCCGTGAGTCAGCGACGGAGCTGGGAATAGAACCCAGGAGTCCTGACTCACCCGCTCGTGCGCTGCCCACTAGGAAATGCTTCCTCCACGAGAAAAAACCCCTGGAGGCCTGACATCCAACTCCTGTGGATTGGCCACTTGGCTGCATGCCCCTTCCAGAGCCAGGGTAGAACCCAGACCTCATGGCGCCCCGGCCCGGGCCCTAACCACTCGACCACACTTCCCTCACCGGTGAGCGCAAAAGCCACCGAGGAGGGAGGGGAAACCTGCGTGTTCCGAGTCGGGAAACGGCTTCCTCCTCTCGGTAGAGGAATCCCCCGCGTCCTCTCTGCTCTGCTCCCTCATGGGCCGTGGGGCCAAGCTCCCAGAGCGGGAAGATCCCGCCATGTCCCATGAGCTGGATTCTGCCCTCAGCCCATGACGAAGTCTCAGGGAGGAACTGGCCCCATCAGAGCTGCTGTTGCTTCCGCTGACGCTGCCCCAGAAAGGAAACTGGGCCCGTCTGGAATCCCAGTTCCCCTCGCCCTTGGCGTCTCCCGCATTTCCCAGGGCCCTTGTGGTCAGCTCGGTAGGAAGTGACTCCGAGGCGGCAGCTTGGGCAGCTGGTGGCTGCTGGAGGTGGATGGCTGGTACTTTCCAAGCCAGCCTGTGCCTCTTACATCCCCAGCTCCGGGCACCGCCAGACTGGCTGGCTGTGAGCCCCCCCACTGCTCCCACTGCGGGAATTGTGGGTGCCTGACACCTCTCTGCCAATCAGCGCAGGGGCCCGCTTTCATCCTGGGTGTAACTACACGGGAGTCCCGGGGCTTACGCCGTGGAGGGATTTGCCCCCTCCCAGTTTCACTTAAACTGTTGTGAGCAAGTGAGGAAAGTCAGGACTCGGATCACGCCCACACAGTGCCCCTCGCTCCTGATCCGCAGACCCCCCCAGCTATCCCAGCCCAGGGCTCCCTCCTCCCCCCACAGCTTGGCTGATGCTCCTCAGATTCAACGCACGGCCCCCACCCCACCCCGCGCTATCCCAGTCCTAAGCCACCTGCACGCACGGCTCTGCAGGTACCCCTCAATGCCATCCTGCCTCTTCCACTCCTAGCCCTCTCCTCCTGTCCCGCCACTGCCCCAGGGGCCCCCTCCCCTGCTGGGGGGCAGAGATCGCAGCCTGAAGGGCTGGGTCTGGAGGAGGCCAGCCGGACAAGGCAAGAGAAGGAGTGGCGGGGGAGCCTTTCAGTGGGGCTTGGGGGTATTTTTCCAGCCCGTCAGGCCATAGACGTAGGTGTGGCTCCCTCCCAGCCTGACACCAGGGGCCTGCCCTGCCCTGTCCCCACGCCCTTGTTTACACTTGGAGCTGGGAATCGCTCCCAGACCTGAGCTGGAGCGCCCCAGGGGCAGGGCAGAATCAAGCCCCAGGCTTTCAGGTGGGGAGCGAGGGAGGGTGTGGATGGGCCGGGACAGGGGAATCTTCCCAGACCGTCCCTTGGGCTCTTTCCAATCTAGCCCTGGCCCGACCCAGTCATGGGAAGACCTAAATTAGCCTGGGCATCTCCCAGGGCAGCCCTTCTACAGAAAACCAACCCTCCCTTCCCTGCCCGCTCTCATCGCGCCTTCTGGCACGTGGTGTTTGATTAGGGAAGGGAGCACACGCATGGGGCCCCCCACAGCCTCCTGTTTCTGCCACGCCGGCTCCCCGCGCTGCAGGAGGAAATGCTGGGGGACGAAACTCCCTCCCTGCCCGCCCCAGATGGAGCAACAGGCACAATGGGGGGCGTGACCCCCCCTGCGATGGAAGACGCCTCCCTTCCCCAGGCTGGGTTTGCTGTGGGGCCAGGGCAGCTGGAGGAACGGCGCTGGAGGGAGAAGAGGGGGGGGGGTCAAGGCCTTTGGTCAAGGGAGGTTCCATCAACTACATGAGCATCCCCGCAAAGCAACAGCACGCTCAGCCAGTGAAATGCCAGGCAAAACCACGGCATTCCTGAGCCCAGCTCCCTCTGCGTGAGCCCCACCCGCCGAGGGGCAGCACCCCGCCAACGACATGCGAGGCAGACACGTGGCGTCATCGGGACAGACTGTCACTGGCTGATCTGCAGGTCCAAGGGGGCAGATCCGTAGTGACCTCCCAATCATCCAGCCCCCAGCCCCACGCTGACGTCCCCGACTTTCATTCCCACATTGCCAGGCGGGGCTGGAACCCCAGCACCATCGTGCAGTGCCAGGGGAAGCTGGGTTCCTCTGGCTGAGCCACTAGGGACAAGAGTGAACAGTCCCGTGGGAGGATCTGTGGAACGCTGTAACACCGGGCATGACAGGATACTGGAGCCAGGCCCCCAGTGGGGTGAAGAGGAGCCCGGCAAGTGTTTGCTTGCAAGATACTCATGGGTGATGGTGGGGAAACTCCTCGCTGATGGCGACTAGGTATCAAGTGGGCCCTACGCAGCCTGAGCAATCCCTCTCCCACGATGGAGCTGAGACCTCTAAGATACTTATATGCATTGTTGCACCTGGTTTTCTAGCCCTCACCTGCAGTTTAATCAATCCGAGCTGTGCAGTGAGGGGGAAGTGGGCTGGCATCTGAGGAGCCGCATAGACAGTTCATGGCCCTCCAGAGTCTTTGCTTGTCCAGCCTGAACCGGCTGGTTCTGCTCTGACCCCGGGGCAAATACACACTCAAGTCCCCTCTAATTCAGGTTTCCACCTGTGCCTATCAGTGGGGCGTCTGAGCACCTTGCTGGAGTTGTGGGACTAAAATCAAACGCCTGGGGCCCAGGCTAAGCCTGTCACTCCCCCATGGGAGGCACTGGCTTTCCGCCAGGCTTGAATTCAGCCCTTTCCCCTGAATAAGTCACGTCACCTTGGCTATCACGTCATCAGGATCTAGAGTCAGAGGGCTGTTGTGAGCAGGGCAGGGAGCCAGCCCCACGCCCCGGGTGTACAAAGCCTCCTGGGCAAATAGACACAACAACAGAGAGTCACACCGGCAAGTACAGCCTTCGCTGGAGCTCTGCAGCCCCTCCCTAGCTACTTCAGCATCCCGGGCAACTCCCCGCTCTTTGGAGCCAGGCAAACGCCTTCGTCCGGAGAAAGCAATGAGGGCTTGTCCCAGCCAGACCTAGCATAGCGCCTGCTCTGGTATCCCTGCTCCCCCAGCCGGGGAAGGAATGGGACACGCGGCTAGTAAAGGACCCTAAAAATAACTCATCCGGAGCCCCAGGCAGAGCAGCTGCAACTGGGCCTCGTCAGTAGTAAGCGCTGCTGGGGGCGCCATGGGGAGCAGCTAAACATGGGGCTGTTGAGTCCTAAATCACTGAAAGTCCCAGGGCTTTCTCCTTCCAGCAAAAATAGTTGCTTAGAGAGTGCTGCAGCTCTTCCAACACCCACCCACTGCTTGAACTGCAGGTGCCGGCTAGAACGCCTGTCGCACCAGTGGCTTGTTGTCTTTCGTCTCCTCCCTAGCACGGCAGGCCCATTTCCCTGCACCCTGGGGAGTCATTTACACCACTGCAAAGTGGGAGTAAGATATTATCCAGGCAGCCTCTGCCTCCCACTGGATTGTAGCCGAAAGGCCAGTCCTGGGCACCGTCATCTGCAGGGGACGGAAAGGGAGTGGCCACAGGGTACGCAGGCGTCCTTTGCCAGCTCGTGCGCTGATCGCCATTCCAGCAGTGTCGGCGAACTCAGGAGCCCCACCCAGACACAGAGATGCATGCACTGTGCGCAGACAGGAACCCCTTGCACATTTCATCCCAACCCGCCCAGCCGTCTGCACCACTATCTATAGCCACAGCTGTGTCATGCGGGCCTGCCCACCAGCCGGATCGCTCTGGTCACGCTCCACGGCCACGAGGAGTGGTGCACAGTGCCCCAGCAGCACTGAGGGATGGGGCTGGGGAAACCAGAAAAGCAGGGAAAAGGGCTGCTTGGATCAGAATCAAAACCAGCTGTTAGTTTGGGGGAGGGGTGTGAAGCTAAGGGATTTTCTGGTCCCAACTGGCTTCATGCTACACAGTCACAGCATCTTCTTGGTGCTTATAGGAACCTGTATGGCCAAAGGAGTCAGATGTCTTTGGGGGCTGCTCCTATCCCCTGCAGCCAGAGAAGCACCTGGCTGTGGGGATCTGGGACTGAGAGGCCCACCTCTGGCTGCATGGATACGTGGCCAAGTTGTGATGTGACTCACACGGGATGCAGGGCTCAGGGCAGATAGGGAGTGCTGATCAGCAAGGTCGAGCGGGGACAGCCAGTGATAATGGAGACAGAGGAGGCCAAAGAGGACTGGGAAATTGATAGCATGTGTGTTCACGCACGCATCATCAGGGCTGGAGACTGCACAAGCTCTCCAGGGAGGGCTGGGCAAGCATGTGAGTGTGTCTGGGTGTGAATCAGTGTGTGCCGGCGTGAGTGTATCACAGCCTGTGTCTGTGTGTCACCAGCTGAGTCAAGGCGGGTGTCAGGGTGTGTTAACGTCTGTGTCTATGTGCCTGGCGGTATGTGTGTGTCAGTGTGTGCCTAGGCGTGGGCGGCTCACTCTACGAATGCCTCTTGGGCGTATGCATGCCAGGGCACGAAGGAGGAGCGCAGGGTGTGTATAAGTATCTCACGGTGTCAGCATGTCTCTCAGGGGTGTTTTATGTGCCACGTTACCAGATCAATATTAATTCGGATCCTACCCAAAATACTAAGCTGTGAGCCAATCCTTTAGTACCTAAAACTAAAGGTTTATTATAAAAGGAAAGAAGCAATCAAGACGAGCGATATGAAATGGTCAAAGCAATCGGCTGCATACAAAGGACTTCACAGTCCATTTATACATATCCAGACTCTTAGCAGAATTGTGGAGTTTGCAGGCTTGTACAGTTCTGCGTACATCCAGTATTGGGATGGGTCTCAGTACTAAATACACATATTATGTGCATGGTAATAGTTTTCTTTTTCTGTTTTACCATTGTGAATGCGGCCATTTTTACATGAAAACTTTTACTATACTTCAGAAATGGAAGTAAAAATATCGCTTTTACCCTTCAGAAAGCATCCTTTGTCTTCCCATCTGCCGTGTGTCATCAACACGGCTTTGATCGCTGCTTGAGGAGTGTGTAGTGGAAGAAGTTGCTTTTTCCACGTCTCTGACCTCCACGTTTATCATTCGGCTGTCATGAGCCTTGTGAGATGCATCACCATCCATTTTTCCAATCTGTTCTGAGGGGTTTGTTTTTCCAATGTCCCCAACAGCCGTTTCCATTTCAATATTTCCTCGGATCTGTTTTGAGCATCTAATCTTGCTGTGCCTTTAAATGGTTTTAAGTCAGAGATATTGTACATAAATTTGTACATAAATCCTAAAAATTTCCCTGGGGTGGTTTCCAATTGAATTCTTTTACCCACAATAGTAACTTCGTATGGTCCATGATAGGTAGGTTCCACTGACTTTCCCTTTCTTGTTCTCTTTCTCACATTCAGTAACATAACACCTTTTTTGGTTTTCCTTTTTGGGTGCTGGCTGGTGAGTCTTGCCCACATGCTCGGGGTTTAGCTGATCGCCATATTTGGGGTCGGGAAGGAATTTTCCTCCGGGGCGGATTGGCAGAGGCCCCGGAGGTTTTTCGCCTTCCTCCGCAGTGTGGGGCATGGGTCGCTTGCTGATCGATTCCCTGCAGCTTGAGGTCTTCAAATCTCACTTTTGAGGATTTCAATAACTCAGTCATGGGTTCGGGGTTGTTATATATGTGTATGGGTAGGGTTTTGTGGCCTGCCTTGTGCAGGAGGTCAGACTAGATGATCATATTGGTCCATTCTGACCTATGAGTCTATGAAATGTTATTTTCCCATATTTAGAAATCTTTCTTCTAGCATAGTACAGTTGCTGTCTTTCTTCTGCTTTAGCAATATTACTCAAAGCCAGTGCAATATTGGCACCCTTTCTAGATTTCAAATTTATGCTGCATTTTTTGTAGTCTTCAGTGTAATCTTTGCAAACAAACAGAGAAGGGGTTCTA
Source organism: Mesoclemmys tuberculata (assembly GCA_007922155.1). NCBI lineage: Eukaryota > Metazoa > Chordata > Testudines > Chelidae > Mesoclemmys > Mesoclemmys tuberculata. The sequence continues at coordinate 10,189,844 of ML675700.1, forward strand.
TTTGTGAAATGAAGACTCACAGGTTAATATCTTTATGTGAAAGCTGATGGCAATTCAATAAACTTACCGTGTAATTCTTTGAGATTTGGTCTGGAAATATTGCTTCAAAGCCATACAGTAGTCAAAAGGGTGACATTTTGGTTGTCAGATTCACTTTAGACCGCAAAGAAAAGAAAATGCCATCAAGAAATTCCTCCCAGTCACTCTCAGTGTCATCAACCAAGTTCCGCAATGCTCTGTAAAAAATGGCGATTGATTCTTTCATTAAAAAAGAAAACATGCAGTCTTGACTGAGACAGACGATACGTAATGAAAAAGACGTGAGGAGGAGGCCTTCACACGGCATTGATATGATTATTGTTCATTGAACACGTGCTCTGGGAAAAAGAGTTGCAATGCAATAAATTGACTCTGAAGAGTTAGAAGCAAGTTGCAGCTTCTGGCATGGTGCATTCGACTTGCCTTTAGTACTGTCATTTTCCCACCCCTACAATTACCTTTTGACGCATTTGTTAGTGTTTTCAGCCAGTACATTGGCTCGGGGTGGTATGGGCTGGTGAAACTACGTTTTATTCCCAATTTCTGGTGAATATCCAGGTTAAACGGAAAGAAACTTAGTTACATCTCAAAGTTACATACAGACCCGTCCAAAGGAATATTCCTTCGCCTATTCACCACTGCTGTTCTGTGTAATGACCGTGGTTTACTAGTTCATCTTTTAGTATGACCATCTGGAATCACATGTTGGGGATTATTTTTGGTGGGTATGATGCCAAAAAAAAAGTTTTACCAACCCTGATTGGGGCGAGCAACGGGGCCCCCCACTACAGGAAGGATGTGGACAAATTGGAGAGAGTCCAGCAGAGGGCAACAAAAATTATTAGAGCATAGGATTTATGAGGAAAGGCTGAGGAAACTAGGCTTGTTTAGTTTGCAGAAGAGAAGAGTGAGGGGGGATTTGATAGCAGCCTTTAACTACCTGGAGAGGGGTATCAGGGAGGATGGAGCTAGGCTGTTCTCAGTGGTAGTAGATGACAGAACAAAGAGCAATGGTCTCAAGTTGCAGTGGGGGAGAGCTGGTTGGATATTAGGAAAAAGTTTTTCACTAAGAGGTTGGTGAAGCACTGGATGGGTTACCTAGGGAGGTGATAGCATCTCTGTTCTTAGAGGTTTTTAAGGCCTGGCTTGACAAAGCCCTGGCTGGGATAAGTTAGTTGGGGTTGGTTCTGCTTTGAGCAGGGGGTTGGACTAGATACCTCCTGAGGTCCCTTCCAACCCTCATCTTCTATGAATAGCAGAACGAAAAAAAAGGCGGGGGTTTACAAAAACCTGTCAGCAACAACATCCATTTCAAAAAACTCACCAGGGCAATGAACTCCATGTTCACCGTCAACTTCTTGTGAGCCGATCGTGTGATTGAAGAGATGGTAAAAAAAGGAATCTCACAAAGAAGTCTTTACCTTATTACTGAATTCAGAACCACAACCTGACAGCATCCACTCTGGACATCCAAATCAAATCATCATTTTGTACGTTTTCTTTACCATCTCATATGCTGATTTATTCCGAAGTGGAAACGCTTCCACCCATCTAGTCAGATAATCCATGGCTGTCAGTATATCCTGGTATCCCTTCTTTGTGGCTGGTACTGGCCCTCTTAAATCCATTCCTACCAAGTCCCAGGGCTGCCTGACTTACATGCAGGGGTGCTGGTTACAATCATGCTTTGCATTTCTCTTCATAATGTTCTCAATAAGCCCATATGCAGTAAGCAGAATAAACACTGTCATGTGGTTTCCACAGCCACACAATCAGAATCGAATGTACATTTCTAAAACCAAAAGAAAAAGAAAAGAAACAAAGAAAAAACAAATACACCAAAAAGAAATACAGGAATGGGATGGGGAAAAAAACAAGACAAGAATGAACCTGCAGAAATCTGCCATGCCAGTGCAAGGAGCAACAGAAGTCATTGTTGCACTTGGGTGTGCCATGTGTGTGCATTGCACTTGTTGCACATTCAAGGCCTCATTGTGTCGCAATAATCAAAATGGATAATGATGGATAATTATCTCTGATGTGGTCTTTCAAAGATTTGTTACTGCTTTTTGAGGAAGTGAAGCAGACTTTATGACAGCCTGCACTAGCATTCACAATGCCTTGAGATGGAAAGGGTGGAAAAGAAATTTCTGAAGAAAGCTAGTCGATGTCTCAGCGTCCAAAATTCACCTTTCTGTTTTTCAAGGTGGTGTCCACATTTTAACTCCTTTCCCACTTTCTGGCTTCTTGTATGAAAACATTATTGCAAGTTGACATTTGCACACCAAATTTATAAATATCCTTCTTTGCACGGTGCATTTCAAATTTGCATGACAATGGTTAATGATATACTACAGGATTGTGTCTCGTTTACTTTACAGACCCAACCTGTGATGTCATTTGTCATCCCTGGCCAACAGCCCTTGACATCAGTGCAACTCTCGTTTTGCGTACTCCTTGATGTCCACCCTGTGCACCATCATGATATTGTTCAAAGAGCTGGCAGGCTTCTTACGCAGTGTGCACAGCTGCAACCTTTCTTCCTTTCGTAGAATGGAAAAGTGTCCCCGCTGGTCATCAGAAAAGACGGAGACGTGATTATTACATCAAATGTTACAGTTAACCTAGTATCGGGTTATTTTCAAAGTCTTTGATTCACTATAAGGCATACGCATATAAAAGATATCTGTATACAGTATGGGTCATCCTGGCTTGAGTACAAGGGGGAGGAATTTCACGGTATGGTTAGAATCAGACATTGAATTTTTTTTAAACTAGAAGTCATTGCTCAGTGAACATATATGGATTGTTGTTCCTGTTCTCAGGATACACTGGATAAGATACTTGAGAAATAAAACTACATTATAGAGTTTTGGGATAACATTTATAAGGCATACTCAGTTGTCACACAATGGACAAATATGCCTGTTGCATCGCCTACATAGATAGCAAAGGAGATTTTCCATCATTTATACGCTGAAGATTCCATTGTCACCTGTGTATGTATTACATGAAAAAAAATATTCCTTGCCTTCCAAAGAAAATTTTGCAGAAAATCGACGCAGATTAAATCGGCCTGCATTATTCATTCCTTCAGGATATGTGTTGCTCCTCTTACATGCCAAAACCTGGGCAGTTTTTCCCTTGAATGATTTCCCTGAGTGTTGTTCACAGAAGAAAACATTTCACAATTGTTAACATGTGCATATTTGCAAATATGTATTATCTAGCTATATAATAATCAGACTACACATAGTAGGTATGACATGTACATTGCAGACATAGAAGCAGGGTAAGCCAAAATCTACAATGCAGCTTACTAGACCAATAACAAGAGATACAGAAGTCAATCTGTGCTATGTACATAAATTCTAAGTATTTGTGGCTTAGAAAATCTGGCTGTATTACCTCAATGAAGAGCAAATGTCATTCCAAGTAATTAGATCAGCTATAAGATTTTAACCAATTAAAGTCAAAGTAAATCAGGACAGGAAATATAAGAGCAAAAAAATGTTAAAATTAAAAAAATCCCACAAGCAGGGTGTTTGAAGATACCATAGACTATATTCAGAAAACAAGAGAATATATACTGAAACCCTCTCTTTACCTGCCACACTGATATTGATCCCAGTTAATTTTTTGCCCAGTACAGCTATTTTGGAAATAATTTTCTGCAATCGTGAAGAATCTGAAATTAAGAAATCCATGCAACCTCCAGAACTCAGTATCATAATGATCAGAGGCTTGGGAAAAGTATCTAAAGTACCAAGTAACCTGCCATTTCAGTTTCTGTGAAGGCTGTGGATTGAAGGATGCACAGTGCTGAAGAATACGGGGCCATGGCAGGACACATAACTCACTGTATGATGATGAGGAACGCAAGGCAGTACCGACATGAAGCAGTTTTCTCACCCCAGTAGATGTTATCAATCTCAATGCACCACACGCTTCTTCCTGAACCTTGGGCCCGGTCTCCGTCTTCTCGCATCTCTGCACTGTTCAGCATAGGTCGGGGCGGGGGAAGAGACGAAAGCCAAGGCCTGCCCGCTGTCCCTTATTTTATATCTTTTGACCCCATGGCTGTTATAGGCCTGCTCAGGTGGGCTCTGCAGACTCACAAGGTCGCTCAACGCCCCTGTGTGGTGCTTGGGTAACAGTTACTGAAGTGGAGATTCTCTGATAGCAAGGAATGAGAACTCCCTTGTAGGATAATAGCCTGTTAACACCCACTCCCGGGCGGCATTGACCACCATGGCCCTTGTCGAAAAGGTGGTTAAACCTTTTGCAGCCTAATTTGTAACATCGAAACAGCAGAAGTCAAATAACTTGATACACACTAATGGTACCCTGTTTTGTCAGCACAGTGGGTTTTAGCGGGTTATGATCTTTCCTTAGATATCTTGTATGGCATGCCCGTCCTTTCTAAGGGTCTCCCTGGGCTACAGCCCCCAGGAGCTCTGACCTTGTGTTTTTCCCTTCTTGGTGTAAGCGAGGGAATGCTCCCGCTACTGTGAGGAGCCTTCCTGGCTCATGCCCTGTCCCGGTGGAGTTGGTTAGTAAAAGGATCTGAGTTCTTGCTCCCACTCCCTTTACCTAGAGGCCGGCCTGACCTCGAGGGCTCCCCTCCCACTCTTCTGTGTGGTGGGGTCCCCGTAACCCCGACAAGGCTGGGCCCAGAATTTCTGAGGGGTTCGACCCTCCAACCTCGTCATCATTTAGGACAGGGGCTTGGGTGTCCCCACTCCGGGGGCTCTCTCTGCTCTGGGCGTCATACAGTTCACAGCAAATGCGACGTATTAAACAGCTATCGATTAAAATAAAGATGAGAAAGGCTAAAGGAAAACACTCGATGCTGCACCATGGTCCAGGGGCCCCACACACAGCGTCTCCGGGATGTGAGGGACGTTCACAGTCTGCGTCTCACATGTCCCAGACCCCCTGCCCAGGCCTGGCTGCACTGCAGGGATGCAGAGGGACGGCGGTGGCCACACGCCCCCAGGATCTAGGGGCCAGGGCTCTTCTCCCCAGCACCTGCCACCCTGTCTTGGTCACAATCCCCCCCTCCCAGTCTGGCCAAGCAGCCTCTTGGCCGGTGGCGTCTCCCTGCCCAGGGCCCCTCGCCCTCTCCAACTGCTCATGACACCAGGCTCCAGACAGATCCGGCTCCAGCTCTGAACTCCGCTCAGCTCAGCTCCCTGGCCTGGCTTCTCCAGCTTCCCAGCACGGGCTGCTTTGTCCTTAGCTCGGCCCCCCTTTGCCCAGGCAGCTCCAGACCAGCTCACACGGGACGGACACAGACACACACACTTACACACACACACACCCTGTCCTCCTGACTCCCCCATTGCCCTACCCGCCCTGTCCATCAGGCCGACCTGGGGCATCGGCCTCTCTGGGGTCTGTCCCTGCTTGCTCACCAGACGCCAACCAAAAAATCCCGCTGAGTTTCAGTGAAGGGCTAGGAGTCCCCTTACATTGGCTTAGCTGCAGTTCAGGCCTGGGAAGGGAGCTGGACCCTTCACAGAGAGGATGGACCCAGCTCCCATTAAAGGGCCAGTCCCCTGGGAGACACAGCGACAGGGAGAACTGCGCGTCAGAGCAGATCCGGGCTTTGGCGTGACCTGGCACAGACGGCTGGGGGCGCGGGGAGGAATTCGGAGCTGCATGGGGGTGCAGAATCCCAGGGAGTCCGGCTCCAGGGGCAGGGAGGGAGGGCGTCGCTGCTGGCCCAGCTTCCTCCAGATCCAGCCCACCCAGCCGGCGCAAAGGGGGCCCACGTCGGGGACAAGCCGGCAGCTCTGACAGTCTGCCCGGCTGGTCCCAGCTGAGCACGGTAGGTTGCTGGGCCTGGCCCTAAGCGACATGCCAGGGTTGGCTGGAGACTGGATGGGCTGAGGGCAGACGCTGCTCCACTCACTGCAGCCCCTCGGGACGGGGGCAGAACTCGCAGGCTGCGTTTCTCTGGCTGTGAAGTCGAAAGGTTAGAGCAGGAGGCGGCTGGGAATTAGGAGCCTTTGGGTCTAAGCCCAGCTCTGGGTGCGGAGTGGAGTGAAGTGAAGCGGCTACAGCTGGGGCCTGAGCATCATGAGTCCCGTGTTCGATTCCTAGCTCTGGGTGTCATGTTTAGAACAGAAGAATGGGAATCGGGAGGCCAGGGTTCTGTTCTCGGGCAAGTCACTTCCCCGCTGCGTGCCTCAGTTTCCCTCACTATGGAGCTGGGATAATCACCCCACCCTGCCTCCGAGGTGTGGGTTGTGAGACTCTGCCCATGTTTGCAGCTGGCTGAGAGCCCTGAACGAAGGGCTGAGCATTGCTGATTGCTAGAAACAGGTACATAGCCCCACGCTGGGACCCAGCTCAGGACGTTCAGTCCTCACCAAGGGCGAGGGCTGGCTTATTACAGAGACAGAGTCCGCAAAATCCAGGGGTGCTTTGGCATTAGATCACAGCCCCCCGACAAAGCATGACCCTCCTGAGGACACCCCCCATTGCAATAATTCCTGGCGCTTTTCTGTAGCTCACCAAGCACTTTACAAAGGAGGTCACCGTCACAATCTCCATTTTACAGGTGGGGACACTGAGGCATGGAGTCTTGCCCAAGGTCAGCCAGGGCTGTGACTAGAACATAGGTCTCTCAAGGGGGGCCAGTGCCTTCCCCACTAGGCTACATTAGTAAGCAGAGACTATCTGCCCCCCTAACCCACCCGGACAGTGGGGAGGCACTTGGGTTGAGCCTAGGGCTGGCACTTGGGGAGGCCGCTGGGCACAGGAAAGGCACCGGTTCGAGGGCTGGTAGGCCTCAGTTTCAGCTCCAGACCATGTGGCCCTTAAGGGCCGACTGGGTGCGGGGCTCAAAGGCGGCTTGGGGTGGGATATGGGGCCTAACCCCCACCAAGTGAGAGCTGAAGGGCACGTCTCATGGGTGACAGAGGCCTCCGGCCAGGTGGAGATGGATCCAGGGGCCTGAGAAGCCGCTGGCCTGGGGGCACCCAGGGGACAGGGCTGGCGGGGTTGGGGGGCCCAATCCTGTGATATGCTGGGCCATGAGCCCCTGGCAGGCCAGGCCCCGAGCACGTTCCTCTGGCCCCTTTGTTTACGCGCTGCCCTGGCGCTGAAATCCGGTTTCCAGGAAGCTTGGGCAGGGCGGATCTCCCTTTGGCAAATTGCAGGCGGGAGGCTTTTAACTCTGCCTAACCTCTTCTCTATGGCAAACACCCCCGCGCCCCCCCACCCCGCCCAGCCTGTGGGTGGAAACGGGAGGCCAGGGGATGAGTCAGCTCGGTCTGGGACTGGGAGCTAGCCAGACCCTGGGCTAGGGAGACAATCTGCTCCCACCGCCCTGCCCTGCTACTGCCTCCACCCCGGCTGACCTCCCAGCAGCCATCTGTCTGCTGCGGCTGGGGCAGGCCAGACCCCTGGGGTGGCTCCCCACAGAGGATCCCGGCTGGCGGGGCGGGCAGACAGAGTCAGTCTGCCCCAGCCTTGCCCTCTGGCTCTGCAGAGAGGGTCGGGGGCCTGTGCCGTGGGGCAGGCAGGGCAAATGCCACAGGAGCACCACTTTAGGAATACGTGGGCCCCAGAGCCCGGCGCTGGGCACTTGAGGAATCTCTCCACAGCCCTTAAGGCCCTGCATCAATCATTCAAAGCTGCCCTCCCCATCGTCTCTCGGCACCTGGACTGCCTACCTGAGGTGCCAAAGCCCCCCTGTTCTTTGCTGGATAAACAGCAGCCTGCTGCTTTTCCTTCCCTGCAGTGCAACTCTGAGTTTAGCCTGGGGTTGTGGGGAGGGGAGCCCGTGGGGGTGTGCATGGTCCTGAGGCCGTGCGACGGGCACCTGTGCCTGGGGGCCAGTTTGCAGGGCTGGATCTGTATCGATTCATCATGCTCCAGGCCAAGAGCGGCGCATGCTCCCCTTGCACGCGCACTCCCTGTCCCCTTATGCACCCCCCCGGCATATGCACACACGTACACCTGTGCACACACACGTACACCCATTGCCCCCTGTATGCAGCTGGAGCTCTCTTCCTCCCCATCCCCCCCTCCCTGGGTCAGACCCCGGAGCCCCTTCCTCAAGCCGGGCAGACCCAAGCCATGGCACGGCTCCAGCTCTGCCCCCCCCAGCCCAGCTCCTCCTCTTGTTCCTTGAAGCCTTTTCCTCCAGCAGCTTCCATTGATAAATCTGAGCTGTTGCCATGGTGACTACACCTTCCCTGGCAACGGGAGTGGAAAGAAAAGGGACTAAACTGTCAGCGTAACAACAGGTGGCGAGACAAGTGGGGCTGGCTTGGAGCCTGCGGGCCTGGCCGGAAGAGAAGAATGAGGAATTAGGAGAATGGCCGAGTGCACAGCTCCCCGCCGAGAGGCACTGGGGAAAGGGGAGAGGCAAGGACGGAGGGCAGGTGTGTGAGCGCGCACAAGGGTGTGCGGGCGTGCCAAAGTGTGCGCGCATGTATGTGAGCGTGCACAGGTCTGACTGCGTGCCGAGATGTGCGAGCGTTCACGGGGGTGTGACTTGCTGCACGCAGCTGCGTATGTCAGCGTGCACGGGGGGGGGTGAATTCCTGCACACAGAGGTGTGTGAGCATGCCACGGGATATGCGCTCGTGTGCACCGGTGTGCGTGTGTGCAGAGATGTGCGAGTGTGCGCTGGGGTTGAGTTTGTGCACGGGGGCGTGTAGGCGAGTGTGCACGGGTGTGCGTGTGTGCAGAGATGTGTGAGTGTGCGCTGGGGTGTGAGTTTGTGCACGGGGGAGTGTAGGCGAGTGTGCACGGGTGTGCGTGTGTGCAGAGATGTGTGAGTGTGCGCTGGGGCGTGAGTTTGTGCACGGGGGCGTGTAGGCGAGTGTGCACGGGTGTGACGTATTCAGAGTTGTGTGTGTGTGTGCGCGAGTGCTGACTCTTCATCGCCCTGCCGGTTGCTATGCAGAGGACAAAGCGAGGCAGACACAGCCGGTTTGCTGCGAGTGGCAGCAGGCGCGTGTGTGTTTCTGAGGCTGGGGAGACGACGCAGAATTGCTGACACCCTCGAGTTCCCCTGCTGACGTCTGTTCTCTCTGGAGCAGAATGGTTCATCCGCGGGAGCTGGCTCCCAAGGCAAAACAAGCTGGCCTGGGCAGGGAGGGGCTGGATTGCAGGCTTGGGGAGAGCACGGGGCCCCTACCGTGTGTGTGTGTGTCCGTGCATGTGTGTGTGTCCCTGGGGACTGGGACCGCCTTAAACCAAGGCCTCGACCCTTCACAGGGGACCCCAAGCCTCTGAGCTTCATAGATCACGTCTGTCCTGCCTGGACCTTCCCCCTGGGACAGAGCAAAGGCCTGGCCAAACCAGGGGCTCTCTCCGGGAAAGCCTCCTGCTGCCGGCCCAGAGCCCTCCCTGCCCCCCTTTGTGTGGGGAGATGGAGGGGCTCACACATGCGAGGGGCTTGGTGGGCTAGGACTGGGTGGATGTGTGCCAGGTCTGCACGGGGGGGTCAGCGATGGGCCCCGAGCACTGGACAAGTGGGGGGTGAGGGAAGCAGCTAACCCGCTGGCCCCCGCTCAAAAAGGGCCAGTGACATTTGCCCACAGGCTCCGTCGCCCCAGCGCAGCCGCTCGTCACAGCCAGCGTGGGAGAGGAGGGAGCCGAGGCGGCTGGTGAGTTCTGGGGGGGCCGAGGCGGATGTGGATGGAGGGGACACGGGGGGGACGGTCTGGTGGAGGGGGGTGGCTCCATCCTCAAACCCTGCGTCTGGCTGCAGGTCGGTAGGAAAGTGAGAAGCCAAGAGTGCAGGCTCCAGAGCACAGACGTGTCCTCCCCACCCCCCCAGCTCTGCCAGAGCACCCCACCAGCCGGCAGCACCCCTGCTATTCCAGGCCTCCCCCCGTCAGTCCTCAGCCCTTCAAATGCATCTCCCGCCCAGTCCTACCGCTGCCCCTCAACCCCACCTACAGCCCCCCTGCTCTCCTAGCCCTGCGCTCCCTCCAACAGCTCTGCCAGCGCCCCTCAGCCGACCCACAGCACCTGCTGCTGCTTTGGCCCTCTCCTGAGCAGAGAAGCTGAGGATCGTTTTGAACGGTGCAAGGGCTGGCTCAGGGGGTCCCCCAGGAGTAGGGTCTTGGGCATCAAGCCCCCTCCTCTCCGCTCTCGCGGTGGCCTGTTGCTCTGGGGCTGGCTCCATTCGGGTCCTAGGGGTCAGGCGGTGGAGAAAGGGCCACCAGGAGCGGAGAGAGGGGGCCCGTCCAAGAAGACACGAGCTCTCCACAGCGAGGGTCCAGCCGGGAAGGTTTAACTCCTGGAGCGTCTCAATTCTACAGATAGGGAAACCGAGGCACAGAGCAACTCGCCCTGGGTCACACAGGAAGCCTCTGGCAGAGCTGGGGATAGCGCCCAGGAGCCCTGACTCTAGTGTAGGGCTACAGATCTGCACAGTCCCTTCAGGGGCAGCTGACGACCCTGGGGGTAGATGGGATGGGTGGGCCTCCAGCCCTGGGATTCCTTCCCTAGCAGCTGGAGGCCCAAGGGGGAGCCTGGGATCTGCTTCCCCCCCGCCCTTTCTCCCCACTTGTGATCGGGGGGTGGTCAGAGAGAGTCTGTGCTGTAATTATAGCCCCTCCAGCTGCCACAGGCCAAAGCGGCTGGAATGTGGCAGGCCCGGAGCAACACAGTCCCCGTCCTGCCAGGACAGGGGAGGAGCTGGGGACCTGGGCCCCATAGACCTCAGCCCCAGCTGGCGGTATAAAGAAAGGCTGTTGAGTGACCCCCCTACCCTAGCCAGGCTCTTTTCTCACCTTTGGCCTCAGAGCCAAGGTGGGTCAGTGTCAACAGCCCCGTTGGGCACATGGGGAAACCGAGGCACGGAGGTGGGGGTGACTTGTGCGAGGGCAAAAGGGATTCAGGCAGAACTGTCGTCTGGTCTCCATTGCTGTCTAACCAGGAGGCTGCACTCCTTCCCCCCAGCTGAGAAGAGAACCCAGGAGTCCTGTGGAGCAGCGCCCTGCTCTAACCACTGGGCCCCACTCCCTCCTATCTGTACGAACAGAACCCGGCCCCAGCTCAGCTCAACAGCGCAACCTCCTGCTCCCTCTGAGCCCAGAGCTGGGACTGGCCTCCCACCCTCCACCCCCAATAAGGAGCCTCTGGGGCTAATCAACGAATCACGCTGCTTGGAGCCCAGCCACCAAGTGCAGGTGCCCGCTGACCTGTTTCTGTGAATGATGATGAGTGACTGGGGGGGATGGGACCCCCCCTCCTGGCCTCCAGCTGCCTGGTTTGCTGCAGATTGCCTGGAGAACCAGTTCCAGGTAACCCTTTCGCTGCTGGCACATGATCCATTTGCTACCTGTGGGTCTTTGTTCCAGGCTGAGGATGGCTCAGACGCCAGGGACCTCCTTAAAGGATACAACGTGGAGCTTCAGGCCACAGCTAGGGCCTGACCTGGGACAGGGACAAAGATCCTGAACAGCATGGGGCGTGTGAGGCAGCCTGTGGGCTGTCCTGCCCCCCAGCCAGCTCCAGCCCCCTTTGGGCCCCCCATAGGTATGAAAGCATCCTCTCAGCTCAGACTTTGCTCCAGCTGGGCAGGTCGGAGCTGCTCGGGGGTGTCTGGCCAGCTCCCCATGAACGGCAGAGGCAGAGCGGAGTCTGGAGTGATTTGCAACAGCGCTTTGGTTCCAGCATCTCCACTGACACCTACACGCGGTGCTCCCGCCCACGCGCACCCGGCCCGCAGCTGCAGCACATTGCTCCCCGTAACCTAGCACAAGGCAGGTGTCCGCCTGCTCACACTCAGGCACACGCACACGTGTGAGCATGCACACGCTCAGGCACATCCACGTGGACATGCCCATGCATGCACACACACTCAGTCTCAAGCATGGGCACGTGTGAACATGCACACACTTGGTCTCATGCACGTGAACACACGTGCAAACATGCACCACACGCGCCTGCACGCACACACGCGTTTGCACATGTATGCACCTGCACGCACCTCTTCACATACTCATGCACGCAAGGCACATGCATGTACCTTGCGCATACACATAGCTATGCACACGTGCAGAGGCCTCCAAAGAGGAGAGACTAACGCAGGCCAGCCCGTAAAATCCCTCATCTTTAGCAGGGAGGAGATCCCGTGCGTCCCCTTCACCAGGTGTACTCATGCTTGTGCACAGCACAGCACCACATGTGCACGGGGCCCCAGGGGTCACATCAGATTCTCCCCATGTTTCCATCCAGGGCAGCCCAAGGCAGCCCATTCAGGACCATTCAGGCCAGGGACAGGGAACCAGCAGAAATGAGAGCACCTCCCGTGACCTCTGGCTCTCAGCGGCTCCACCTGCCAGGGCACATCAGACCAAAGGCCCCCAGGCAGGGTCATGAGGCCAAGGCCCCTGTGGTATATGACACGCAGCGGACACCTGAATGGGGACACGACGAAGGAGCGTTGCTCATTGTGCGTCTGGCCCCAAGGGGTGGGACAGAATTAGCTGGTGATTTTTAAACACAGAGAGTTTCTGTTAAATATCCTCCCAGGGGATCCCACACTTTGGGGGGGCGGGGGGCATAGGCTCTGCTCTGCAGTCTAGAAGCAGAGCCAAGCCTCTGAGTGACACAAGGCTGCCCTCTGCTGCCCAAACGCCGTCCGCGTCGTGGGTTTACACTGAGCCGTAACCCCAGAGCGGGTGCTGCAGATTAGCTGGGAGACGGGGAGCATGGAGTTTAGACAGACAGACAGCTGGACAGAGTGCAGGGAGAGCTGGAGGAGCAGGGCGGGTGACTGACCGAGGGGTGGGCGGCTAGATTCGATGGTAAGACAGGGTGAGGACTGAGATGTTTAAGAGTAATTCATAGCACTTTGCATCTGCAAAACACTTTAAGGACACGGGCCGATTGCTGCTCACAGCTCTCACTTGCAAGGTAGGTCGCTCTGAGCCCCAGCCTATAGATGGAGAAACCCAGGAGTCCTGCCTCCCAGCCTCCAGTCCTGCTTTACCCACTAGCCCATGCTTCTCTAGTGCCAGCTCTTGGAACAGAACCTAAGAGTTCTGTCTCCCAACTCCCCTGCTCTAACCACTAGACCACACTACTGTCCTTGCAGCCCCTCCTGTGCAGCCAGCCAAAACTAGAGCCCCCAAACACCTCCCCGCTCCTCTCTGATCTGCGGGCAGGCGCTGCCTCGGGCGGCCTCTGAGGTTTTGAGGCAGGCCGTGCGCGTTCGGCAGGCAGGGGGGCGGCGTGCGGGGGCTGCCATGGCAGCAGAGGGCCTCACAGCCAAGCGGAGCGTGAGGACAGGGGCTGGGGGCGCGTGGGCGTTGGAAAGCAGGTCGAGGCACATGTGTTCCCAGAGCAGCGATGGCAGGCGGCGATTACAGCAGCTCGGCCGGACGTGGCTCAGCTAGATAACGAACCAGCGCAGCAAGAGCCTGGCAGCCCAGACCCCTTTCCCGGCTACGATTCATCCCCCAGCAGCTGAACAACGGCAGCTGCCGGGCCATGGAGAAAGGGGGACTCCCAGCCTGGCCAGGAAGGAGGGTTTGGTGCCCGTTCCCTGCTGCAGGGGCTGGGCAGGGTCCGTCTGGGCTCGGCCCCCGCCCCATGCTAAGGTCTGTGTCTGAGATGAGCCCCGTCTGCCACCCCTTGCGACTTCAGGCCATTCACACTTGCACCCTCAGCACAGGACACCGGCTCTTCGCCTCTCCACACTGCTCCCCTCTGAGCAGCAGGCCGGGCACAGAGGCCAGGGAGCGTTTCCTCACTGTGGCAGCGTGGCTGCTCTATGCAGTGCCTGAAAGATGCAGAAGCCGCAGGGTGGGGGCTAGCTCGAAGGAGACGTGGGGGGATCCAGGCTGGAGAAAGGGCCAAAGTGCCCAGGTTTCCAGGGTCATATCTGGTCATATCCCCTGCCCCGTTTCTGCACCTGACTCCGTGCAAACACGGGCCATCTCGCCACAGATGCCATTGTCCAAACACGCCACTAGATGGGGAGTGTTGTAGGCGCTAGATCCACACAGGTAGTGCTTTTTATATACACCCTCCCTTCCTGAATCTCCTGCTAGTGACATGCTCAGCTCTCCTGACACTGGAGCCACTCGGGCTGGCACCTTCTTCTCGAGCTTGGATAGGGGATGAGCTGAAAGAAAAATGGCACCTCCTGCCCCAAGCTTTTCTGAAATCCCTTCCGCAGGGTTTATCTGGACATCCTCCCCATGGCAGTTAAATCCACGGATGCCCACGGCCTGCGGGATTCATGGCCCCAGCCAGTCACAAGCTGGGACAGGGAGTTAGGAAAGGGGCCACGTAGTTGGTTGAGAGATGCTGAGAGATCAGCTTTCACACTTCAGGGCATCAGGGGCTGGCACACTGTGGAGGCAGGAAAAGTGTCCTTGCTGCCCCGTGCTGCACCGTGCCACTGGCCCAGTTCTGCTGGTTTCCTCGTGCACTTGGGGAACTGAGGTTACTGGACTTGGTGATCTGGTCCGGACGACCCTGTCCGGCACATGCACCACTATATATGCACGTGCATAGCACACACGTATGCTCACCACACACAAACGCTGCACGCGCACTTGATCCACCCTACACACGAACTCAGCTACGCAAAGGCACACACACACAGGCCTCATCAATATATATTCGTGCATGCCTCAAACATGCAGCATCCATGTGCAGACAGTCACACGTGCCCGTCTCGCGCCGAGCTGTGGTCGCACTCGCACCCCTCTGTGTGCGCTCACTCGCACGGCTGCACGGTCGCTAAGCATCCGAGGGGCTGGCCGCCTGCATCCAAGGCTGAGCTGTGCAAACCCCCCTGCGGAGCAGGGGCTGAGCTATTTCCGTTCTGTGCAGCTGCCCCCTGCCCGGGCCCTGTGGCTGTCTCTGCGCTCACCCGCCCCGGCCGTGGGCGTTAGAACAGGAACTGCCGCACCATTTCCCTTAAGGTCTGTTTTTTCCAAAACACACACCGTGCAGGAGGGGGAGGAGCAGCAGCAGGCATTCCACTTGGGGAGTCGCCTCTTTGTCCCCCCAGGCAACAAAATGGGTGGGAGGGTAGGTGCAGGAGGGGCGGGGATGGGGAGAGACAGGGCCTCTCTGAACAGCTGGTGACAGCTGGAGACTGGGCTGAGAATCCAGCTGGGCAGAACCCGAGTTGAGGCAGGCAGCGCCTTCCTTCCTGCCCTCACCCGTCCTGGTGCATGCCAGTGGGATCCTCACCCAGTCCTGGTCCAGCGTGGCAAGCGGAGCATCCGCACCGGGTGACAATCTTCAGGGGTGACAAATCCCTGGGGAGATTTTGGGGTTTTTTTGCTCGCCCGATTGGGGAAGGTGTGTGGGGGGCAGGAAACATTCCGAGTGACAGCCGCAGCGGTGCCACCTGGCTGAGAACGTACTCGGAAAAGCACAGGTGGGGGAGCTCCTGTCGGTACTAACCGCCGTGTCGGGGGGGAAACCCTTGATCTCAGTCTCCTCTAGAGACTCTAGCGAAGGGAAGGCCTCAGAGTCACGGGACTTTCATAGAACCTGGGCTCTCGATTCCCAGCTTTGCCGTGGGGCTGTCTGCAGGACTGCCGGCGGGTCACTTGGAATGAATTTTCGCAAGCACTCAGCCCGTAGGCGGGAAGAGTGGGTCTGCTGCTGTGTAACCTTCATCCCCTCTCCTTACCGTATGTCAGATCATCCTGAGTAAAACTACCCAGGCTTCTGTGCCAGCTCGGGGCGGTGCCCAGTGGGGGAGGTAGGCCCCGGAGGGGAGATGAAGGGGCTCCTAAATGCCGTGGTGGCCCCCGCCTGCTACCCCTGGGGAATTTCCAGCTCTCTGGGAAAAAGACAAGAGGACAGCAGGTGTATCAGGGCGAAGCGTCAACTCCTGCATGTTCGCCTGCCCCCAGCTACGGGGGCGACTACCATGCGCCCGCAGGAACTCTGAGAGTTCCCATTGTCACGGCGCCTCACGTGACAGACGGCTGGCTGGAGCAGGTGGGGTGATAAATAGGTGAGTGTGGGAAGAGAGGCAGGAGGTGAAGACGGATGGATGTGCCTGGGAAACGGCAGATACGCCTCTGGCGAGGAGCGCGGGACAGGGCTCCGTTCGGAAGCCATCCATGGCGCCCCATTTTCAGCCCACGTGGCTCCAGGCCTAGTCATATTATCCCTATAGGCCTCCCTGCCCCTGCTGGCCCAGCGAGCAAACCCGACGCTGTCACAATCGAGCACCTGCCCTCCTGAGGACCAAACCCAAATTCCCAGCCTTGCATACACAGTCACTGCAAAGAGCCGCATTTGCCCGACAGGTGGCGCTTGGCAACTGCCTTTGCTTCTCTCTCCAGCTCCTTCCAGGTGTGGGGTCCTAGCCTCAGGCCAGGGGGGTTAACGTGCTCTCGCCGTGCCTCAGGGGCGAGGACAGAACTGTGCCCTACCCACGTAAAGGATGCTCTGGCCTGGACAAACACCAGAGCTAGGAAGCAGGTCCTTAAAGGGGCCCTGCAACGAGGGTCAGGCATGGAGCATGTGGCCTTTAATTGTGATTATGATTGTTCATGTTTGTGATTTATTATTTGTACTGTGGTAGTGTCCCAGTCGCAGACTCACTCACTGCGCCAGGCGCTGTACAGACACAGTCCCTGCCCCAAAAAGCCAATGGATGCTTTTTGGCGGATAAAGGATGGAAGGGCTTTTTTTAAAAAGATGAGTGTTTCTGTATCTTTTCTTCAGCAATAGAAACATCAAGAAATCGTCTCTGTTTTTTCTGGATCTCTTCCAGGAGGCCCTGAAGATGTGAGTTCAGATCCCGAGGGTGCTGGGGGATTGACATTTCAGCAAAGATCATCTTTCTCTCAGTGGTCCATTAAGCATCAGAGTAAAATAGGTATTTACAACAACAGAAAATATCTCAAGTAATTTCAAATAGTCTATCTAAACATCCTTCCCCCTCCTAGCTGATCCCCACGTCGCCAGCTGTCCAGTTGCCATAGAGTTTCCCAGACAACCAAGACTTGGATTTCACTTCACACGGGTGTAACTGATGACCCAAGGTATAGTGAGACATAGAATCAGGCTCCTAGAACCCACATCTCCCCCCACTTACACTGGTTGGACACTGACATAACTGGTGTAATGGACGACAGAACGGAGCCTGCTCGCCCGTGAAGAACTCTCCACACGGAGATAAGGGAGGGGAAAGGTACCAGCTTGTGACATTCGCCCTGGGCTGCACCAAGGAGAAACCATGCCCCAGCTGAGGCCATGGTAAGGCAATTGCCCTCCCACAGGCTGCCTGGGTGACAGGAGGGGCAGACATGGGTCCATGTTACCCACTTTCCACTCAGCCTCCTGCTGCCCAAGGCCATGCATGGTCCGTCACGCCAGCACGATTTAGCGTGTCCTCTCTCTTGGCTGGTTCTAACTAGTTTGAGTTATGCAGGACTGTTTCCCACCATGTGCCATTCAATGCTTTCACCATTGTGCCCCCATTTCCCCCCACGCTGTTATGTCAGGTGCTGCCCTCCACCCCAGAGCTGTCTGCATTCCAGTGTGGTTCCAGCAAACCCAGATTGGCTGGAGCTGGTTTAAGGGTGTTTCTGTCTGTAAGTGCACCCCCGCTGGGCAGCGGGACTGTCTTAGCATCTTGTCCCTGGGGATCACGGCCTGGAATATAGCAGAGATGAGCGTGGGCAATGTGTTTCTTTTCCTATGGAGGCCCATCACTTAGGGACCTGGGTCCCTCTCATCAGTTCAGACACGCAGGACGCTGCGGTACAATAATGCATGTGCACACACCTTGTCTCCGGTTGCAGTGTGTAGCCAGCCTCACGCAGAAGCTCACCACCCTGGGTGTCTGGCAGTTCATCAGCAGTATCCTGATCCAGCCAGAGACGAAGCTCACCTCTAAACTCTTCCTGATGCTGGCTCTCCTGGCTGGTTCACTGTCAGGGGCTGGCGGTGAGAGCCACAGCGGAGACCCGAGTTGTCTCAATTGCACGTCAGGGGAGAGGGACGGAGGCCCCAGACTGTAGAGGGCTAACCTGCCCCGGGGAGCCAGCAGACACATGAACCGGACACAGCCTGAGGCTTGCCCTGTAGGAGAAGCGAGCTGCTGACCTTTCCACCAGTTGCAGCTCATGGGTGCTTGGTGCAAGGTCATAAATCCGGCCCCAGAAAGGGCCATTGCCAGGGCCTCTCCCAGGGCCAATTAGGCTCAGTAGGCACATTTCCAGGGGCCCCTAAACAGTGGCAGATTACCGGGTGGGCAACGGGGCCATGCCCAGGGGACCTGGCCAATTTGGGGGCCCCGCATGAGCGCCGGCACTCTGGCCCTGCCTCTTACTCCTCCTTCTCTCTCCCAGCCCTGCGGTCCTCTTCCCTAGATGGACTAGATCACCTCCCAGTCCTGCGGTCCCTTCCAGCCCTAATTTTCTATGATTCTAATGTTCTAAGATGTCTCTGATTACCCCTAAAGCCCTGCCCCCTGGCCAGACCGGAAGTGAGCCTATTTCCCTCGTCTGGAGCTGGCTGAGCTGGTCGCCCCAGCCCCGCACTCTCTCGTCCCCACTCCCCTGTGCAGGAAACACGAAGGTCAATGAAGATGCTGCGCCTAGGGGCGCGTAAGGTGTAAAATCTGGCCCTGGCCTTTTCTCATGTATATTTTTTTCCCTGCGGGCCTGTTCACACTGCTCCAAATGGCCGATGTCTGTGGAACACAGGAACTGCCAGATCCGAGCACAGCAGGCTCTAGTCAGTCCCGTATCCCGGCGCTGACACGGACCAGAGCCAGCTGCTGCTATGCAAGAAATCCCAAAGGAGGCGATGATGGAATAACAGGCCTTGGGAGGACATTTCTGCCAGATCCCTGGACATTCTGTGGTTGGCTCAGGCCCTGAAACATGAAGGTTGATCTCCGTTCTAATTTCTTTGATCCTGTCTAACCAAGCTGTGGGTTTTCTCATTATCCATACAAATATATAATCCTTTCTGGAATCCTATTAAGCCCTTGAGCTCAGTGATAACTTGTGGCAAGGAGTTCCACAAGCTAGGGGTGCATTTGTTTCACCTGCCATTTCATCCAGCAGCGATCGGGGTTATAAAACCTCCATAGCCACCCCCTCTCCCCACAACAAAATAATCCCTGACCTTTGAGCTTTAAAAAGCGTTTAACACCCTGACCGCATAGCCAAAGCTTTTCTCTCACTGAAAAATTCTTGGCAATGGACATAAAGCATAAATGATCCTTTTGTGCGTCCTCCTTCCCCCTCGGCTTCTTTTTGCAGGGGAGGGATTTGTATGGATTCATTTCTCTTTACCGAGGGTGGGATGCAGCTGGAGGAGACACTTGCATGTGTGTGTGTGTGAAAGAGAGAATGGCCCTGTTCATTTTTTTTCCCTCTCTCCTAGTGCAGATTTACTCCTTTATCCCAGCTCCATTCCCATTCCCCGCGCACAGAGTTCCTGTGCACCACCAGGATTACAAAATCCCTCTTTGTCTTATTTTACAGAGTTGCTAGGCTGAAACAATACCAGCTCTCTCCCTCTGCCTGGCCTCTGGGCTCCTGCCAAACGCCATCTCAAGTGAAAGCAAACAGCTTGAGAACCCAGATCCGCCCAGCTCCAAGCCTGCCGCTGCATCCCGCTTGACCTACTTAATGCCATATATGGTCAAGCCTAATCCAGGCAAACTGCGGGGCGGGCTGAATTGCATGAGGTGGACTGGGGGGAAAGAAAGGGGGAATGACTGCAAAAATCCCTTTCAAAATAAAATGCGGCACTGACCCATCCCAGCCTGGTCTCCTTTCTTTTGCAGCTGGAATGAAATGAACCAGATTCAGTTGCAATGATTTTTGCGTTGCTCTTCGGCATAGCAGTGCTGGGATGGGAGGAAGGTTTTCGTATCCACTGAAAGGGTCGATTTTCCTTTCTCATCTGGCCCTCCCCTGCCCGAACCCGGCCTGCCCTGCCAACCCTGCCCCGCTTTCCTCAAGTGTGTAAACGGCTGGTCCGTGTATCGAGGCAGAGCTGGGGTGTAATACTCCCGGGTGAGCTAGCCAATCCGGAGCCCCTGCCAGCCTCGCTCCCTGCCATTCCAAGGGGATTGTGAAGCGGGTCACGTAGAACTGGGAGCCAGGGCCTTTCTGCGTGGCAGCGAGACAGTGGCCTGTTTCCTTAGCAGGTCAGCTCAGGTTTTCAGGACTTTAGGAGGCCCTGACAAAAGCGCCCTTGTGGGGGGTTGAATTTCCATCGCACCGAAGGAGGCGCATGCGTGACTTCCATGGAGACAGCAACAGGGACTCGACGTCCCAAGGGCTATTATTTATGACTTAACTTGCCCTGGTCTGCAGGGGAAGCAGCTCTAGCTCCTGCAGCTGTAAGCCAGAAAGATCCTGTGACGTGAGAGATAATAATAGGCCAAGGTTTGGGATGGAGGGGAGCAGCTAGGGAAGGAGGGAGACCAACCATAAGGAGAAGGGGGAAAGGGATGGGAGACTGCTGACCTTGGGTGGGCTCTCTGAGTTTGCAAAGGGGGGGGGGTTGTTTCTAATCGGAGCGCCTGTGTGTCTGTTCCTGGTGGGATAACATAAGCCTGATTCTCCCGCCTTGTGCAGTTGTTCGCACCTGTGCAAAGTGGGCACGCAAATCAGAATGGCAGTATTTCACATCTGCTTTGCGCTGGTGTAGATGACAACACAAAGTGCAGGGTAACAGAGAATCAGGGCCCTGGCCTCTAATGGGTATATCAGTCTCTGGGTAATGGAGATTCTTCAGACATCAGATCCTGCCTCACAGGTTGGCCCTTGACACCATGGAAAAACAGCTCTATGTACAGCAGCAGGTGGGTGGGGCGGGTGGAGTTCCCAAACAGGCATTGCAGGGGTTCTTGTATTACGATGGCACCAGTCCTGCCGTTGTCCTACTATTACACTGAACGGACTGATTCCATTATCGGGTTTGTGTGTGACAGGTCCCTCACCGCAGAGGCAGGGCGTGCCGCGATCTGTCAATCAGGCCTTTGAAGGTTTCCCTCCTGCCATCACAATGCAAAAGCTTTAATGCAAAGTTAGGAGACCCACGTGGGTAAAGAAAGCAGTTAAAACTCAGGTGCTGGCTCGCCCGAGGGGCGTGATTTTCCCTTGAATTGCACCTTGCACGATCATTTACAGCAGTGAGAAGCAGCTGCAGGGTACCACGAGTCTGATCTAGAATGTTTTCCGTTCTCTTGGCGTTAGTGTAAATGTCTGCACAAGGCACTGGGGAGTGGGGAATGAGGCCCAAAGTCTTTCAACTGGAAAGATAAAGGGATTCCAGTCCTGCCATTTGCCTTTCTATACACACATGAACGCACACAGCACACCCACTGGCACAGGGCATCCAGGAGCCAATAGCGCTGCCCAGACTCGTAGGGCAAGATTCTGATCTCAGCCCCATCGCTGCACATCCAGAGTTACTCTATTTCAGCCAGCACAGCAAGCCTGGATTTACACTGATGTAACTGATGTCAGAATCTAGCCATTCATTTCCCATGGATGCATCGAGACTGCAGAAACTGTGGCAGGCTCAGACAGTTTCGCCAACTGCTCTGATGAGGATCAGCACCTGAGCATAGGGTGGGGCATTTCAGGCAAGCACTAGCAGCTTGTTTCCCTGACTTTAGAAGAAAATATGCACTTGCCTCAAAAAGTTCAGTGCAGGGACACAGGACAATCCGATGTTAGTGCAGAGACCCATCAGTGCAGACAAGAATCTGATCCTTTGTTGCTGTTTTTTAATTCCTTCTCTGAAATGAGGAGAACACAAAGAAATAAATAAAAGAATTTAAGTTACAACTGGGCTATTCATGGAGATCCGAGGAGGCATCGGAATGGGGATGGTGTAGACATAGACAACATTTATGGGACTAGCAAGGGCTCTAGAACATTGTAGCTGCTTTCTGTAGACTCTCAGTTTATTGTTCTGCTCCTTGTATGGTTATTTGCATCTGTGTAAATAGTCATAATTTAAAAACTAAACCCTAGTAATGATACTTAGCCCTCATCATCTGTCAATTTCAAAGCGCTTTATAAAGGAGACAAATGTTACATATTGACACACAGAGAGGCCAAAGCACAGAAAGGGGAAGTGAAACTTTTGTCCATGGTCACCCAACAGCCAGGGATGAAGCTGGGAATTGAACTACACTGTCCTGAATGCCATTCCAGTGCTTTAGACACCAGGGTGCACTGCAGTGGGCCTGGTTCTCACTGCCCTGCAAAGCCAGTGCAAAGCATGCGTGTGAAATCAGAATGGTAGCCTCTTACGTCCAGTTTGCATTCATTTTGCACAGGTGTAAGTGACAGCTCGAAATGAAAGACATTGGAGAATTGGTTCCATACATTTCCTGAGACTCCAGATTCAACTCACAGAAGCATCTCCTCAGCCTTTCATTCCTCCACTGCTGATAAATTGTTTCTGGCAGTTTACTGTGTGAGAATTTCAGACAGCATCTTCTTAACCTGAGATCCTGCATGGATCCATTGCATGGACACTAATGATCCCCTGGTGATTTTTGTAACAATTGAAGTTTCCTTCTGCTGTCCTTGGTCAAAATTTCCTTACCCTAATATTTGGTTGCTGCTCTCCACACCAGAAGTGGCTGCAGTGATCTGTGCATAGTTGCAACAGCCTTTTCAGATGAAAGGTGATATATAAATAAATGTGAGAAATTGTTAGAATGTGGCACAAGGCTGGGATGAGTGGAGGCTGATGGTGCAATCTGGCATTCTAAAAGAGAGATTGACACACATCAAGCAGGCTACAGACAATAACCTGTGTCGCCTCATTGGGAGGCCTTAATGCCAGAGCTTCAGTGTGCTGCAAGGCGTATGTGTTCTAACTACACAAACAGCCTTGGAGAGGAGGAGCACGGGATACTTACCAAGATGAAATAAGATGACGTCCAACTCTGCAGGAAGCCTGGAGCCTGCCAGATGTTTCCAGGATTCCCAAGGGGATTCGATGCCTGCTCTCAGCATGCTAGGAAAGGACAAGAGTTACTGCACCTCACCCTGCAGAAAGTCCTCGGTCAAAAACTGGGGGAGATTATTGCCTTGTGCTCTTCAAGTCCCAGAGATCAGTGCTGTGCATACAATTACTGTAGCGAGTAACGGTAGTGAGCCTTTACCAGCCCTTTTGGACCAGAGCTGTCTGTAGTGATAAAATGAAAATCAAGTTGAGCTCAAACTCAATCTTGGCTCAAAACAGGTTCTGGATCCAAACAGATTGCCACAGAACTTCAGGCACTTTGAAAGCCTTGAACCCGTTTCTTAGATTAGATACTGGATGACACTCGATGGTCTGTATAATGCAGGAAGTCAGACAATGGATTCTCAATGTGGGGATGATGACCTAGGGATCAGGGGGTGGAGTGCAACTAAACTTCCTTCCTTCATAGCAAGATAGGAGGAGGGTCCTGAAACCAGTTATGCTGGTAACATGGGATCCTAACAGGGGAGGTGGAATGATGTTTTCAACAGGCAAGAGCAGATGAAGAGCAGAACAGAAATAAAACCAAAACTGGCAGAAGCCAATGGTTCTTTGGGTTGTTAGGAAAATGCTCTTATTTACTAATGCAGAGATTTTGGTTGCCTATCACTCTCAGGCTTCTGTAAAAACCCAAGCCTAAATTGCTCCAGATAACAGTGAATATTCTCAATATTCTTTGTTTTCCTGTCCTTATGGAGAAAGGTGCAAGTATGGCATTTCTGATTAAAAGACAGATGGCCCAGATCTACTGCAGCTTCCTCTGGGTGGTGTTGTGGGGGTCTGTGTCCTTTGCTGAACTGTAGCTTGTACTGTAACTTAGTAAAGCACTGCTCCAGGGTAAATCACGGAGGAAATGCAGCCGCAACCTCTCCTGCTACGGCAACAGTGTGACTGCATCAGGGATTTTCATGCTAGAGGGTTGGGTAAACAGCTCCCCTATGAGAAACAGGGAGAGAGAGGGGAATATTTCTCTCAGTGTATTTAGTACCTGACAGAATGCAGAACTGACCGAATATTTAACTGATGGTGCCTTAGATTCTGAATCTGAAGTTGGAGCTGAGAACACCCACCATTATGAAGGGAGAAGCCTTCATGCATCAGAGCATAAGCCAGCTTTTACCACATGAAGATCAGGAAGAAATTTCCCTGATGGGCAGGGGAATATTTCATGGGGGAAGGGGTTGCGGGGGGGTTGGAATTTGTCAAGGTCAGGGATGGAATATTGAACTAGATGGACTGTTGGTCTGATCCGGTCCAGCATTTCCTATGTCCCTAGGGCCCAAGCAATAAAGAAAAATGAGCGGGCTCATCTCTCCCTGTGTTTAATAGACACTGCCCACTCAAGGCACATTTTGTTCACATTCCCTGGCCTTCCACTCCCAGAACGACCCTGCACTTAGTACCTGCAGTAGGATAGATTCCAAGCACTTTACTAGTGGGTAGGGGAGGACAATGTGGGAAAAATCCAGTCTAAGTGCAGGTCTACATATACACTACTGTTTAAGTCGATCTAATTTATGTTGCTCAGGAGTGTGAAAAAGTCAGCAATGGAAGTTACAGCGACCTAAGCGCTGTCACTTATAGATCTCCAGTCAGCATACAGCGTCTTCACCAGGCACGCTACCGCAACTGCGCGGATGCAGCGCTGCTAGCGTAGATCTGCCCTAAGTGGACTATGTTTTCCCTCTCTCCCCAGCTGTGGAAGCAGCCTGCTGTCGCAAAGCTGTCCTAAATAAAAACAATAAGCACAGCCCTTACTAGCAGTTGCAGCATGGCCTACTGGGAAGAGCAATGAACTGGATGTCATGACTCCTGAGCAAGTTACGACTCTGCCACTGTGAGAGTTTGGGCAAGTGGCTAAATTCACTCGGTTCCTCTGTCAAATGGACACGAAGCTTAACAAGGATGTTGAAAGTTTTAAGGGCCTTAGTATCGCTAGATGAAAGACCTTACCATATAAGTGGCAAATGTTTTTACTAGGAGATCCCCCACTGACCCTAGGGAAAACTTCAGTGCTACAGGAAGTGGTGTTTTTGCTTCAGTAGGCAACGCTCTTCCTTCTGAGCTCGCATGGAGCCAATGGCCAAGTAGCCAATGGAGTCTGTGGCTACTGTTAAATTAATCTTTAGCAACTGTGATCCATGAAAGGTGACTAAGGCTAGAAAATAGAGACCAGCACAGCTTTGTGCCAACGCCCTTTATACACATTCCATCATGACATTAATGGTTGATGAGATTCTGGAGGTTGCGTCTTTCTAACGAAAGTGTAAGTATTATAGTATGATTGGATCGATTATTTAGCATTTATAGTGTACCAAAGACACTCTGGATCTGGAAGTCATGGTGCTAAGCACTGTAAGAACACAGATGAAGATTTGGTCCCTGCATTGAAGAGCTCACAGTCTAAGAAGACCAATTTGTAGTCATTATATGGCACTTTTTCGTCATATTAGGGTTGTTGTGACGACAGTAAATTCTCATTAGGAAAACTAAATACTGTTTAAAATTTGTTTCAGCTGCATAAGGTAAATATTCTTCCTGGCCTGTGCTAAACTATTTTCTGGTGCTATTCAAAGGCTGCCCACGCAGGAGATGGACACACTGCAATGATGGGTAAAGATATTATTCCATAGTGTACCTGCAATTCAGTTTGTACAGCGCATTGGGAACCTGGGATGAGAAAGTTATAGAAACATATCTGGTTATATATTATCAGCACACATTGCCTAATTAATTCTCTGACAACATGGGAAGTTCACTGGGCCAGTCAATTGCTGAGATATTCCCCTAGTCCTGATATCAGCTATCATGTCCCAGAAATGGATCAGCATGTTGCGATGCATCCCAACACATTAAGAGAATTCCTTGATATGAAGGAAGGTGCCAACCATGCAGAACAGACAAACTTGTTACAGCTCTTAGCAGGTGAAAGCTTTGCCTACGGAAAGTTACTCGGGGGAGCCTCTGCTGCATCCTCCTTGTTTATGAGCCAACGTGACATATGCTGTTACTAATGCCCGGGATCAGCTGGAAGGCAATAAGCGGCTGTGGAGCAAATTAAGCCTCTTGGGAGTGCAAGAAGTGGGACAAGGAGAGGGTGCAGGGTGATGAGAACCAGCCTGATTCTGATCTCGCTTAATGGTGTAACCCCACTAGTTTCAACAGCATTAATCCTAATTTACACTGATATAAATTGGATCAGAATCAGGTCCTTTGCCTTTGGAGCCTAATCCCAAATCAACGGGAGTCTTTCCACTGACTTTAAAAGAAGTTGAATCAGACCCTAGGGGCCATATTCTCAGCTTTGGACACAGCAACACTGATTTACATCAACTGAGGATCTGTCCCTTGGAGCCTTGGGAACAGAATTTTAAAGCAGACTGAAATTGTAAATGAAAGATCAACCATGTGACGTTAGAAACATTTAACTTGCGTCAGTTTTGTACCAGGAACAAAAAATGCTTTTCAAAATAAAGTGTTTTTCCCCTTTAATATTTCCCATATAGAGGCTGTAGGAAACATGGACAAAGATGCAGCACTGCTGTCCTCCCTCCCCCACCCCATTGCCATGGCACCAGTGTGCTACATACAGTAAAATGTTCTATATCTCCACTTATAAAATGGCTCCACACTTCAAGGTCACTCTATCCGTTTTCATCACAAATCAGGAATGCTTATGTTAATGTTTCTCTGATTTAATCAAAGCAGCCATACTAGGAATTCAAACTCAGGGCCTGCTTGGTTGTTTTGTTTCTTTTCCCTCCAAGAGCAAAAATTGATTTGCAATCCCAAACCCACACAGGCTCATCCTCCCTATACCTGACAAATTTTAAAATGATTAGTGATTCTGATGGTCTGCAAAACCTGAATTGCATATAGGTAGATCTACAAGCAACCCATGTTTGTTCCATATTTTAAGCCAAGATTTAACATCACTGTTTAAAAAGGAAGTACATGACATTTAAAATCAGCAATGAATGAATGAATTCATCTGCAATACTGTACCACTTCTTACTGTTATTTAGTTTATATATTTCTATATCTGTATATATAAATATATATTTATATATTTCATCATCTTTTTAATTGTTGCTTTCATATTTTATGTTGGTATTATCGTGTTGTCTTATTGCAAAGCATCTAGGATACATTTAAGCACTAAGAGAGTGTATATAAAATATTATTTATTAATTTGAATTAATTATTTGGGGATGAATACATTTTGCAAATTAACCAATAAACAAGGAGCACACAATAATAAAAAAAGGCTGATGCATCACCAAACATTCTTGATTAATTTATTTGAAAAGAATACAAGGGGTTAGCTGTGGTTATTTTATTGCATACTTCATAGCACAACGTACTATTGGTGCTATATATTTTGCAGAAGCAATAACATCTTGGTACTGTCACATGAGACCTGTAGACAGTGTTCTACTGTGAAAGCTGTGGAAAGTAGTGAAACCACCATGGTTTTGTGTGTACAGACACGGGAAGGGTGAGTTACAGATTCTACTGTATTTTATTATTACTGTATCTGCACCGAGAATCTGCTTACCATCAAAGCAGTTATCAGGTGAGGTTCCCTTTCTTCTGTACAGATAGAAAAACGAGTGCGAATACCCAATAGGTTTACATAACAACTGTGCAAATGACTCCTTTGGATCTGATTGTGGTTCCTTTTGCTGCTTTTGTTTCAATAGCCATTAGGAAATCAACCACATTACATGGGAATAAGCAGCCCTGATCTAAATGTAAAGTATGTAGAAAGCCCCTCAGATGTTTTTCTCCTGTCTTTGCTCTGATTGGGAATGCTATTAACATTGAACAGAAGGTGGTTAGGGGAGGAGTCTGCATATAAATGTGTCTTGATCTGAACCGCAAAGGAAAATAATTTGTTGAGTCTTCTGCAATAACCATCTTGATCTCATTTAAACCTCATCTGAACATGTTCTCTTTTCGCCTTTTGCTTGTAAGTCTCTGCTTTTGCTCTGGTTTTTATGTGGCCCAGGATCACTTTATGAACCAGCATCCCACTTCAGGGTAGGGGGCTGACATGCTTTATAAATGAGCACAGTCACGGTGGACTGGGTGGGTGGAATTGCTTTGTGTCTCTTCAACAGGAATGCTGGGACGTTCGTTCTGAGTTTTCATACATCGCGCCTGGTCACCAGGGTGTGGGGTGGGGGGACGCCCTGCCACAGGGCTGCTTTGTAAATCCTCTCCCTGTGGGAGATGCACGTTTACAGTGAACCCAAAGTGAGCAGGTCTCCCTTCCACAGGCCTCACCAACAGAAAAACGCCTGGTTTCCCTGCAGGGATTTAAAATGGCAGCCCTGAGGCCTTCATCCTCTTTACCCTGGGGCTGATTCTCCTCAGCCACCCTCCCTGCCAGCCCCGAGCCGCTGCAGCCAGTCATTATTATTTATATCGGTGCTTCTCGGCTACTGGTCCATGGCCGATTACCGGTCCCCGAGTTCTCCCTGCCACAGCGTAGGAAACCGGTCCATGGCCCGCCCCGGTCCCTGCCAGCGTAGGAAACCGGTCCATGGCCCGCCCCGGTCCCTGCCAGCGTAGGAAACCGGTCCATGGCCTGGCCCCGGTCCCTGCCAGTGTAGGAAACCGGTCCATGGCCCGCCCCGGTCCCTGCCAGCGTAGGAAACCGGTCCATGGCCCGCCCCGGTCCCTGCCAGCGTAGGAAACCGGTCCATGGCCCGGCCCCGGTCCCTGCCAGCGTAGGAAACCGGTCCATGGCCCGGCCCCGGTCCCTGCCAGTGTAGGAAACCGGACCCTGCTATCAGAACAGGGGAGAAACACTGATTTCTGTCGGCCTAGGCCTGAGGGGCCCTGTCAGAATGAGGGCCCCGCCGTGCTGCACCTACGCCCCCGCCCCCGGCGGGCGGGGCCCCGCTGCGGAGGGGAGCGGCCCAGGCCTGGCCCAGGGGCACGCAGGGAACGGCGGGTCCTTGGCCACGCAGGGAGCGCGGAGCGCCCCTTCCCCTTCCAAGATGGCGCCGCCGCCTGAGGCGGCCCCTTTGTTCCACAGCGGCGGCGGGCTCCGCATTGCTGCGAAGGGCGCGAAACTAGGGCAGCGCGACCCCGCCCCCTTCCAGGGGTGAGTCCGCGCGCGTTGGGGGAGGGGCTGCGGCCGAGGAGGGGAGCCGCAGCCAATCAACTCTCTCCACTCTCTCTCTTCCCCCACAGGGGGACCCCTGCTAACTTTCTCCCGCCTACCCCCCTCCCATCCAATCAACACTTCCCTCCGCACTCCGCCCCCACGTGGGGGGAATGCGATATTTTCATCACTCCCCTCTCCCCCCCCCGCTCAGCGTCTCATGAATATTAACCAGGCCCCGACCAATCAGGAGGCGAGGCGGTGTGAGAACGGCGGCGGAGCTACTTCGTCCGCGCTGAGGGGCTATTTGAATATTCATAAGCGGGCGGGGCGAGGCGAAGGCTATATAAGCAGCGGCGCCGCCAGCTCTGAGCGTACATCGTGCTGGACGTTTGAAGCGTTGAGGCGGCGTTGCACCCACAGAGGACCGGTAAGGAGCCTGCGGGGGGAGGCGTGGAAACTGAGAGGCGGTGTCGCCTCAGGCGGAGGCGCCCGCCGCAAGCGATGCCCCATGGGAGCGGCCGGCTCCCCTTGGGAGCGAAGCGGAGAAAGTCGGTCCGTCCGCCCCCACATCATAGTCCCGCTTTGCACCGCTGGAGTCCCCAGCAAGGCGCCTGCGCGTCGCTTGGGCTGCCGTGAGCGGCCCCGGAGAGCCCTGCGCCAACGACGCGCCTTCCCCAAACAAAATGGCGGCCGCTCCCGACCTGCGCAAAATGGCTCCCTCCCTCTTTGGAGCGTCCCCGCCGCGCATGCGCCGGGTGGGCGGGGCCGGGTGGGCGGAGCGCAGCCTCGGGCCTGCGCATGCGTCGTGCCGCGGGTCCTTGGCGCGCGAGCCTGGCGAGGTCGCTGCGGCGGCCGTGGGCGCGCGCGCGCCTGGTTGCCAGGCAACGATGAGCGCGCGGGGCCGGGCGCGCGCTGTGACTCCTACGGGGGCAGCTGGCCTGGTGCTAGTAGAGGAGCCTGAAGGGCTAGAGCGGGGTCGCTCTGCCTGGGGCAGCCGCTGGGGTCCTGCAGAGGGGCCTGTGTGAGAGCCCCGGGCCTGCTGCTGTGCTGGGCATTGGAGACCCCTGGGGGTGTTACCTGGCTGCGTGGAGTAAGGTGCGCTGCCAGGACAGCCCGTGTGGACGCTGTTCTCCTTCCTGGAATTGGCTGATTTCTCGAAATAAACTCGTTCAATCTGCTGGTGCACACATGCAGCCCGACCCCCACATGGGGCTCTGGAGACCCTCCTTTTCTGTGAATTGCACATGGCAGCTGTGTGGGCATACAAGTAGCATGGGCCTGGTGACTCCCGTTCGGTGAATTAATCCCTTGGTCTCCTGTGGGTCCTGAATACTGAGCAACACACCTAATTTTTCCTTTGGGATTTAACAGTTGATGTAATGTCTCCGTTTGCAGAACGAAATGGCATCAGATGAGGGAAAGCTGTTTGTTGGTGGACTGAGTTTTGATACCAATGAACAATCACTGGAGCAAGTCTTTTCTAAATACGGACAGATATCGGAAGGTAAGAACGAAATAACTGGTCGTGATGGGTTTTGCTGCGCTGTGATAGAGTGGATCTGTGCTAATATTGTCTTTCCTTTTCAGTTGTTGTGGTGAAGGACAGAGAGACTCAAAGATCCAGAGGCTTTGGGTTTGTTACTTTTGAGAACATAGATGATGCTAAAGATGCAATGATGGCTATGAATGGAAAGGTAAGGAGATCTGGTGTTCCCTTTCCCCATAGAAAGTGTACAGAGCTGCAGTAGTGTGTTTTTCCGTTAAGCAGTAGGAAATTTACACTGTGAAATCATAAGTGATTCAGGAATTAAAATACTTAGTCAACATAATGGAAAGTTAGTTTTTCTAGGAACATCTAAAGTAACGTAAATCTAAAAATAAACATGAATGAAACCTAATGGGCAGACTTGCACTGTTTCTTATTTCAAGAACTATCTCTATTTTTTGAATGCTCTGAAATGTTAATAATGGTAGTGTTTTGATTGTGATCTTGAATGTGGCGCAATCCACTACTGATATAAATGACTAAAACAAACTTTCTAATTGTAGCATGTAAATACTGGTACAGTTTATTTTGTTTTGTTTTCTGTTTTTAGTCTGTTGATGGGCGTCAGATTAGAGTTGACCAGGCAGGTAAATCATCTGAAAACAGATCTCGTGGATATAGAGGGGGCTCATCTGGTGGCAGAGGCTTTTTCCGTGGAGGCAGAGGACGGGGCCGTGGCTTCTCTAGGGGTGAGTTACTGTACATGATTTTCAGTAAGTGACTTCACACCGAGACCTTTTCAAGGTGTGCTAAGCAGTCCTTTATTGTGTCCATTCAAGGAGGTGGAGACAGAGGCTATGGAGGAAGCAGATTCGATTCCAGAAGTGGGGGATATAATGGCTCTAGAGACTACTATAGCAGCAGGTAAATAGTGAAAGTAGATTGCAAGAGTTCAAACAGCTGGCATTGAGTTTTTTCTGAACAGCTGTGAAATAATTCTGTTAACAACTTGACTGGGACGTACACTGGCTCAGTCCCAATTGCACAGCAAAAGTGTAATTGTATAGATCCCAGCATGCTTCATAAAACAAAAATTTGTTATTTTTACCAGCAGGAATCAAGGTGGCTATGGTGACAGATCTTCAGGAGGGTCCTACAGAGACAACTATGACAGTTATGGTAAGTCTTAGTTCAAGAGGGAACGAAGAGTACACTGCATTGGGAACTCTCTAAACCGATTGACCTTTGAAGTCTGGAAGTACTGTAAGGCTCAGTCGGACCATATCACCTTTTTTTGTTCTTGCCCATAAGAACCAGTCTATTTGCAACCAGGCCTTGGAAATGTTTGCCATTTTAATTCCTAATTTTAATGCATGTGTAGGACTTGCTTGGCTCTAAGGCAAAACAAGTTGTAAATACTCACATTCCTGAAGCTCGAGAATTAGACAAAACTCCAAATGCCCTCTCACAAACTTTAATCAAGGGTGGGGGAAGTTCTCTTAAGCTGTACTGAACTAGCACTAGCCTCTGAAATAATACAGGGAGTAAAATGCTGGAACTTGTCTATGCTTCAGTGCCTTTACAATTGTGCCTGCTTCTTGTCCTCAGCTACACACAACGAGTAAAAATCCTTCCTGACTCAAGATCGTCCTTCCAATGGCTGTATTTATAAAGATTTTTGGAGCTTCGCTGAAATCGTTATTGTGTAGTACATCTACTTGTATTTTCACTTTTGTAGTATTATCAGTTCTGATCTTGTCAAACACAGCCTGACAGCTTCTGATATGAGATGGTCTGATTAGACTTTTCTTTAAGAAAGCTCTGTTTCCAAGTGTTTTTAATCTTTTTTGAAAGCACTACGGATTTTATTTTATCCTCTGTGATGAGCCAAGGTGTTTTTTTAAAGTTGTGAAGTTGGGGCCCTAAATCAGTTTTTGTTTTTTTGAGATAGAAAAGGACCTTTAATTAACGTTCACTGGAAGCTGAACAAGCTGTGGACTTTTTTTTTATAAAGTGCATTACCTTCGTCTCTTGTAAACATTCCTTTAGTGTAGCAAGGTAGGCATGCAGCCTGGGTGTAAATTGGAAGGCAAACCACCTTGATATACTTAAAGAGAAACTTGCTTGTATGTTCAACCTGCATAACGGTATTTTTACTGTATGATGTAAATTACCCAGAAATAGACTTGCAAACTTACCATAAAAGAGGTTCTTCAAAATGTTTATTTATATTGTCCTTTTTTTACTGGAAGAAATATGCATATTCCATTGATATTGTATTTGAAGTGGTAAAGGATTCTTGTATACAGTTTTCTTTGGCTTTACGAAGCCTATTAAAAGACAGTCTGAAATGAACTCTGCTCCTGACATTTACATTTCATTGCACAACACAGTTCTTGAAGATCTTGTGAATAAACTAAGTAATGAGGAGGACTCCAGAAAAAAGAGCCAGCCTAGTGTTAGGAGTATTAAAGCAAGCCAGATTTACTGACCACTGGAGAGAATGTAATTGTAACTGGTTTTGACATGTGAATACTGTCAAAGATACTTCCACATAAGAATAGTCAAAATTGTCTAGTGGCAGATTATTGAAAATATACTCTAGGGAATTGTAATGACTAACTTGTGATACTTAGGTCAGCAAAAGTGGAGGGTAAACCAGCAGGCCAGTTTAGTTAGGACAGTTCAGGATTTTCATAAAATAAGCAGACATTGCAATTTGTAGTCTGAATCAGTCTTTTGATAACTTGGATTAGTTACTGGTTTGACACAGACACAGTGTTCCAAGGTAGACAAATTGACTTAATTAGCTAGCTTTGTCATTGCCTTACAAGTTCTAAGAATTCTCTGCTAGCATATGGAAACTGCAGTGTCCTTGGAGAAAAGAAGTGTTGTGCCTCCAACAGAAACCTCTGAGACGAAAGCTGCTTTCTGGGCTAGTTCATATGTGGAAATAGTCCTGTAATTCGAGGTAACTCCTTTTGCTCATGTCCGCATCCTTCCTCTTGTTGAGAGCTCATTTGAAAGTCTAATGTACCTGTGAAATATTCCTCTGACAGTTTTGATCAACTAATGGAAAAATTTTAAATCTATGCCTATGCAATCTTTGGTTTGTGGCACAAATTCAGTTCCACAGGTCAGAGTTGGGCATACAGTCATGTCTTGCCTAGTAGGTATGGAAGCAAGATGGAAAACAGAATTCCCTGACTTGATTTGTGTTCATCTATTGAGACTCTTTCTAAGTCACTTAATTGTAGCTTTCTTTAATATCTTGTTGCCATTAACTTTCTCCCATAGCCCACACTGTTCCTAAGCAGCCATGTCAAAGTGGTTAACTGTCTCTGCTTAAGGATCAAATGATATACATTGGCTGGTATATCAAGGGCATCAGCCAGCCCTGGAATTTCCCAGACTGTGCTTCTGTGATGTGTTAGGGTTCAGCGAATGGCTTGTGAAACCCTTGTTTACGATGTGACTTGTGTTTGGGGAGGTGGGTGGCAAAGTAAACACGATGGTTGGATATTGTTAGTAACACATATTTGCTTTAGCAGGTTGAAGAGAAGATGGACACTTGAGCCTGAAACAGCATTCCTGAGCATTTCATGAAAGCAGTATGAACGGTCAACTTTCTAAGCAGGTACCATCTACAGTGCATTCCCATGTAAGAATTTACTAGACTAGGGGAGAGCTCCTTTTGGAGAAACTTGATTTTAATTAACTTTTTGTCTTGTGCTAATATTATAAGAAATAGGTGTTTCTTTATAATTAAGTCTTGTTCAGTAGTTGCAGTTTTAGATCAGAATTAGTATACATCTGGATTTGCTATCTGTAGAACTCATTGTCTCATTTTGTTTCCACAGTGAGCCGCATCGAAGAGGACTGATAAAGCTGTTGAATGAGCAGTGGTGTTCGAGCTCTGAAGGGGCAGTGTATAACTGATATAGATCAAGTGAACGATTGGACTTGTATAACAGTTACAACTGATAGAATAAATTATTGTACTGAAAAAAATGGACTTTTTTGTAAAAATTCTATGAATAAATGTAAGAAAGATGGATGTAGTTAAGGCAGCATTTGATACAGATTTTGGGTTTTGTGTATAACCCAATATAATGTAAAGCTTCAGTACTGAAAATCTGTCCCTATCTATGAAGGTCTAGTTGATCAATAAAGGATTAAAGATCAGTGAGTGAGCCCTTGTACAAGATTCTGAGAGGCTTGTTTGGCTTGGAGAATGAAGACTATCTTAGTAAAATACTTCAGAAACTTGTCATTTTAATGGCAGGTAAGGTGAAGTGATAATGAGTTGGTGGTTTTACCCCTTCATGAGCAAGTCAGAGTTTAAAAAACAAGTCACTGAAACACCACTAACCTTGTACTTTTGTGTTCTAGCCACATGTATTTTACCTATTGTGCATTCACAGATGTTACTACGTTGTGCCTGAGTTTGAAGGGGTACTGTGGTCAGTTGAATAACTACATAAACACCTAGTGGTCAATATCCATATCTAACTGTTCCTAACTTAGACTAATAAAACTTGAAAGAAAATTCAGTACTATGAAAATTTGATTTCTAAAATTCCATTTCTTCTAATTTAAGGTTCATGTAAATTAGTCTGCAGGTCTAATTGGTTTGCACCTTCTGCTGATGAATGTTAAAGTATTAGGAAAAAGTCAACTACGCTAAGTAGTTTTCTAAAAGTTTTTATACAAAATCTCCATTTTGGGTGGCAAATCAAAGCTCACTATTGGGAAACTAATATTCACCATTTACCAGTTCCCAGCATGCTGACAAAAAAGTGCCATTCTGTGGTTTTCTCATAATTAGAAAACCAGTGTTTCACTGCAGCTTATCATGAACAGCTGTTTGAGACTCCTCATATTGTTAGTGAGAAACA
The DNA here is from genome assembly GCA_007922155.1 of Mesoclemmys tuberculata. Lineage (NCBI taxonomy): Eukaryota > Metazoa > Chordata > Testudines > Chelidae > Mesoclemmys > Mesoclemmys tuberculata. The sequence continues at coordinate 10,225,368 of ML675700.1, forward strand.
TTCAGATTTGGTTTTGATTAAATACAATTTGAGTTTATGCTCAGAAAGAATGTCTGTTCTAACCCTATTGTGTCATTAGCTATCAGTTGGGCTACCGAAGGAGACGGAGCACCTGCAAACCCTTTTCTGACTAAATGAAACTAGTATGTTGAAGCAGTATCAACTCACTCTTAATATGCATTTAGGTAGTGTGGTACGCCACGTTTTTCAGAAATACTTTAATGCTGGAGAAGACTTATAGTGGAAGCCTCGGTTACTTGGTGTTGTACAAATGCAGTATTTTGTAAAAAAGTTTTAGACAAGGGGCTAGTTTAGTGTTTTTGTACTGCTATAACTTTATGTAGAAACAGCAGTACAACCTAGTGCAGCTGCAGTTATTAGGTGTGTGTGTGTGCATATAAATTTATTTTGCTAAGATCAATTCCCTGTTCTAAACAGATAAAAGTACAAAATCCTGATCTATAGAATGGCTTACAGGTGTTTAAAATACATCAATGAAAGATGCCAGTTGCCTTCTTGCAGCCATGTGCAGTGGGTTTTAGTGGCTTCCCAAAGCTAGTTCCAGAAGGGAATTCCATGCATAAGAAGTGACTTGCTGAAAAGCCTGAAGGTTCATGGGAGAAATGGACATAATGAGGATTAGGCTTAACTAGCCATTTCTCTCTTACACTTTTAAGAGTGCCTCAGTCTTCATACTTAGCATATACGAGTGCTTTAGAAACATTTGTCTAAAAAGTATCTCAAAATAGGACCAAAAGGAATAAGCCACTAATAAACATCTTAAATACACTGATATACTGTGAAGGTGTTTCCTAGCCATCTTTCCCAACTTGCATGTTTCTGTAAAAACTACATACAAGGAAAGGTCAAAATTATAGCCCTATGGGATAAAAAGCATAGCCTTTCAGGTGAGTTGCATGCCAAGTCATTTGCTTATGATACAGGCACATAACTACAACTTATTCTCTCCCTTGCAGCTTCATCTTGCTGGTGCTGCCCTGAACTTGAGTTCGAGTGTGGTTTGCCTAACCGAAACAAAAGTGAATCCTCCCATTTGTAGCTCTATATTGTCCCTCATTCTCAAAGAACTTATGCTGGTCTGCCTGATTTACTAGGGCTTTGCATCTTGTGCAGTTAGTTACAGCAGCGTAAAGTGGGTGTGAAATGCCACCAGATCAGAATGGGAAGTATTTTCATCCACATGGCATATATGTGAATAACAAAGTGCAGGGCATTGAGTTCAACACATCTACATCTGAAATCTTCAGTCCCATGTTTATGGTAACTGACTGGCTTTCTATTCAAAGACTGACATTACCCTTTCTAATATGTGACTGCATACCAACCATTTGACAAAAGTTGCTTGAAGTGGACTTAATTCCCCTAGTTTCAAACCATGTGCCTCATCCAGTTGTACAATATTTTCAAATATACATGGATCAAACTTTCTTGCTCAGCTTCTACCACCAACTTGAACTTGACAAAAGCTGAAGTCTGCCTGTACAATGTGATGTCCCAGAGGCTGGCTTGAGAAGCATTTTTGCTAAGACTATCCTGTCATTTAGCTATGTGGCTTTTGTTTTCCTTCCTTTTGTCTTAGCAGTTTGGACATAGAAAGTACTCTTCTTTCTGCCTTTGTTCCCCTTTTAATTGTCTTCCACTGTATTAATACAGTAGCCCTGCTAATTAATAAAGAAAGGTGCCTGTTTAATCCCTTTCCAGTTAAATTCCTAGTTTATTATTTCTTCCTGTAAGATGCTTTTACCCCTCAAAGATTCCTTTCCATCCAAAATTGCCTCATCTCCTTTATTGTCTCAATTAATTGGAACAAGGAGTTGTCTTCATCTGATTTTTTGGGTATCCAATACCGTGCTGTGAATGTTTCCAATACATCCTGTGTAATTAAAACCTCCCTTTAGTCTCTGACCTTGGTGCTGTTGTCATTGATCTGTTACACCAGTGCCTCATTATGCTTAAATTTGTAAACTAGAGCTAAAGCTGACTGCATTCCTTTATTTCCAGCAGTTCACTGAGTTTTACCCATATTGATCTGAAGTGTCTTGTGCTGTGCAATTTCCATATTCTTTTGAAATGCTCCTAAGTCAGAATTTCATTCTGCTATTGAGATTTCAAGTTCCTTTTCAGTAGCCAGGGGACTGATTTTTAGGCATGCTGAGTGTCTGTCACTCAAATTGGCTTCAGTTGGTTCTGTGGGTGCTCAACACTGAAAATCAGGCCCTATGGTCCTTGTTTAATACCTGAAAAACCATATAGCTCTACAAGTCCTTAAGGAAACTCCTTGTGTATCAGTTTACAGTGGCAGACTTGGTTTCTGAGACTCCAGGATGAATGGAGAAGACTGCTGTATGCAGGTGACAATTGAAGAGGGTTCCCGACTCTCCCTGTGTGCACCAGATTTACAAACAAAGGTGCTAACAAGGAACCCACCCACCTTCCCATATTAATAACAAAAAATCAACAGCCAAATGCATTTGATCAGCAAATCACAGCCTTTCTTTATATGCTGACTCGCCTGCCTCTATTATGAGATTTATGGTACTGTGAGTTATTAAATCAGCCTTAAGTGTGTGGTATTTTGTGTAAGAAGATGGGGTAGTTTAGTGAATAGGCGCACTAGACTAGAAACCAGGAGATAGGCATCTGATGAAGTGGGTTACAGCCCACGAAAGCTTATGCCTGCAAAAATTAAATTTGTTAGTCTTTAAAGTGCTACAGGACTCTCGTTTTTACAGGACATAGGGTTTCTATTCTTGACTCTACAGGCTGACCTTGGGAAAGTCACTTCTCTCTCCTATGTGACAGATACAAGAATCTGCAGGAACAATGAAAGGATTTGTGTGTATACACAGCAGGGCCAAGCCTGAAGTCTACTTATCTTATACTCCCATCAGACTCATTGAAATCAATGAGAGTTAAAAAACAAATTGTCCATCAGCATTTTGCCTGATACATTTGATAATTTCTCTATTGGTGACAGTGGGAGTTCTGCATGCCAATTGAGGGCAGTGCAGTATGCGAACCCTAAGTTGCTGGGAAGCCTTGATAAATGCCCATAGGAGTTTAAATGACTCAAAATGCATACACACAAAGTATGATTTGAAAAACTTGACTTCCCTAAGATCCTGATAAGAGACCTTTTGTGACCTAAATTGCATACACATATCATTGTAGGTGCAAAAATGGAGACCTGAAAATCTAAGGCATAATTGGTTTCATAGGTTATAGCAAATGGATTAATGAAATGATTCCAGAATCAGTTTTGGATGAAATCGAATGAGGGGCTGAAAGGGCTTAAATAAAAAGTCCTATTCAAAGGATGGCCGGGAAGTTGTTTTGAGATGTGGAACTATAGTGACACCTAATGGCCATGTGAAAAGGAAACTAATAAAAGTGGCGGAAATTTCCCCAGTGAAATCCTGAATTACAGCATTTTGAAAAAGCGCTTTGTAACCTTCTAGAAGTTCCAGTGTTCTCAAGTATGTGTCCATTAAAGCTCATTCTACAGAGAACAGGACTACTGGCAATACAATGTTACTAACAGCAGCCTGCCAAAATCTCTTAAAAGTGAGCTGGGGGAATCACCAGTAAGGTGAAAGATTTGTTCATTCATTGGCCTCTGTTGAGGCTTCCAATAGAACAATTAGTGCCAGATTTTCAAAAAGAGCTCCGCGCCAAACAGCTCCCTGTCACAGCACAGCCAGATGTCTGAAAGATGTCGGCATCCTACGAGCCAAGCTCTTTTCAAAATCCAGCACCGGCTGTGTGTGCCGAGCTATTTTGAAAACCTGTCGGCAGATCTAGACTGTGTAAACTGACATAGCCACACAATGGAACTATGAGAGTTTATGCCATTTTAGGGTCTGCCAGTGCTTTGCCTCGCTTAAAGGTGTGGCTTCTGTGATATGGACGTCTGTCTAATAGAATCTAGGCTGAGCCCATCAACCTGTGTAAGCTGTCATTGGTAACAACTTTAATTACTCCTGTCCTGGTCAAATTCAGATCAGTGGCCTAGAGAATTTCCAATGTCCTGTGTATGCATACATGGGGACCCAGAATATTTATTCCTGGTTAGTAAATATATACTGGTGACTAAAGAGACAAACTAATCCTCTGAAGGTTCTTTAAGCACTAGTTACAGAAATACGGGGAAATAGAGAGGGTTTTTCACAATTGTGTATTTTTAAATCACACATTTCATTCAGAAATATGTTGAACATTCAGTGCTCAAGAAATGATGTAATAATACTACAGCAAAGCCTTGGTTCTCAACCCGGAGATTGCTAACAGGACATGGGGACTTGCACAAACCTTCCCTTTCTTTATGGCTAGAAGGGAGGGGGAATCATGCAACTTAGTGTAACAGGGGGCCACAGTATGGAAAAAGCTGTGAATCATGACTGTCAAGGGAAGGCGATGATCCAGCTGGCAGGAAATCTTCAGATGGTCACTCTTTCTGATCTGCATAATCAGGAATTATTTTTAAAGAGTGAAAAAGAGACTTGACTTTAGGAAGAAAGTATGTGATCTTCATTCTAGTCATTGCATCATAGGATCAGAGATTGCTCTGCTGAGAATGGGCGGGGAATCTGCTTCCCTCTGCTGCATTAACATCCTAGTCTCTCATCTTGCAAACACTTTGGGCTAATCTACACTTAAAATTTACAGCGGTATCAGTCCAGCTGTGCCGCTGTAAGAGCGCTTATGTAGCCACGTTATGTCAATGGGAGACAGCTCTCCCGCCAACATAATAAAACCACCTAAATGAGCGGCAGTTGCTAGGTCAGCAGGCAAGCATTGAATTTTTCTATTTTATGTATGTCACTATTCCATTATTTTGCAGAGATGATGCCCAGTTTTTACAGGAGAATAGGAGTGGTCTCAACCCTCCTCCAATCCTTAAAAAAACCCTGACATTTTAAAATCAAACTATCCATTAAAGAAGGAAGAAAGCAGTCCAGCTCCAGAGCTGTCATGTGGCCTTGGCCTGTCTCACCCTGGCCTCGTTCCTTTCTTCAGAGTTCCCTTGCTGCGCCAAATAGTCCAGTGGTTCTCAATCAGGGGTACGTGCACCCCTGGAGGATGCAGAGGTCTTCCAGAGGGTACATCAACTCATCTAGATACTGACCTAGTTTTACAACAGGCACCATAAGGAAAAGGAGCAAAGTCACTACAAACTAAAATTTCATACAGACAGTGACTTGTTTATACTGCTCTAGATACCAAGCGCTGAAAGGGAAGTGCAATGTTTATATTCCAGTTGGTTTATTTGATCATTATGTGGTAAAAATGAGAGAGTCGGCCGTTTTTCAGTAGTAGTGTGCTGTGACACTTGTATTTTTATGTCAGATTTAGTAAACGAGCCGCGTTTAAGGGAGGTGAAAGGGGGGAGGGGGACAGGGGATGCAAGACAAATCAGACTCCTGAAAGGGGGACAGTAATTTGGAAAGTTTGAAAGCTGCTGCTATAGTCCCCATGCACCTCCTATTGCTTCCTGACACCCCCTGCTCCCCCACGCCCCCTTCTCTCTGCATCCAGGAGTCCCTATGCCCCTCCCCATGGCTCCCTGACACCCCCAATCCCTCATTGCCCCATTCCCTTCTGAAACCTGCTTCTGCCCTCCCCACTGCACCCTACAGCCCCTCTTCATCTCCTCATTGATTCCTGACACACCCCATTGCCCCCTGCACCCTACAGTCCCTGTGCACCTCTTGACTCCTTATACACCCCTTTGCCCCCCATTGCCCCCTGCACCCTACAGTCCCTGTGCACCTCATTGCCTCCTGATACGCCCCTCTGTCCCCCATTAGCCCCCGCGCCCTAGAGTCCCTTTCCACCTCCCCAGTGCCTCACGACCCTCCCCCCCCCGGAACCTCGCGCGCCCGGAACCTCGTGTGCCGGCCCCTGGTTCCCTGCCGGACCCCACCCAGCGCTGCGCCGGGCCGGCCCATTTCCGGCGGGGGTGGGTGTCTCGCGGCGCTGCGTAGCCCAGCCGGGAGCGGTTGCCATGCGCCCGCGCGGCCTCGCTATGGTCCCGCGGGAGCCCGGCCGCCTCCTGCTGCTGCTCGCCCTGCTCGGAGCCTGCGCGGGGCCGGGCCCCGGCCCGGGCCCCTCGGGGACCCCGCCCCCCCCGGGCCTCGCCGCCAACGGCACCGGCCCGCCGGGCAACCACAGCGCGGGGGGCGGGCCCCGGGGCCTGGACCGGCTGGGCGGGCGCCTGCCCGCCGTGCAACGGGCCTTCTACGTGCTCAGCGGGCTCTGCGGGCTGGCCGCGCTCTACTTCCTGGTGCGCGCGCTGCGGTGAGTGGGGCGGGGCAGGTGGGGGGAGCCGGAGCCGGGGGGGGGAATGGTGGGGGGTCTGGGGGGGGGAGGGGAATGTTGGGAGGTGGGGGGAGCCGGAGCCGGGGGGGGTTGGCGCGGGGGGGGGTCTGAGGGCAAGGGAGGGGAAGGGGGGGGGAATGTTGGAGGGGTCTGGGGGGGAATGCTGGGGGGGAGGGGAAGGTGGGGAGCCCCCTGTATTAGGGCACCAGGCCCAGGGAGTGAAGCTAGTCATGGGAACCTCCCTGCTTTTTTCCCCCCCATGTTCCAAGGGACTGACCATGAGGGGTCCCTAGAGCCCCGGAGCACCTCCTTCCCTTACCCTTTTGCCCCACAGGAGGTTGGCTTGGGAACCTTCTTGTCTCCTTCTCCCCCACCCCTGTTTTCCTGGGACTCAGCCATGGGAACACCCTAGACTCACGTCACTTTCTCCGGGAGCAAACACTTTCCCTTTCCCACGCCTATGCCATCCATGGAAGGGACCCTCCTTATTTTCCTATTGGACACCCTAGTGGCCTAGTCAGTGTGAGGAAATGCTGGAGCCTTTTGCAATCTCTAAGAGGCTTACCCCACGCCTTTAGACATGCCTAATTTCTTCTGTTTTTCTTGTGGATTGTCAGTGAAATCTTTCTCCTCTTGCTTGAGACATCCTGTTAATTCATGAGAAAGTAACTTCTCCAACGCCCCACCCTCTTCTGATGAGTGTGGACGCAGTGAAGGTAGTGCTGTTCTTCTGCTGTAAAAGCTGAGCGGAGTCTGGGGGTTGGTAGAAAAAAGTCCCCTGAGACTCTGCTGTTTTTTTCTCTGGGGATTTTCCTTATCCCCACACAGGTATAGCAGGGACAGAGTGTTTGTCCTTGATGCCTGAGGCCTGGAGGTGAGAGATGGAGTCCAGCAATCCACTCTGTTATCCCCACGAGTTGTAACATTCTTTTTCCTCAGCCAGTTACCTCTCTGAAATGGATGAAATCCTTTCCTGACTTAGGGCTTGTCTACACAGAAAAGTTTTACCAGTTATTCTAGTATAACTGCCTAATATGGACATTCATATTCTGGAATAAGAGTGTCTTTTTTTGGTTTAGCTGAAGCCCCTTTTGAATAGGGAAGAGATCTGCTGGTATAGCTGTGCTGGTCTAGCATTGTTAGCAAACCCAACATATGCCAGTAAACGCACTTTTTTTTCCCTGCTATGACGCTATGGCTTTTGCTAGTATAGAATGTTGTAAAAATTCACACCCCTAACTGGCGTTACTATGCCAGCAAAATTAAGCGTAGACCTGGCCAAAATGACGTGGAAGCTGATTTAAAAAAAGGCACCCTGAATCCAGAATACGAGTATCCACATAGGGAGTTATAACTGTACTGGTCTGCAGTCACTCTTTGGCTTACACTTCCCTACACAGGTAAATCCTTAGAAAGCACCAAAGAAATTGTTTCCGATACAATCCTTATGACTAATATCCTGTATTGACAATGGTGTGCAGACTTAGGGGTGGTATTTTTCAGCTACTCTACAGGTGGTGACCACTGAATCTGAATTGCATGGAATCCAGCAGCAAGCCTGAGCGTATATAACAGTTCACAGACAAAAACATCATGATCTATTTTTGTTCATTTTGCCCTTTCTGTTCATCAGACCCTCCTCTCCTTGTGAGCTCATGACATTGTACACAAAAGAGAGCGTACATCAGGGTCTGTGCATGAAAGTCCTAGGTCTGAGGTACCTGTGAATGATCTCAAAATTGATTTCAGGTTGAAGAAGAAACCTCAGCGGAAGAAATATGGTCTCCTTTCAAACTATGATGAAAATATGGAGTTGGGTTCTCTCGACAGCGATGAAGACACAGTTTTTGAAACAAGAAATCTGAGACGGTAGGTAGATGTTTACAAGTAGCTAAATATCTCTTTCAAACGATGCTGGAAGCTTGGGCACAGATCCTGCAATTGGATCCTCACAGATGAAACTGCCGGTGGAAGGGTCCAACTGCATAGATCCGATTGCAGGGTCAGGCCTTAGGGTTCCATTCACATTCTCAAGAGAACATTGGATAGATGGGATTGTTTGAGATACTAAAGGGCCTTTAGACATGTGAATTTGTTAGCGACATGGATTAAAATAAGCTTTTACAAAATCTGAGACCAGTAGACATATTGATTTGTTTAATTTTGGGGGGGAAATGTTTTTTTTGTAACAAGGTGTCACCTATTGCTTCCCTCAGCTTTGTAGCATTGTGCATGAAAACCAGCAAGTGAAACTGAATAGAAGTTTACTGACACCTTCCCCCAAATAAAATTGTCTAGGTTATTTCCATTGTGGGACAGAGTGAAATGCAAATAGTAAACAGATTTCAAAGCCTTTGTTTTAAGTATCTACTAAGGGCTTTTTATAAAATAAGACTTTGTTTTAAATGATTTATCATGTGATAATTCCCATTGCTCTGTGTCTCGTTGTTCTAATTTTGCCTTCTTCCACTCTGCAATGCTGATTGGTCTCTTCTGTAATAATTTTTATTACGATTATTTCTGTAATGGACACAGAGCAGTAGGTGATCTGTGTCAGATAGTTGTCCTTGTCCTAGAGAGGTTGCAGTGCAGAGGTCCAGGTGAATACAATTCAGAGCAAATACAATGACCCATGGTCCCTTACAACTGGAATTTATCCTAGAATGGTTCTTTACAAAGAAGGAAGGGGGGGAGTTCAGCACACACAGCTCTCAGATTCAGTTCCAAGCATATGGAACACAGTGAAAGGCACAAAAGTAAAGGAGCTGAAAGGACTCATCGCACAGACATTTTGGCCAGCATGTAAGAAGTGTCTGAAGTTCAGGTGATGTTTCCTATGCAAGAATATGCAATAGAGCAAAGAGTGCTGCATGTTTTTCCCAGTCTTTGGTTTAACATTATAGCTCCTGAAAGTGGGAGATTGAGAACAGCAGCTAGAGGCAGGTATATTGTGGGCAGGCTGCATGTGAGCTTCTCCCTTCTCAACTCTGGCATGCATGTCCTAAAATCATCTGTCGTATCCTCCTTAAGTCTCTGCATTGTTTTCCAGTCTCCTCCTGTATCAAGCAATCTGCTCCTCATTTTGTTTCCTACCTTCACTATTCTGAGAACCAAGCAATCTTTGCTGCATCTAAATTAAACATTTTGGTCTCCTTTGCTTTTAATCAACTAATGTTCGTAAAGCACTTTGAAGTTAAATGTTATTCTGTTACTTGGAATTTTGCTGGATGGATTATTGCTGACTGTACACCAAATAAAGCAAACTTGGCTTTTAACTCTGAAAACGAAGGTCTGTACAATTCCACGATTGGAGGCACATGAGCTCTTTGTTCAGATACCACTTTCTCTTCATTGTGTTGTCTTGATCCCATACAGAGTGAATAACAATAATACCTATCTTTTTATCAGAAGATCTCCAAGCACTTTACAAGGGAGGCCAGTATCATCCCCATTTTACAGATGGGAAATAGAGGCACAGAAGTGAAGTGACTTCCCGGCAGAGCCAGGAATAGAATCCGGGTCTCCTGAGTTCCCAGTCTAGTGCTCCATCCACTAGACCATGCTCCCTCCTTACAGAATAGAAGCAGTTAATAGTTCGACAGTCCAAACGCATGCTTCCTTCAGGGAGTCAGAAACGTGCACAGTATATTTGCTTCCTCCAGAGATTCTAAAAGCTTTTTCAGTCTTATGTGGAGGAACCAATGGTGTCCTAAGTCAAAACTGCCTTTGTCCCATTAGGACACGTGTTAATTTTAATGCATGCTTGTCTGCAGTGGCATCTTGATAAGTGTGTTTGATTCCTTCAAAGGAGGAGAAACTCATGTACATGCACGCAGCCCTCCTTCAACTCCCCTGCTGCCTTCCCCCACAGCTATTTCAAGGAATGCTAAAGATCTGTCGAGCTGTAAACGCTCATTTTGGTGCCTGGATATCTTCTGTTTTCCAGATGACGTGGGACCAATGACTCCAACTGCACAGACTGACCGAGAAGGTGTGAATCCACCAGCAGAATCGCCTCACCAGTTCTTGGGTTTATTTTTTCTAACTGCTTAAGATGACTGCTAGTTAACAGTGCAACGTCGCAGGTGTGGGGGAGGGATCTAAACTGTTTTCTCCCATGTAGGAGAAGATGGAGTGATGAGATGACGAGTCCGGGTGGTATTGCTCATGCAGGAAGCTTTGTAACTCTCTTGATAATGAAAATGTGACTATCTACAGTGGGCTTCCAGTTTCTAACATTCCCAGTGATGGACCGAAGTGTTGCAGCCATGTCAGCCTGCTTACAAAATCTAGTCAATATCCTGTATACGTCCCTATCCCACCCTCTGGTAACTCTTGCAGTCAAAGTGGTAGCAGGCAGTCGGATTCTCCCTTGTAGCCCACACAACACTCTTGCAGTGTCGATACAGGATTACTTTTTACTAATTGCCTTTATAACTGATTCCACGTCAAGCGATAATTAGTCTCTGAGGTCTGGACTTCCCCTCTGTGTTAGGTAATGGAGCGGGACTGTATTAAATGAGTTCAGCCAGCTGGAGAATGGCTGTGGGGTGGGGAGGGGAGTGGGTTAGGTGCATCAGTGTTCTTGCTGTTGCTGTTAGTGCTAATGATGGAAGTGACGCAATAACAATACAAGTCGTGACCTGCTTCACAGCATGAAGAAGTGTGTTCACAGCTAAAGGATGCCAGTGGGCCAGGAAGAGAGAGTCTGGAGGAGTAATAACTTGTTCAGCTAGACTGCAGGACCAACACTTGTTCAGACTCGACTGTTTTGTATAGTTGCAAACCAAAGTATCTGCAAAAGACACTTTGCCGCAGAAGTGTTTAATATCTATCAAGCTCTTAGTCAGTACAGATGTCCCAGGTCGTCAGATGTAGAAAGTCAGAGGGACTTGTCCCCAGTGCAACACATCCAAGAACAACGGTTGGTTGGAAAATGCGGAATAACCATGAAGAGGAGTTGAAGCCAGATCCTTATCACCTGCACATCTTAAGCTGAGGCAGTACTGGCTCAAAAATATCTCCTCCTGCGTGAGGGGAGCAGTTTCAGTCCGTGCATTAGTGTGAAGGACTGTGCCATGGAATAAGCCCAGTGAGCTGCAGAAATGTCCCATTGGAGCCTGGTTATGTTGATGGTTGGTGACCCGTGGGGTGGTAGAAGTGTGCAGCAAATGTCTCCTCTGCACCCTCACCAGATACAGACCATTATGCTGGCTGAAACTGCTATCAACAATCCTGATTAAAGCACACTTCTTGCTAGTGTGGCTTCAACCACAGTTCAGATGGGGGCTGCATTTTGTTTGCAAATGAGGGGTTACAGAGTCTTGCAATCCTGAAGATCTCACCTCTTCTGCAGGGAAGGGAGCGTCCTTATTACAAGAATGCCAGGATGTTCACCCTGTAAATTAGAAAATCCCCTGCTGGAGAAGTGCAGTTCTAAATGCAGGTTGTATGCTACATTAAGCGTCTTTGGGAGGAGAAGCCCCGAGAATGGGACAGCAGCATCTTTCTCTCAGAAATGAATTCTGAATCGTTAATGAGGTGAAACTGACGTGTTAAAAAAGGGTGGGAAGGAGATTGATTACAAATTGTCAAGGCTTAAATGGGTTTGCTACCAGCCAGGTGGCAGAAGTGAGCTCAGCTGTGCTTTGAAATCTTGCACAAGACCATGTAGAGAGCACTGTGTCCCTTGGGGTCATCTGCACAAGGGGCATTATTTCTCGATACCGAGGCATCCTGATTAGAAAGGTTGATTTCCTCTACCACCCTGGATACCTCAACTCTTAGCTGTAAGCTCTACCGCCTTCTGAAAGAGGTGTGTGTTTAAGATTTAAAAACAAAGTATTTTTGACTTTCATATGATCAGATAGCACCTTGATAGTCACAATTTTCATCTCATTTGTATCAGTTAATGTCCATTTTAGCACCTTTGTATGTTTAACTGATGGAGGGATGACCGTGTGTTTCCTTTGTTACCTGAGCACAGCTGAGTGTGGCCATGGCTGCCCCTTGGATGATGCTGAGAGCTAGCTTGTTTTGATTCATTAGAATGGTGTTGCCTTCATCTCTTCTAGGGTGGCACTTCATAAACATGCCTGGTAAAACCCTTCAGCTCCCATCACACCTCTGTTCCTGTAAAGCAGGGGTCGGCAACCCGCGGCTCTGGAGCCGCATGCGGCCCTTCAGCCGCGGTAAGCTATGTTTTGCGGCTCCAGACTATTTTTCTTTAGTGGCTCTTTTGATAGTAAAGGTTGCCGACCCCTGCTGTAAAGCATCATTCACAAGTCACTTAAATCAGACACTGTATTGCAGTCTGGTTACTTAACCGCTCGGTTCACATTTTTTACGGTAATGTTCGTCGGCCTTGCATTGGCTGAGGCAAGTTACTTTTTCATCCCTTAAGCTCTGCTTCTCTGTTGGACAGAATGAGTTTGCAATCTTTGATTTTATTGGGTCTGTTGGAGTGAATGATTCTAAGTATTGATTTTAACGTCTTGACAGTTTAATAGTTCTGGTGAAAGAAAATGGGACTTATTTTATTTTTTTAAAGATATATATTTTTTCAGTTATTCAGTACAAACTGTAAGGGCCTGTTATGAAAGTGTTCTGAATGGAGTTTGATGTCCCCTTAGTAATTATTAAAAACCTAGGTGGGGATGGGGGATAGGACTTGAGCATGTAATCTGAGAGATCCCAATTCTGCTCAAAATAGGCTGCTGCATATGGGTGAATTTCCTCTCCTGGAGAATAAGCAGCATTATTTCTGGGGCTGTAAAGGGGACAGGAAATCCTCCGATCACTTTTGATCTGAGTCTGTTCTTACTTGACTGACCTGTGGCCGATTCCACATTGAAAGTTGACTTATGTAGGCAATTTTTTTCCTTAAGCATGGGGAATGGCACCTTCAGTTTTTTGTCTTAGTCAGTATATCTGCCTGGCTTTGCCTTTTGCAAGGCAAGATGATCCCCTTACATTCCTGCTGTCTCAGCCTTTGGGTTGCTCTAAACCAGTAGTTCCCAACCTGTGGACCACGGGCCATGGCTTTCAAAGTGGCCTGCTGCTCTCCTCCTGCTGGCTGCAGAAGGGAGCTGCTGCCTAAGGACCCAGGCATAGTATGTTGCCGTAGGGCTAAAAGAATGGTGCAGGCTCCTTGCTGCAGCCTAGGGGACTGGAGATCAGTGCTCCCCTCCCCCTGGCTGTAGCAAGGAGCATGGCAAAGCGCTCTGCCTGGGTCCCTGGATGTTGAGGTCTCTGGTGGAGCCAGAAGGAGGGAAGTACTGATCTTCTGTTCCCCTAGCTTCGGAAGGGAGCCACTGCCTAGGGACCCAGGGGGAGCACACAGGGCTACAGGACATGTGGTTTCCCTGCTACAGTGATGGGGACGGGAGATCAGTGAGGAGAGAGGCAACCTCCTCTCTGATTCCTTCCATCTGGCTGCAGTGATTGGGGAAGGAGGGAGGGAGGGGAAAGAAGGGCTGCTGGTGGAGACTGGTGGCTCTGAAGGTTTGTCAAAATATCTGGCCCTCGAGCCAAGAAGGTTGGGAACCACTGCTCTAAATCATTGTTAATGTCTCTTGTGGGAGGAAGTAAAACTGATGACAAAGATATAAGACTCCTTTCAGTGCAAATCTATTGCTTAGTGTGGCCTTTGTGCCTCCCCCAGCCCACCCAAATGAAGAATGAGAGTGTCAGCGCGGTGGTGAGAGCCGTTCCTGAAAGCAATGGAAACACCTAACCAAAGGACAGTTGGAGTAGGCCAGCATTGCCCTTGTAGGGCTATTGCTAATAATGGTGGCTTTGAAATCCTTGCTTTTATTTCCCCAGCATAGAGGAGCTCGTGCTAGTAGGTTCCTTCAGCTGTCATTTTAATGATTTTTTTAAAGCATGGTTTTGGGTCCAGGTTGACACCCTGGTAATCTGTTCTGCAGTATGCCTAAGGTGAAGCTTTTGGGAGCCTCCTAGGGTGCCTCTGGCAACACCTCCTGTTCCAAAAAATGGATTTGATGCATGTCCTCCATGTTCAGCGGGTGAACGTGAGAGGCCATTCACTCTGACTGCTGCCTCTTGCCATTGTCCTGCTCTGCTCCCTCCGGACCCTTGAGCTTCAGATCCTGCCTCGGTTGTTCCCAAAGGGCCTGAGTCTCAGGGCGCTGAGCGCCACTGAAGTCGATGCGAGTGGAAGATGATCAGGACCAAGATAGTGTGACCCTCCATAAAGTTACATTGGCCAGTGTGTCCCACAGGTAATCGCTATATAGTCTGCTTGAAGCTGTTAGGATTGTTTAAAACGAAAAACTAATAGTTTACATAATTCTTTCTAATCTGTTTGGGGGTTTATAACGGAGTCATCCAGTACTGGCATTGGACTACTCACCACTGAACGAATAGGCAAATTATCTGGGGTGTCTGCTGCGGTTAATGAAATTGATTTAAAGTGAGAGTGGCTGCAGCTCTCTACTGTTAATGCCGCGCTCCTGTTTTGTTTCATTTGCGCACATGACTCGAATGTGATCTGTAGCGTTGAAGTGCTGGGAGACGGAGCTGTGGTCTGAACAGATTGTCAGGCAGTCAATAAAAAAGCACTCTACTGCATTGTGTTTTCTCTCCTTGGATTGGGTTTATTTTTAAACAGCAGCAAGTCCTATATTGATCTTTCATTTTCCTTCTGGTCACCATTTTTCTCCCCCTCTTCATTGTATCTTCAAACAAATAAAGTGAAACATTCCATTTCAACAGAGTCCTCCTTTGTAGTGACCGCGACCGGGGAAGCCCCAGCAGCCTTGGTTATTCGGAAGGGCAGTCCAGCGCAAATGGCTTGCTGCAGTGCTGGTCCAGACGGGGCTTCATTCTCAAACTCTCTGCACGTGTCCTCTAAGGCTAAAAGATGTCCTGCAAGCATGAGGGCCTAGCGAGGTTGGTGTACAAGTGAGCTGCACGTACTAAAGCAGGAGAGCATTGTTGTCTAGCTACTAGCTCTCACCGCCGTAGCATCTGGGCACCTCCCAGTCACAAATGGATTTTGTCCTTGCATGGCACATCCTCCTTAGAGGTAGGGGAGTGAGGCATGGGCTAGATCAAGTGCCATACCCAAGATCACACCAGCAGTGTGCGTGAGGTAGGTCTGAGTTCCTTTCCGGTATATCAGGTTTCTCAACCCATGGGTTGGGACCCAACATCAGGTCATCAGAATGTTTCAAAGAGTGGCCTGGCAGCTCCTGTGGGTCCTGTCCTGTCCCAAGGGGCTGGCTGGACTTGCCTCCCTGCCTCAGGCTCTGTCACTGCTGAGGTCCCAGCACCGCCCAGGATTGGCTGTCATGATGCTGGATGCCCGGGTAGGTCAAATTTGAGCGAGTGGCACTGCAACCCCGTGAGCCCGCTAACAGCTCCACTCTCACGAATTGGATCTGGTCGGGGACAGGCCCCAACCTGAGAGCGCTGTAATCCTGGGGTTGCAATGCCCAGAATGGAGAGCCAGGCCCAGCCAGTCCCACAGCGCAGGAGCCGCCACTTTGGGGTAAGTGCCGGGCAGAACCCGACCGAAACCACCCCAGGGCTTCTGCCCCCAAACTATTTACTGAGTCACAACAGGCCCTAAACATTTACAAGGGGGTCCTGAGCCCCAAAAGGTTGAGAATTACTGCACTAGGTCACCCTTCCCAGCCCCAGCAGCGTTTTAGCCACCACAAATGGTAGAGAGGCTATTGGTGTATTTTTGCTTGCTGTGACTTTACCAAACACCCCTTTTATTCACCATTCATTCAAGACAGCCCCTCACTCTGTGTTCTCCCTTTATCAGTGTCCCTCATGCAGACTGTGCTGCTTACGCTCGACCTTATGTTGCTCTTGGTCCTCTCCACCAAGGGAGTTTCCTTGTGCCTCTCAGCTCCCCCTTTTCCTGAGGTAGTGCCTACCTCTTTTCTCCTGCTCCCCCTTTCATGACTATCTAATCCCTTGCTCCGGGTAAGAAAGGCCCCATGGCTCTCTGCATGCCAGCTTTATTTAGAACACTGCTGTGTTCCATCAGCTAACTGTCAGCTGCCTGTTTTCCCCCATCAGTGAGAACAGAGCAGTTGATACCTGTTACCGCTAAAGGCCGTGGCACCTCTTCTCTCCTCCTCCTCCTCCCCCTCCCAAGTCAAGCGTGGTGTTTGCTTATCATACACTAGAGGGAGCCCAATTATAGGAATTATTCCAAATCCAGGCCCAGAAAAGAAGTTGAGATCAGGGGAATTTTAAAAGTAAAACTGCACTAGGTGGCAGTCTCTCACCGAGTGTGCCTATTGATGGGTAGAGGGGACGCAATGTCGTTTATTGGACCAGCTTCTGTGGGGGAGAGACAAGCTTTGGGATTACGCAGAGCTCTTCAACTCTTTTAATGGGGAGATTCAGGGAGAATTTGTTATAGGCTGGTGCCATTTGATGTCAATAAATTCAGGCACTACAAATGCATAGTAAAGGCCACTTTCTGCCCCCAAAGAGCTTTTGGTTAATTAGGTCAAGATGGAGATACCTTGGGTTGGTGCCGCTCTCTGACGGAGAACGAAGTGTATGCTCTTAGGGAGCTTTCTACAGCAAGGGGAAAGGTTGGGGGCTGCTCTGAGTCTGTGAAACAAACCTCCCTCCCCCCCAGGAACTAAGGCTCATACCACACCTCCCCACCCACTCTCCAGGTGCTAGGGCGCTTCTCTGACTGGCCTTCTCCAATATAAACACAGAGCAGCATGGACATAAAGAACACCATCCTAGCAAAATTCCATTCTGCTGCGCACACAGTTTTCCACCTGGGGGAGAGGATGGGAGAGAATGAGCCACAACCGATCACGTTAGTGCATCAACAATATGACTAATGGAAGGTGCCCAGATGCTACAGTGGTGTGAGGGCAGGCTAAAAACGTACCTAGGACAGAACAGCGCTAACTGCATCTTTAAATGCTAATCTAGAGAAGGCCTACATAAGAGATGAGAGGGGTAGGAGAGGAAAGGCTGAAGGAAAATGGAGTGGATGCAATCTCTATACACCCTTCCTGCATATCCATAGGAGTGCTAAAATCCAATGCCTGAGACTTCCCCTTGGGGTGTGAAGAGCCAACTGGTGTGTTCTCCGGTTGGAGAGAGGTACAGCCTGAGTTTGTCTGATGGAGTATTTGGGTTGCACATATCAGCCTGCAGTGGTCTGCCCTGATTTGATATTAACTTGGGCTAAAGTGCTCTGGATACAAATGTGTCTACCCAAAACGGGAGCCGCAAGCAGCTTTCTGAATGGCTGGCTGTACTGTAGTCTCTGTCTGCTGAAATGCTACTGACGCTGCCAGTAATGCTGCACAGGGAAGAATGAGATCCCCCTCCCTGCAATGTTGTTTTTCATCTTTCTTTGGTGGTGGCGGAATTACAGAAGTCTGTGCCATAGCAGGGTTTTAGCCAGGGTTTGCATGAAGCTTGTGTAGCAAGTGTAGGGAAGGGATGAACAACAGTTTGCTGTGTGTGGTCTGCGGCCAAAAACAAAGCCTACTTCAATGCTTGCCTGTTGTGATGGGGTTTTTGGTCACAGATCTCAAAGCACTCCATGAGGGACGGTACATACCGCCCCCTTATTTTCTGGGAGAGAGGAGTGAAGTGACCTATCTTAGGGATACTCAGCAGGTCAGTGGCAGAGTGGGCAATGGAGCCCAAGTCTTCTGGTCCGTTGGCTATTTGCTGCCCCACGCTGCCCCAGTGGTGAGCATTGCCGCGTAGGATAGTGGAAGTGACAGGATTCGGTGATAAGGACTTGTATTCCGGAGACCTGGGGACTATTCCCAGTCGATCGTGGGAACTTGGCCAAGTCACATCCCCGCTATGCCTGTTTCCGATTCAGTCAAACTAAGATAAAAATAGTCACCTCTCGGGAGGGCTTAGCGTAAATGTATTAATACTTGTAAAGCGCTCTGAGATCCTTGAATTGGAAGGCTGTCGTGTTACTGAATAAGAGGCAGTGCTCAGACATTGAACAGGAAAACATCTGCATGTTCATACTCAAATACTGCATTTGCTGCTCCAATTAAGTTCTTACCTTATACCCTGTAAGGCTAAACAAAACACACAGCTTTGGGTTGGCCTAGTGACCCTTGCAGACTGCACTTCCACATGCACCTTTTAAATTCTGTGCCTGCAATTTGTGCATGTAATCATTTTCACGTATGTATAAACCCCCACGTGGCAAAGTACAGAGGATATTTGCAAGAGCCACCTGAGGTAGTTGTATTTACTCAGTTCACAGCTGCAAACATTGCTCCTGCAATGAATCGGGAGTACTGAATCTGCTTGGCAATGTTGGCTCGGTATGTATTTTGAAGATAGCTGGAAATATTTTAAAATTCTGCTGTAGGTTCTCCGAGTCTCTTCTGTTCCACTCAACAAAGCCCCTCTCTACAGCTAGCAAGACTCCTCTGTATAAAAAATTGGCTTTACTTTGTTGGCTTTTAGTCTAAATTCTTCTGATCTTTATTTTTCTTCCTTACAAGAATGGAAAGGTGACTGGAAGTGGCACTTCCTTCACAAAGGACTCTCCCTTAGAAATGTTAATTGTTTTAAAAAATGTGTAAAGAAGGAGGTTTTGCAGTGTGTGTTTGTGTGTGCGCTTTTCTCCCCCTCTTCCCCAAGGGGCACTAGCGAATAAAAGTATAAAGGAAAGACATGATCATAACTCCACTGGCAAGTGAACAATATTTTTTTGAGTACCATAGCTAATTTGAAGAAGGGATTCACACCATTTTTGCAATCTAAGGATGAGTAAACATTAAAGGGGATGCTGTGCTTTTTGATGCATGCTAATGAGTTTGTGTGCACACAGAAGGGAGAAGATGTCCCTAAAATTAAACTCCAGATGAATGGCTCAGATGTTACACTTTAGTGTTTCATTTCTTACATGGCTGGATCAAAGGCACAAGACAAAGTCCATGTCCGAGAATACCTGTTGAGAGAAGAAACATCTGGGGTGCCTGAAAGGTAGTGAAATCCAATAACAAACTGAAATGGGGGCCTGGTTCCAACCCCACTGCAATCAAGGGGAGACTTTCCACTGGCTTCAGTGGTCTTTAGTTCTGGCCATTGATCGGCATAACGAGGCCCCAGTCCTGCACATGGGCGGACTGCTGTGCCTGCGAGGTCCCTGTTGGCTGCTCTGGGGCTTCATACAGGCTCAGGGGCCTGCCCACATGGAAGTAGCTACAGGAACGGGGCCACACACAGAGCTTGCACTGGGTTGGCCAAAATTGTATTTTAAATTGATTTATTTAAACTGCTGCGAGCGCCTGTATGGCATGCTTTATAGGCCAGTCCTAAACCAATGGTTATTCTGTTGGCATTTAAATGCCCTGTTTGCAACCCAAATATCCCAGCTTCCTGCTAGGTCATGAGAACCAGGAAACGAAACGGCCTAGATTTGTAGATTTGAGGCTGGAAGGGACCATTATGAGCTGAGCCTCCTGCCTAGGACAGGCCTGTGATTCCTGCCTTGAGCCCAGTAATTTGTGGTTAAAATAGAACATCTCTTTTAGAAAGAACTTCAGTCTTGCTTTCGAGTCTCCAAGCGATGGAGAATTTACCGTATCCCTTGGTCATGTGGCCCTGTGGTAATTTGCCCTCACTGTTAAAAATTTGAAAGTGTAACTCCCATAGCTGAAATTAACCAGATAGTTTTCATTGTCTGGATACACAATGTAAGGACTGTACATGGCAAAGCGTTGCTTAAACTCCTAAGATGCTTTTTGCTTTACTAATCCAATGTGGCCTTAGTTAACACATGTAAGGGGTTGGGGATTTTACTTTTTGTGGAAGGTGCTCAGATGCAATCGTGATGGGTGATAAAAACATAGATAAATCACAGTGATTTATTTTTAACCTGCCAGTGGCCCCCCTTTCTAAAAGCAGTGACCCCTCCAATAGTATCTAGTTGTGAAGGTTGTGCTGTTGTGCCCCAGCAAATACAATTTTTCCATTGTAATTATTTATGATATGTGTTGTGCTGACGCCTTAACACATTCTTCTGATGTCAGCGCAGTCTTTATTTAAGCTGTTACATGTGATATGTGTAAATCTTTTGCCCGTATTCAAAGCCGTGTCAGGGTTCGCTTGTTGAAATCTCTTCCTGTTGTCATAGAGGCTGCATTAAGGTTTTCATGAAATTGTTTTGGAGGTTACTGACTATTCCACATGTTTGGGCTGGTGATTTGCCAACTGCATTGCTTCTCCAGAACTGGTACTTTTTGCTCTGAATTGCAGATTAGCCTTATTTTTAGCTTTATTCTTAATCAACATTTATGTTTTTTGGCACCTGAAAGTCCCCAGTGAGGCTCAGAGCCCCCTTGTGCTGAATGCTGTACAAACAGAGAAGGTCAGCAGTTGACCATCACTGACCTCACTAGGGCTACTCGGACATAGACCAGCCTAAAATCTCTGCCTCAGAAGGTTGAAAATCTCTGGATCTAATATGTAGCCTATAGGCTCCCAGGGTCAGTGTAGGAGTCCTGTTTGCCATTGCCCGGACACCCCCAACTGGCCACGTCGGGTGGGAATGTTCAGAAGGGGAAGCTGACCCGGATCTGATGATTCCGATGGTTTGAGGCGCAATCTCATCATCTTCACCAGATGAAGTGGTTGCTCCATCTTCTCCGTCTCCGCCAGACAACTTTAAACAAGAGCTCGTGCACGAGCTGATTGCAGAGCTACAGGTTTAGCTTGAGGAAGTCCAGGCACCTCAGGACAGTTTACCAGACATTCGGCAGCATTCCAGTCCCAGTCGAGTGACCCTCCGCATCAATGAGGCCATTATAGACCCGGCAAAGACGGTTTGGCACGTTCCTTTTCCTTGTGCTCCCACTCCTAAGAGGGCCAAAGAATGCCCTGGTGCGGGGTGTGTGTTTTTTTTCTCACCCCCACTTGGCTCTTTGGTGGTGCAGCTGGCTACAGAGTAGCCTAAGCAACAGCACCCAAAGGCTACTCCCTCTGTTAAGGGACACAAACCCCTCAAGCTTTTGGGAAGAAAGGGTCTTCTTCTCTACCTCCCTGCAATGCAGGCTCTCAAACTATCAGGTCCTCTTGGCCAAATGTGATTTTACTAATTATGATACATTTCTGGAATTTAAAGACAAGGTCCCTGAGGAGGGCACATGATTTGCAAAAAGATGCATATTTTCACATAGACATCCACCCAGGCCATAGGAGATTCCTCATGTTCCTTTTTGATCCAGATCCGTACCAATTTGGAGTCCTCCCCTTTGGTCTAGCTGCAGCACCCAGGGTATTTGCAGAGGAGCTTGGATGAGAAGAGAGGGATTTACAGTCTTCCCCTACCTCGGCTGGCTTCTGACAGGCAGTTCTTACAAGGGAGTCCAGTCAGCACCCGACGTTCTTCTCAGCCTCCTGCCTTCCCTGGGTGTCTGTGTCAATCCAAAACATCCACATTGATCTCCCGTGAGGTTCATAAATTTTATAGGGGAGATGCTGGACTTGATTAGAGTGAGAGTTTATCTACTTCTCGAGAGGTTTCAGGCCGTGAGTGCTCTCATCCATCAGGTCCCTCTCAGACTCAGGCCATCAATCCAAATTTGTCTTTCCCTCCTCGGACACAGGGTGTCATGTACACACGTGATGCTGTTTGCCAGGCTCTATCTTGGCTGCCTACAAGCCTGGCTTCTCTCTGGGTACTTACCAGAGAAAGGCAACATAAATGGCCAGGTGACAGTTCTGTCCAACGTTTCAGCCTCTCTCATCTGGCAGTCAAAGCTGGAGGACGGGTCGGGTGGGAATCTCTTTCTCATACCAAGTTCCAAGGCAACCATCACTACCGATGCCTCCTTCTTGGGTCAGGGTGTTCACTCGGGTGATCATCTGGCACAAGGTGTCCGGACCCTGTAGGAGCCCAGAATGCAGATCACTTTACTCAGTTTGGAGCATGAGGAGAGCTAGGATGCAGGCACGGACCAATAGACGCTTGTAAAAAATTCCAGACTCGGGCCTAGCGTGCGTGTATGTCCCACACATGGAATACAAACAGGGACTTCACACCTCGAAGAATCTCCAGTTACAGGTATGTAAGTTCTATCTTTGGGCCTAAATTAGCCTAAGTGTAGAGGACTATGGGAAATTGAAGTTGTCAGTGAGAGGCGAGTTGGAAATACTTTCCCATAATACTAAGAGTTAGCAAGGACACGGCCCAAGGTTATGTTGCTGCTATGTTTTGGTTGTAACTGATTTGAGCAAGGTTTTTAATGAGTGTTATTAAGAATTGTGAATGTTTTATTTAAATGCTGCCTATATTGATAATAAGAGAAGGACATCGGTGCAGATGTTAATTTAAATGTGTAAAGAGCCAATAAGGAGGTGGCAAAAATATAATTATGGTCAGGGGTAGCTGAATGTTAATTAGTATTACAATGACTTATAAAAGGAGTAGTTTTGTTAATTTGGGGGAGCGCCAATTAACATCAAAAGGGTATCGTTACATTCCTGGGTTATGAGGCTGTACTTCGGTCTCTTGTCAGTGGACTGATCACCCTTTGGTATGCTATTTCGACTCTGCGTGTAAGTATAATTGCATTGGGCAAATAGTAATTGCCTGCCTGGTGGCTTCGCTAATCAGTTTTTCTTTTGAATAAAGTTGAGGTTTCTCATTCAAAGCGTCGCCTCGTTGTCCTCTCCTAAATACATCTTCTGTAACTCACCCACAGGCTGGAACCTGAAAACTAGGTTGTTTCATACAACCTTATCTGTAAGAGCTTAAGGGGGAACATTTCAGCCTACAGGTTACAAAAGATTACAAGTAGCAGCTGACACCCAATGGGGGGGACATTTTAACATGGTGGCGCCCACGAGGGGGCAGGAACTGTTCGTTGCAGCACAGTAGGACTTGGTCGGTCTCTAGGCACCATTGTGTTAATATGTCAAGAATACTACCTAGAAGTTAGAGCAGGAACCAGGGATGTATCAGTTTAAATGCCAGCTACTAGTATCTTTTTCTTACACGGTACTTGAGTCACTGCACTAAATCACCTCACAGCAGTGGGCAGAGAAAACCAATTCTTCTCTTCCACACCCAACACTCCCTATTTAAAGGGTCACACGTATACAGCAGGTTGGAAAGGTTAGATTTTCTCCGGCAGGGGAGTTTTTAGGCTCCCACCCATTGTAAACCTCAGAATTGTCAAGTCTCACGTTCCCTTTATTGGTGGACGGCTTCTTAGACCTTGTCTGCATTAGCACTTATGCCAGCAAAACGTTTGTCGCTCAGGAGTGTGAAAAAACACCCCCCGAGCGACATGAGTTTTGCCAGCATAAGGGCTTTGGTGGACAGCTTTATGTTGGCAGGAAACGCTCTTCCGCTGACATAGCTATCAATGCTCGATTAGGTGGTTTGATTATGCTGGCGGGAGAGCTCTCTTCCGTCGACATAACGTGGCGACGCAAGCGCACTTACAGTGGCACAGCTGTATCAGTACAGCTGTGCTGCTGTAAGTTTAAATGGAGACTAGCCCTTAGAAAAGTGCATTGGACTCTCCCTCAGCTGTTGTTAGAAGAGGCGGGGATGGTGCATCCTTAACTAAGAGCCTCTGCACGCCCAACCCCAAGCATTTGAGGTAGATGAACATGTTTCAGGTGAGGCAGTTCTGCTTGTGAATAAATTCGTTCCCTCTCTTGGTTAGGGTTATGTTACAGCAGCACCTACAGGCCCTAACGGAATCCGAGTTGGGCTGGGCGCTGTTCTGGCGCAAGGGACAGTCCCTGCTGCAGAGAACTCACAAACTAAATACACCAGACAGACAAAGGAAGTATTATCTTTTTCTTAAAATAGATGGGGAACTGAGGTACAGAGAACTGAAGTGACTTGCCCAAGCATCCCCAGCGAGTCAATAACAGAGCTGGGAATTAAAACCAGATCTTTTGAGACCCAGTTCAGTGCCTTCACCATATAACTGTTCTTCCTCTTCCCAGTTCTCCAGTCATCCACAGAGTCTTCCAGAATACCCAAGACCTGAATTTCCTAACGTAAAACCCTCTTTTTCAAGGAGCAGTCAGAGGTCAGATTCAGGCCAACTTCGTATCACAGAGAAGGGGACAAAGAAAACACTAGCGTATTCCTCACACTCTCCCATCTTTGCAGGTCATCTTTAACACAATTGGAGATGATTTTTCACCCCTTCCCCCAATGCATGCGCACTGTTTTTAAAAGCATTTGGCGCTCCTCACTTTCCCACAGCCATTCTCCCAGCTTCAAAAGGTTTACTAATTACACTAATGAGGTCAGGAGAGACCAAACGCTTCTGTCACTTAAAAGCGGAGGGGGGAGAGAATATCTTGACTGTTGCCCACACTAAGAAGATTGTGCCTCTCTATATCTCACAGCTCATTCCCTTCAATTCCACACACACACCCCCACTGCCAAATCTCCAGCAGAAAAAAGAAACTATGGACAGAAGGTCTCAAACGTATCAAACAGCTTTTAAAAAGAAATTCCTTTTGCTTGTCAAAAGAACAAACAGATACACCAAAAACTGTCAGAATTAGTGTTTGAGTAATTGCAGAAGCTCTCCAAGGTTAATGCCCCATTAGTGAGCAGCTCTCTCACAGCTAAAAGCCAGGAAGAGACAGGTTGTCAAAGGCTTGTTGGGGATTAAAGAGCTGCGTTCCCAGCCTAGACTCTCCTGTGGATGTTGTTTAGGGAGGATGGGAAGTTGAAGATAATAGCAGCTTTGGTCTGTGCTGTGTGAAGCCACCCAAAGTATTTGACAGAGGTGTCAAGGGAGACAATCAGACACAGAACTGGAGGAAGGCTCTCGGGGCCCATGGTTGCCCCCCTAGCCCAAAACCACATAATCATTGCAGGATCTTAGCTTTCATTAAAGAGTAAATTAAAAAAAAAATTCTCCATCCCTCCAGGATGCAAAACAGAGCTTAAAAACATGCCCTGAGGACACTTTGGTGCCTGCCTGAGTTTGCAGAGGGCCTAGACGAGTGATAGCTCCAAGGGGGGTGAGCTGCCCCATTTGTCTGAACTTTGCAATATGCTGCTGCCCGAAAGAGGGACAGGGTCATGCAGGGATGAGAGCCAGAGGGATTTGCCTAGGGCTCTGGATTATATTAATCCTGCAAACAGACACTGTGGGATTTTTCAGTGAGCAGGGCCTCAATTTTCAATTTCACAAGGGCCTGATTCTCCTCTTGGGATAGTTTAATACTGTTGGTTTTAAATCCAGTTGACCTTGCTGTATTGCTGGAGAATTGTGCCCAATCTCCAAGAGCACACCACCATTGGCCCCACAGGCATTGGGCTGGGGGTGGGTCCAGCTGGAACTTAAATGGCCCAGTCCCACCTCTTGAGTTGCCATCACCTTTTCCTGCAGCTGCTGGCCTCTCAGCGACATGTTGACCTCGCTCAGCCTGTGAGATGTGAGCTCAGCTCGAGATGTCCCTGCTGCAGATTTAGTGCTAACGCTGAAGACTAGCTAGATCTGTTGCCAGAAACCTACCCCTATAAAAATGCAACTCTCTTGGGAGCACTTTAGCCAGGGGCTGGTGGATTTTGGATCATTAAGAGAATCCGGTCCATGAAAACAACACAAATAGAGCCCAAAGTTGTGTGCTACCAAATGGCCCCAGCCATCCTGGGTGCAACTCCCCTTCGTTTAAACAAACGCATACTCAAAACCAAACCAGCGAAAGCTTTCAGCTGGTGAACTGAGCTGGGCTGACTCTGGTTTGACTGGGCTCTGGTGCTGCCCCATCGCTGGGGGGATGGATTTGGGTTTTAAATGATGGAGTTGTATTCTGGAAGTCCCTGGAGGCACCAGTCAAGATTGGGGCTCCATCGTGCGAGGTGCTATATACACAGTGAGAGATGGTATCTGCCCTGAGGAGCTTACAGGATAGACAAAACGGGGGCCGGAAAAATGGAACAAAGGGTATGTCCACACTGCAAAAGAAACCTAGCGGCAGTGACTCTCAGAGCCTGGGTCCACTAACTTGGGCTCCCGGCGCTTGCACGATGGGACTAAAAATAGCAGTGTTGATGTTCCCTCTCATGCTGAAGCCTGGGCTCTGAGACCCTCCTCCCTTGCCGTGTTTCACAGCCTGACCGGGACTATCTACGCTGCTATTTTTAGCTCTCTGGCGTGAGCCCCGTCAGTTGACCCAGGCTCTGATACTGGCTGCCGCTGTGTAGACATACCCAAAGAGAAGAAATGACTTACCTAAGTCCCATGGCAGGTCAGTGAAAGGTTAAGGGGTGACTTGATTATGGTCTAGAAGTATCTACGTGAGACGATTTCTGATAGTAAAGGGCTCTTTGTGTTAACTGACAAACGCATAACAAGACCAAGTGGCTTGGAAATTGAAGCTAGACAAATTCAGACTAGAAATAAGGTTCACATTTTAAACTGGCAGGATAAAATACCTTTGGAACAACTTACCAAGGGATGGGGTAGATTTTCCATCACTAAAAGCCTCTGAATTGAAACTAGATAGCTTTTTATAAGAGATGCAGGAATCACTGGGTGAAATTACTAACGTTTGTTCTTTGTATTATTGTAGAGTCGGGGACCAGGCCCCTATTGTGCAAGGTGCTGCACAAACACAGAACAAAAGACAGGCCCTGTCTCAAAAAGCTGACAATCTCAGAAATTCTATGAGCAGTGGGGGTGATGAAACCAGATCATAATGGGCCTTTCTGGCTTTGAACGCTGTGGGTGAAAACCTGCTCTATTGAAGCCAAATGGAGCCGGGATTTTATCCTCTAAATCTACAAAATAGTGAATAGAAACTAGGTCCCCTGATTCCTCGTTCAGGGTTCCACCCACTGCACCACGCTGCTTCTTGAAAGGTTTGTACATGAGGAGGGGGAAACAAACAATGTCATTGCTGCTACCTAGAAATCATTTGTAGTTATTAGACTTAGGGTAAAGCAGAGCCTGGCCAGGCAAGAGTATTTTGTAACAGCAAAACAAGGCTGCTGCTTAGACCATGTTGCTTTAGTAAGTTGATTTGCATTCATAATCTTCGTTTGCGATTATTATTTTCCCCCCTTGTGCTTAGCGAGTGATATTAGCATAAAGTCCCTTTTTTCTTGTTTTCCATTCACGCTCAAGGTCAGAGATTTAGCGAGACACCGACGAAAACAATCTCGTCCTCGCCCTCTTTTAATTCTTCTCAGAAATGCGTCCTGGGGATTTTAACATAACAATTGCTGGGAAAGGGGAAAAAAGGACCTGAACAGAGGGCCCTTTCTGTGCTGGAAACAGGAGCTGCCCCCAAAAGAGATGCAAAGCCACAAGAGGAAGGGAGGCAGCATAAATCCCAGAACAGCACCAGTCCTATCTTATGTCTCTTACATGTGTGGGTCAATTTAGCGATGGATTGGAGCCCCACCTTGCTGCTCCACTGCTAGGCTCCCCCCCATCCCCCAGGACTTTGCCCATATCCCTCAATCGGAGCCTGCAGCCCTGCCCTTGTTATTCCCAGTCCTAAACTCTGTCTCCCCTCAATCCCTACCTGCACCCCCCTACAGTTCCAGTTCTGGGCTTTTCCTACACACGTATTTTGCCAGTGCCCCTCAATCCCAGTGCACGGCTTTTCCTACACACGTATCTTTTCCTACACACGTATCTTTGCCAGTGCCCCTCAATCCCACTGCACGGCCCTAGACTCTCCCCACACATAGCTCTGCTCCTGCCCCTCCATCCTGATGGGGACCTCCCCATACAACTCTCTCAACGAACCGGTCCTGACCTGCTGCTCAGACGCCCCTGATGTTTCCTGCCAGCTTGTCTCAGTTTTTTAAGCTAGATGTCTTCCTCTTGGTTCTGATGGTGTCCACCCCAGGCTGCCCTATCACGGGGGCAGGGTCCTTCAGCCTGTCCCTTTTCTCACTCCAAGGCCTTGCATTGTGGTGAGCCTGCTGGCTGAAAGGGTGAACCTGGCATCCCGTCACCACGCTGAGCATCCGAACGAGGGAATCAGCCCCTCTCCTCCTGCAGCCGAGCACAGGCAGCTGCCAGGCCCTGACAATGATCCCTGGCTTGAAAAGGGAGGAGTGATGTTCAGTGGTTAGAGCCAGGGCTCCTGGGTTCAATTCCCGATTCTAGGAGGGGAGTGGGGTCTAGCGATTAGAGCCATGAACTCCTTATGTTCTTTTCATGCCCCTGCTGCCCATTTGTTGTGTAATGCTGGGCAATTTTCTGACTTTCTCTGAGCTTCTGTTTCCCCGTCTATCAAATGGGGATAATGCCTGGCTCTCTGGGGTGTTGTGGGGCTTAATAATTAATGTTTGGAAAGAAATCCAAAGGCAATCATTGCGGGAGTTAAAAGGCCATTTCTGCTCTTTCTCTGCGAAAGGGGAGGCAGCAGATGACTCTGAGCAACGCTGACTGGTCGTTGTGGTTCTTGAACAGAGTCCAAAGGACCGAGCTTTCCAAGCACAAGAAAATTAATTTTGCAGACTCTCCACCCTGATCCTGCGTGACCCCGACACAGCTTGCCCAGCAGCCCGCAGGCGACGCTGGTGGAGAGAACTCCTCCGTCCTGTGCCTTGCCTGTGGGTTAGTCTGCGCTGTGGCTGGGACGTGGGACACAGGCTTCCCAGCCTGGGTAGACAGATGCGTGCTAGCTCCATTCTCGCTAACTGCCCAAATCCCTGCCTATCCAGTCCCCTGGGAACAAGTTTGGGAGGCTAGCACTAGCTGCTGCCCATGCCCTATTGTCTGTCCACAGTGCTATTTCTAGTGCACTAGCTGGAGCAGAGCTAGCAGGAGTCTGCTTTCCAGGGCTGGCAGACTCTCTCCCAGTTGCATTGTAGACATGTCTTTCGTGCCCTGTGCTGCAGGAGACATGCAGCAGGCCCCATTTAGAGTCATGCCCCCTACTTGCACCCTTTCCTGTCCGTAGAGCTCTGCATGAATATAAAATTTGCGTCTGCATCCAGTCCACAAAAACGGGCCACAGATATCCACAGATTTGCAGGGCTCTGCCTGCGTGGCTGGCAAAGAACACCAGAGGCACACATTCTGCCGTTGACGAGCGTCCAGGATGAATGCCAGAATCAAGCCCGGCTTCTCAGGAACCACTGGTGAACGTAGTGTCGTGCTTAGGGCATGGTATGTATACACGTAGCATGGCATATTTCTACGGGGTTTTAAGCCAGAACTGGTATAATCAGGGGAAAGAGCAAGGAGGGAAGATTTACTTTTAATAGCTTGAGATAGTTGAGGTTCAACATTTTGAGGGGCAGGGAAAGGGTAGGAAATTGATTCCATTTTGTGTGTCAAGCTGTGATGGTTTTAAAATAGAATCTATATTTTATATAAATCTCCAGGCTTGGGTACACACTCCTCAAGGCAGAGTGATTTTCTGTTAAACCAGATGTGGGGATTGCTGTCTTGGCAGGTAGCAGCTGCTTTTGCTAATGGCCCAAATGATCTGAGCAGTCTAGCCAGAGGAATATTGAGAAATTGACTGCAGAAGCTGTTAATTAAACTTCCGATGGCCAGTGTGGAAGTGGGGATGTGAGCGTTGCATGCATCTGAAAGCCCCAGTGCTAAGAGGTTTTCATGGTTTTGTTGTGGGGTGGGTTTTGTTTTGTTTTTTTCTGAAAGGCTGCTCCAGGGTTTTAGATATTCTGATATGCAGTCTGAGTGTTCTCGTGGCCCCTTTAATGCTCCACTAAACAGTCTGAGATGCTGTCTCTTAATGTTCCTGTAATGTACCAAATGCAGTAAAGCTGGTCTGAGCAAGCCGGAGAAATGGGAATCGATCGGAAAAGTGAGCAAGGAAGGTTGAGATAGAAGGGAAGGATGGCGGGGAAGACTAAAATGAGAAGGGACTTTCTTTCCCATTCCCTGTTCAAACCAACCAACCAAGCACTGTGTCTTGTGGGCAGAGCAGTGGATGAGGGTCAGGACTCCTGGGTTCCGTGCCTGACTCAGGGAGAGGAGCGTTCTAGGCCAGTGGTTCCCAGCCTTTTGATGACCCCATGTTACGGCAGAAGAAAGTTTTGGGATCCTCCTCCCATGCAGTCATAAAGAAAAGGAGGAAGGTCAAGAACCCAAGGTTGGGAGCTCACCTCCTAGCCATGAGAATGAGGGAGTGACTTCTGACTCGGGGAAGGAGCATGGGCGTTTGGGAATCCGGATTCCTGGGTTCTATTCTCGACTCTGCTAACCATGTCTGGCACTATAGTGGCGCTGCTGTAGTGCTATAGCATGGATGCATTCTGCAGCGATGGAAGGGGTTTTCCATTGCTGTAGTTTATCCATCTCTCTAATCGGCGGTAGCTAGGTCGATGGAAGAATTTTCCAGTTGACCTAGCCACACCTACACTGGGGTTAGTCAGTTTAGCTACGCAACCTAGGGCTGTGAATTTACCCCAGTGTGATGTACACCTGGGCTTCATGACCTTGGGACATCACTTCCCTCTTCTGCGCCTTGGTTTCCATCTCTGCATGGCAGGCGAACCCCACTATCCAGCGTTGTGAGATGACCGGATGCTTGGCCTCTAGGAGAGCACAGTGTCATCCCTGCTTGCTAGGCAGGGCAGGGATATTTTGGGTGCGTATTTTTAGGAGAGAGCCATTTAAAAGGTGGAGAAAAGGGGTGGGGGGGGGAAGATGGGAAGTTTTAACCTAACAAGGCCAAGTTTGTGTCTGTCCCCAATGGCACCGAGGGGCGTCGCTGGCTCTTGTGTTGTTAATTCAAGTCATTAAATCTCCTGCGCGCTGTGTATTTCTCCACAGCACCACTTGCCCCTGTCTGTTTGATCTGTAAGTACCAAAAGTACAGCCCGAGGCTGCGACATCAGCAACCTCCCGGTCGCCATAGGAACCAGAGTCTCCAGCTCCCAGGTGCCCGGCTCTCTGGGGGCTGAGCTCCGGAGGCTGTGCTGTAATGAGCGTGTGAAGTTTAGCTTATAAAGGCCTGCTACAAGGCCCCGGAGGCCTGCGTGCTCCACAGTCGGCTGTTGCTAACCTGCAAGGTAGACTTTCTTTCTGAGCAGAGAGAAGCACAAAGGCAAAGGTTATTCGTGTCAGAGAACTTGCAGATTGGGAGGCTAAACTGCTATAATATTCTCCTGCCTGGGGGGTGGGAAAGGAGAGGGGTGAGAGGCCTAGCAACCTGGAACAAGAGCCGGGTTCCTCAGGCTGGATGGTTCCCTGCCAGGGGAAGGTCCCCGCGGGCGTGAGATGATGACGATGAGGAGTTATCATCTGTAGGGCCCTGGACTGGAATTCAGATCTCTGCCAAAGAGAGCTGAACTTCGGCAAGTCACTGCTTCTCTCGAGTTGTCAGGGCCTCATCTGTAAAGTGGGAGTCGTGATCCATTCTCCTTTGCCTGTCCTGTCTACTTGTAGTGTAAATTCTCAGACAGCCCGTGCCCTGTTTACTCTGTGTATTCAATTATGGCTAAACTAAGGGAGTTAGGCACAAAACTTTTATTGAAATCAATGGCGATTTGGCACCCAACTCCCTTGGACGCCCTTGAAAACCATAGCCTGTTTAGTTAACAATGGCCCCTCGGGGTCCTAACCGAGTTGGGGGCCCCCACTGTGCTCAGGTCTGCAGAGACACACAATAAGAGACGTTCTCTGCCCCAAAGAGCTGAGATTCAATAGACGACAGGCAAAGGGGGCGGGGAAAGTGACTTGCCCAAGGTCACCCAGCAGATCAGTGGCAGAGTTGGGATAGAACCCATGTCTCCTGTCTCCCCGCCTAGATCACGCTGCTACTTAAAGGGCTTAGTAAGGTAATCGGGTCCTGATCTCACCGGGGACCTATAGGCGCTACCATAATACAAGTCATTAATAATAATCTGTGTATCATGGTACATATATATGGCCTTTGGCAGCATAGTGTCCAGGCTCTAGCGAAGGTTGAATAATATTGCCAGTAGATGATGGGTGAATTTTTTCCATCCATTAACTAAATGAGGGAGTGTGGTCTAGTGGCTGGAGCACTGGGCTGATCCTTTGAAGACCTGTTTCCAGACCTGGTGTGGGACCATGGACAAGCCTCTTGGCTTCTGCTTCCCCTTTGTTTATTTGCTTGGTATGCTATTATGGGCTGCGACCGCCTCTTGCTATGGGTCTGTATGGTCCCTGGCACGATGGGGCTCTGATCTCGGCTGGGACCTCTGGTGTAGTGGTAACACAGATGATTAATGCTAGTGATAGTAGTGAATAATCTGCCCCTCCCATGATCTGAACAGTTCTGCTGTGCTTCACACCCTGTGATTGCAAACCTGGCTGGGCTGCCGTCCAAAGGCAGCTGTCTCTCCCCTCCCTTTGAGGTGGCTGCAGGAGTGCAGCAGTCCTCTTGGCCCAGAGCTCGCTGCCTCTCTCTGTCTGTGATTGACACCTGAGCAATCTTGCCTATCCTGTATAAACACATACATTTTCTAATTGCTGACAGTTATTTACCATAAAAAAGGAATGCGTGCACCACCAGCCTTGACATTTCATGTCAAAACTCTGCAAGAAACAATATATATATATATATATTTCTCCTGATATTCTGAACAGTTGGATATATTTCCCCCTTCTCTTTGTCTTGTAACCTTTGACAGGTGAGCTGTGCCTTGATCCCCCATGATAAAATCCAGTCCTGGGGAGAAGTTAGAGAGGGGGAGGAATCTCCCTTCTAGTCCCTCACCCCCTGAATCCATGGCTGACTGCTCTCTGACAGATGGGTGCAAACTTACCTACAGTGAATTCTAGCTCACGCCTGCTTGTTTATTTGCTGTCTCTTGGACCCTCTGTGTTCAGACATAATTGGTTCTGCTCGGAGCAGTAAACAATGATGTGCAATGCATCATTAAGCCCTAAACGGCACCTACATGCAATTAAAATAATTGGGC